>BSQZ01000034.1:2580000-2617500 GCA_033239005.1 Lamellibrachia satsuma | reverse complement strand
CAGGCGTAACTTTTGACCACTGTTGTTTTCATATGTGCATTTTAATCATGTGTTCTCCTTTAACCATGTGTTCTCCTTTAACGATGTGTTCTCCTTTAACGATGTGTTCTCCTTTAACCATGTGTTCTCCTTTAACGATGTGTTCTCCTTTAAACATGTGTTCTCCTTTAACCATGTGTTCTCCTTTAACAATGTGTTCTCCTATCCACCAATGCATGATAGAATCACAGACATCAACAAGTTTAGATAACATGTTCACCTTTTAAAGTGATGGCGTATACTTTTAAACAATAACAGAGCACCATCATTGCCAATGTGTCGTCTATGGTTCCCTTGAGTTGTTATCATCACTTTGTGTTTGAATGCTACAACGTATTAGATCAGTTCTATTTCAATATTTCTATCAGGTCAACGTTTTTTATTCCTGGTGCGGTACGATAAACGTTAGTATAACAATTGTCGATATAAGAATGAAACAATATTGTACGGTACGCTCTTCCTCCTACTCCTCCCTATCCCCCTCCTCCCTATCCCCCTCCTCCACCTCCTCCTCATCCTCCACCTCCCGTCCCTCATCATCCTCATTTTCCTCCTCCTCAACAACAACTCTCGATAACAGCAGGAAGCAGCAGCAGACAGACTGCCGAGAATCTGACGCGGCTGGCGAACTTTGCTTCAGTTCCAGACTCGTCCAATTATAAAACATGAGATTCCGAGGACGGAGACTTCTACTGCAACTGTCTCTGTGTGCGGCTCGTTTGTAGATGTCCGATTACCTTAACATAACAGTAACGAAGTTTTAAATTTTAAAGGTTCTTTGAAATCCATTAGACCCAAAAAGCCCAAAAAGGCAAAAAAAATGGCGGGGGTCACATACAATTTTTTTTTAAATATCTGACATAGTAACAGCTACGTCACCAGCAAAATTAGCAGAATACTGTGATCTGGTCATAATTAGTCATGACTCGAGATTTATTTACTATTTACATATAAAACTTGCAGGAGTATGGCAGTTTGTTATGCACAATATGTCACACACGTGCATAATAAAATAGTAACATTAATTACTTTATGTAATTTATGAAGTCACGAAACATTTATTAAGTCAAATTCAACATTATTTATTCAATAAATAAATTAGGATTTGCTATCACGAAATCACAACAGTTCCTAACAAAATTGTCTGCAACGAATTTACAACACACGTTGTTCGCCAGAAGGCGCTACTTGTATTACGTTTAAATTGTTCTTTTACAAAACCATATGTCAGTTGTGTTTATTATTGGCATAAAGAAAATGAGTTCAATCGACATATCAACTTTTGTGCTGATTTCATATTACAACATGACGTCGTTTATCCCGTAACGTTTAGCCGCGCATACGTACTAAAAAGCGAAACACAAGTCAAGTTTTGGGGCTATGTATCTAAAGGAGATAATAAAAACTAACCACGTGCATCTAAAATCAAGAATATCGCCACAGTGCTTTACTCATAATGTGTTCTAAAAGTTGGAGAATCTGGTCATTTCTCCGAATGACTGAGGGCTGACATGTTAACCAGCGCGACCGATAAGCGCATGCGCAGTTCTATAAAATCGGGGTAACCTAGACTGAAGTGATGTATTAAGGGAGGCCGGCATACACAGAACCAATACAAAGCCACAAATAAATGTGCTATTTTGCCAGAAAGAACATAAGTTTAGTAAACGTAATATGTCAACAGGGACATGTTGTAGACGTTTGATATAGGGATCAGTTCATGCTACTTGAGAATGGTGTAGCCATTTAAGAAAATGACTGCGACAATATGCAACAAGAAGTATTTTAGGCACTGGAGAGAAGGAGCTGTTGGAGATGTGCTATATGAAAATATTGTAGACAAGGGAGACACACAAACATTCATTTCACAGCAACATAGAAACGTTTAATTGCACAAAGACAACCTAAGTTAGACCTACAGACGACGGTTCTGAATAAGTAACAATGTATACTCGCCAGACTCTTGCATTTACTTATGTACAACACGTTTCGTATGGCAAGGGCGTTGCATACAACATATACGTTGAAAAGGTCCATGCATTTTATATCACAACTAACGTGAGTGCTAGTAACTGCCCCGCGTATTGTGCCAAAACAAACTCATTGAATACTCCGATTATGATAACATCATTTACATTTACTCCGATTATGACAATGTCGTTTACGTCACTTATGTTTGCAGCAGTGATACAAGCATGGCTGCCAGAAACTGATCTGGTTAGGCATTTCTTCCACCTTCTATTTATAGCTGTTCTAAATTTGAGAGCGACCACACTAAGTAAAATCAAATGAGTATACGACAAATCAATATAAAATGTCGACACCATTGTATTAATGCTATCGAGGAAGAGTTAAGGCTAATGAAATTAAAGACAGTTGTTGTGTAAAAAAGCATCTTTGAAAAAACCATATGCACTGTACTGAATTGTGGCTAAGTACACAATTGGTTAGTTGGTTAGCTAGTTAGTTGGTTAGCTAGTTAGGCCGCTTAGGTTAAACAGCTACGACATAATATAGTTTGTTCGACATGTTTGCTAGGCGAGTGCCTCAGTAAGGATGATTTTATTTCATGCAGACTCTTTGCAGCACTATTGTAGCATTCAGTAAGGATGCCTTTACCTCGTGCAGACTCTTTGCAGCACTATTGAAGCACTCAGTAAGGATGACCTTACTTCGTACAGTACTACTGTAGCAATAAGCGGTAAGGATGACTTTGCTTCGTGCAGACTCTTACGGCAGCAGTATTATAGCACACCCTTTTAACACGATTCGCAGCCTAAATACACATCTTAATTTATGTGTGTTGATATCAAACTGCCAAATTTGCAAGAGTGAAACTGTGATGTCACCTAGCAGAAGCCTGGGTGCGT
This sequence comes from Lamellibrachia satsuma, assembly GCA_033239005.1. Classification (NCBI taxonomy): domain Eukaryota; kingdom Metazoa; phylum Annelida; class Polychaeta; order Sabellida; family Siboglinidae; genus Lamellibrachia; species Lamellibrachia satsuma. The sequence continues at coordinate 2,614,591 of BSQZ01000034.1, read as the reverse complement.
GTTGTGCTGCAACAAGTGCCTCAAAATCTGTTATTCTATATTCTTTGTCCGCGCAGTGCCTCGTAACTTGCATTTCCACAGCGTTGTTCGTTAGTTCCAGTACAGGCCTTGGTAGTAGCCGGATGATTGTCGTGGCGATTGTCGTGGTCGATCGATAACTACAAAGAAATAATTAAATACTTTAGTAATTTATATTGTTAATTAATTTTCCATAAATGATAACGTAATTGAAATGAAATGCACTACAATTACTATTATATTCATCGTGCAGTGCAACTAATGATCAACTGCTACACGACTTCATTAATGTGATTTTTATTTCCGTCATTATAAGTGTACAAATTGGCTACCGAATCAAACCGGTTGCCCGAAGTAGTGTTGCTTGTATCCTTTTGTTTTTCCATACACACACACGCGCGCGCGCACATACACACACACATACACACACACACGTACACACACACGCACACACACGCACGCACGCACACACACACACGTACACACACACGCGCGCGCACGCACGCACACGTACACACACCGGCACGCATGAACGCAGAGTAGCAGCAACGGGAGACCCACGAATGTATAATATTAAAGCGAAACAAAAGTCATGGTTTTGGGGCTGTTCACCTAGAAGAGTTCATAAACGCTAACCATGTGCAACTAAAATCAAGAATATCACGCCAGTGGTTTACTCAGAATGTGTTATAAAAGTTGGAGATTCCAGTCATTACTCCTTTTGATTGAGAGCGCTCATGTTAACCAGCGCGCCCGATAAGCACATGCAAATCGGATAACCTAGACTACGCGTGACGTGTTAAGTGAGGCCGGCATACAAAGAACCAAGGCAAAACACATATGCTATTTTGTCATAATGAAGAGTAGTTTAATAAACAAAAGCCAACATATCTTACATACCTTGAATTTGTAAGAAAACAACATGGCTATTTCTTATTGGTAATTGCAGGAATAGGTGTATACAACTATATTTTCATTTAGCGAGAAAATTTGCTAGAATACCCGTACTCGAGACATAGGGTTACCTAACAGAATGACGCGGCCAATCAAATTAAGATGCAGTGTATTTAACAAGGTTTTCAAAGATAACCACTGGCGTGATATTCTTAATTGTTTTTGAAACTAGTTATTCTTTAACAACTCTTATAGAAGCGCAGGCCCAAAACCATGACTTTTGTTCTTTAACAATACCCATTGCCCAAAGAAACCTGGTACCTCGCCACACAGTTTTATATTTATAACATTTATTACTGCGAAGAACTATTGCGATTGTGTCTGCAATGTGCGGTAGAGAAATGTTGATACAAATGCCACTTGTATGTGTATCATCCTGTTACAAGTGCACCGAAGTGGTTACTAATGTAACAGTGTAACTAATGTAAATGTAACATCTCCACCACGTTGTTCGTTGCCCCTTGCTAATTATCAAACGGTGCGCAAGTTGTTCAAGATTAATATATTCCGGTGTACTGAAAGAGATAATATCCTCATGACCATAGTTTCAACTACATCACATATTTATAACACGTCATATATCATCGCTTAATATTACAGATAACACTAAGTAAAAATTAAATGAGTATCCTGTATATGTGGATATTGTTTTCTCATGACCCTAGCTACACAGTACTTCTAGCTCTTCTGTTACATTTTGTCAGAAACAGTATTTCTACCGGTGTAAATTTTACTATCTTATACTAGATTGACTTTAGCTTGGATATATATGCTATTGAATCAGTATTATTTGTTCTTATAGTAAAGGTCCCTCCTCAATTCAAAGTGTTTGCTATTCTCATTTGAAATTCATTTTGCGAGAAATAAAACCTACCTAGTAACCACTGCAACATGCTAGCTCGTTTGTGCAATTTTTTATTTTATAGTTTTTTTATGAAATCATCAGATAAACTATTAAATTACTTAATGTTTTGTCAAACATTAAGTGACGTGAAAATGGAAACGAAAAAACTCACGAAATTCAGCCTTGGTGAAATTTCATAACTTAGTCATGTGATCGGCGAGAGGATGCTCGTCACGCCCATGATCTACACTGATCCACACAGTGTTTTACATTTTGGATATCCACTATGTTGAGCCTTACATGATCTAACGAAAAATTCTATTATTTCGATGATTTGAACAAAAATAGGCATGTTTATATTAAGTCGACTGCGGATGTTACATAAACTATTCACACATACATTTGGACAGCATCGAACTGAATTTGCGATAAGCTAAATCAATTGAGGATGGAGTTTTAATGATTGATGAAACAATCCTCAGAATTGATAGCACTGGCAATATATAATGACTAACACGACAATGCTTATGAAGCTCTGGTACCTTGACCTTGACCTTTCATAGCATTGACCGCAGCGGTGAGTCGTTGCATCCTGGCAAACACCACAACTATTGTCGCTACACCAGATACCGTGACGCAGGCGATAATTGTGCCAACAATTATCAAGACGGTCCGGTCGCCTCCATCTGAATAAATAACAACATCGTAGTATTCAATACCTATATCACTACGTAACATTATGTTGTTACAGTTTTATTTGCAGACACAACCGAGTGTTTTATGTTCATGTAATGTAACGTTGGTTAGGTAGTTGACGTAAGACAGTGCTTAGGCCGGTGGAAATACGGCATATTGTATGTTTGCGCAGTTATTTTTTTCCGTATCTATACAACATGTTTTCATAAAATAAATGTTGGAACATTTGCTAGATCAACTCTCCGTGTGACCAAGACATGTTGTGTTGTTCGGACCTTAGTCGTTTCGTAAATAAAATGTTTACAACATGCTGGCAGACGGTGTATCTTGCGTGCGTACGTGCGTGCGTGCGTGTGCGTACGTGTGTGTACAAACAATTAATATGTCCACTCAGGCTTAATTTACCTTTCAAAAATATCAATACATACCCAGGAAATCAGTCGTTGAAGGCCTCCCGATAAACGGTGGGACGGTTCGTGTGGTGATGGTGGCAGTAAAGGCAGGGTTGGAGGTGGTGGTAGTGGTGGCTGTGGTCGTGATGTAGTCGGGGGAGTTTGCTGTTGTCATAGCTGCAAAGGAGGAAATGAATGCGACATTATCAGAAACGGAGAGAGGGGGGACGGACGGGTGGAGGAACGGACGGAGGGAGGGAAGGTGGGAGCGAGCGAGCAAGCGGGCGAGTGACACGGTGTTTAATGATATGATATTCGGGGAAACAGTAAAATATCAACGTTTTTCTCTTCAAAATACAGTAATAATAAATAACATGTTTCTCACATACTCTGACAAACATTTGACAGTCATTGAATCAGCGTGTTGCCAAACACGGAAGACGTCAAACAACAGTTCAGCTGACCCAATAGTAATGCCAACACAAAAGTTTGCATGTATCATAAAACAAGCTAAAGCTTGTCTTGCAAGAAAATATAATTTCGTGTTACCGCGCGTGGGTCGCCAGGTGAATGTTCTCTTAGCTGGAGTCGTCTTGGTTGCTTTGGTTGTATTGACAATGATGGCCCCAGTAGCTGAATGTAAACGCAAAAAAAACACGTTTAAACTATCCTTCATATCAACTGGTGGCATTGGTGTTTCGATGGTCATCAATAAATCAAATTATACTCACACACAAATTATACTCATACTTATACTCACAGTTTTGTATTATACATGTGTGTGTGTGTGTGTGTGCATACGTGCGTGCGTGAGTGCGTGCGTTTGTATTACGGGCGACTATCGGGGATAATTTTATTATTACGGTAGTACCGCAATAGCTGTACAACAAATGCAATACTATTGCGATAGTTTAATGATCATTATGATAGTATTGCTCTGGAGGTAGTTGATTAACAATACTAAATACGTGAATGACGCTGCTCTAATAGATGACTTTTAATGTTAGGTCGATGAAAAAGTTAATTTATCCAATATAGTTGAAAAAAACATGTTTATTTAAATTGATACACTGACACGAACTATCGATAGTTCAGTGTACTATCGACGATAGCTATCGATAGTTCAATTTACTATCAATAGTATTGCATCATCACATCGACTATTGCGATGCATCGATAGTTCGACGTAAAGTTAAACCCCTTGTTTGCCTTCTTACTTATATGACAGGCCTAACCTGAAGAAAGTGGCAAAAACGTTTAAATAATTTATCATAGATATATTGAATATCAACTTACACGTGATAGTCAACGTGAGTTCAGTACATTTTTCAGGAAATGGTGGAACGAGTATGGTGTTGCACGCGACAACTTTCAATGTCTTCCTTCCAAGCATGTCGTTGGTGATTGTTAGGATGCGCCCTTTTGCTACGGTCTTGCCCGTGTCTGTATCAATCCACTTGTATCTGGGTGGTGATGGATTACTGTCTGCAGACACTTCTATCTTAGATCCAGGTGAATAGCGACCATCCCAATAAGTCACTGACAACGATCTTGGACCATCTACCAAAATATAAACAAACATTCAAATATAAATGCCAGAGTAGCATCGTGTCTGGATTATATATAAAGATTGTTATGTGATAGTTCTGCAGTCACTGCTTAAATATAATGTAACAAAATATGATGTTAGCTGAGAAATAAAGTTTTTGTTATGGTAGAATAACATAACACGTTACATAAATGCATAATTTATGTATGTATGCTTCACGCCGACCCGGAGAGGTGCCGACCAGCCTATCCTTCACGTCGGTGGAGCAAGGGATTGGTAGGTGTGCTTGTGTCTTTCTATGTTCGTGCTATTTAGACAAAGAGCTCTTTGCCAGGACGTAGCTAGCTCCGTATTCTTTATTTAGTCAGTGTCATTATCAACATGCCAACAAACATCTGCCTGTATTGCAATCATCTTTTACATATCGTTTTTTTTTCATAATATAAAATAAATTTTCTGTTTGTGTTATTATAGTGATCGATATTAGTGTTATTTATATTACATTTAAGGTCGCATAAGTTATCAAAGTCAAAACAAATATTATAGCATTACGTATTGATGGGTGTTGGTTTGATCGTCACCATGTTTTGTGGGACAAACGAATACTTTTTAATTGGCAATATGCACATTACCTTATGTCCCCCACCACGTCAATGGGCTTTCGAGAACTTATGCAACAACTCTACCGGATATGTTGCATGTCACGTTTGCCGCCGCTGTGAAACAACCTCTTGAGTACCTCTCATTCGGCTTAGTTTAGTTGTATGGACATATACTGGTTGGTGTTAGTCACTAAGTCGAACGCGGCCAACATTGCCCAGGTGTGGAATGTTATTTAAAAGGTTTCTAACTAATAGCACATAGCTTGGTCATGTGGAAATCATGAAGGAGTATCATAAATTGATCCAATTAGGAAGGAACTAGATCTATATTTAATCACGTATGCAACTAACTTGGACCACCTTAGACACTAGCTAATATCACGTATCGAAACTAATATTCGTAAACATTTTCATATCAACAATATATATATATATATATATATATATATATATATATATATATATATATATATATATATATATATATATAATAACCGCGATAATTCCACGTGGATACGGATTCCATGCCGTGTCAGGACCTTATATGGAAAGTGCTCCGGTGGATCCGGCCTGACATTAAAGACGACGTCAACTCGCTGAAGTTACATCGCTGAAGTTACAGCCATGTTGAATACTCATATTACCTCATAACAAAAACGTGGTGTCACTTTCAGGTCGTGTGTCGTGTGTCGTCCGCCGTCGCCAAAAACGTTTTCTTCGATCGGTGGTACGCGTATTAGGACGATGTATTGCTGGACACTCTTGACATTATTATTACTGGCGATTTGAACTTCCATCTGGACATTCCAACAAAACCGGACGTCCGGCGTTTTTCTGAGACAATCGCCGACCGAGGAATTACACAACTCGTTACAGATGCCACGCACAGAATGGGTAACACCCTGGATTTAGCGTTTCGTACATCAACTCTGAACGCTATGTCCAAATCAATCAAAGCTGTTGTCTGTTTATTTACGTAAAACTGAAATACAAGATGAAAAATAAGGTATAAATGAAAACAATACAATGACATGTTTAGAAAACATGAACATTACCAATAAAGGCACAAATACTCCTCATTACTATTTATTAGAAGTTGAGTCCGGGGAAAAACAATAGCTAGTTTACAAGGATGTAGTAATTGTTAGAGATAGGACCATGTGTTAACGCTCCATGCTTATAGCTATACGAGTGACAACCCATCATGTGATCATATGGCTATTAGGTTTGTTTTTCAGTAAGTGCGAGTAATCCGGTTCGGGTCAAGGAAAAGAAAACCTTTCGACGATTGCGTCAGATATGCGCTGCTGTGGCGTCAGTGGGGCACGGTGGCGTTAGTGGGGCACGGTGGCGTCAGTGGGGCACGGTGGCGTCGGTGGGGCACGGTGGCGTAGCGGTTCGAACATCGCATTCACTATTGAGAGAATCCGGGTTGGCATCCTGTTGCTGTCGTTTCGAAGCTTGGGCAATTTTGTTCACTCCACGTCGCTCCAATTCACTCTAGAACAGTCCCATTGACTTGATACTGCGCTAGTAGTATACAGGTCCTTTACGCGATATGGTGAAGGGTTTTCAGGGGCCTGGTGTCGCCGCCACCAGTGATTCCACCTACCACCTTCCATGTGACGTCACAACGGAGCGCCATCTGGCGATCACATTTTTGTACTGGTGGCGACACTAGCGGTTAATCTTGAAGAACATTTTTGTAAAATAAATAACCCTAATGCCTAGCAACCGAACTATCACTAGTACGTCACCTGATGCAGTTTGACCGCACTAAAGAAATGCCTTTTGGTGGGCAGTTTTGGCGATAGCCGCGCTCCTGGTAGCTAGTGAACTACTCTTAGTAAAACTACGCCCCTAACGCTTAGTAACCGAAGTAATTTGCATGTTAAAAACGTTAATTATCGTCCAGCGTTTGTTTTCCTGTTGCGCATGCGCAACCACCCGCTTATTAAAGCGGTGTCTTCTAAGGAAACGAAATTTATGAAGTTTTGACACACCCGTGGTAAGCGACGCTTGAATTCCTACAATTTACGTGTTAAAACGCCAATTATCGCCCAAAACGTGCGTGCGCAGACACGCTCTTCCTAAAGCAGCGACAAACGTAGAACAAAAGCGCCGACATTCCATCTCACGAATTTGCTACCTTTAGACCGAAAAAATTCTGGAGGTGATTCACCCGTATTTTCCAAAAACAAGCTCCTAGCAAGCACAAATGCAATAACGTCCTTCTCAAAACATGGCCACCATACCGCGTGGTACAACATGGCTGTCCTACGCCACGTGCTTCTCAAAATAGGGCCGCCCCCACCATGTTTAAGTAATAGTAGCAAGTATGCATATTATGCCAATATCTCCCTCCAGCCGTCCACGCAACAGCCACTTCCCTACTTCTACCCCTATACAGTTTGATCTATGTAGTAGTAGCGCAAGTTCTAGAATATAATTGCATTGAGTCAGTGAATGGAAAGTCCTCGAGACTTATTTTTGACGGTTGTGTATGCCCATATGACCCATCTTAGTGAAATCGTAGCACACACACACACGCACGCACGCACGCACGCACGCACGCACGCACGCACGCACGCACGCACGCACGCACGCACACACACACACACACACACACACACACACGCACACACTGTTCGAGTAGTTGAAACCGTTTAGTTAGTTTTAAAACATTCCTCCCAAGCAGTGCTTTAACTACAGTACATGTAATATAATGTCCTAATAGGTTGACCTACATACTTCCAAGCAGCACCCCTAGCGATCGAATATGTATTAACATTGTCCTATATTCCTTTCAAGAAGCGCCTCTAGTGGCCAAATAGGTAATATATTGAAAAAATTTCCCTCCAAGGAAACAGGAAGCAGGAAATATTTATTCGTCCCAAAGACAACAAAACAGAGTATTCAAAACAAAAACCATACCATATATTACATCTATGTCGACTTGAGAAAACGAAGTGGTAAAAATATAGAGTACGGTCAAGCAGTGCCCCTAGTAACAAAACAAATACTTTGACGTAATATTCTACCAAGTAGCGCTTGTTGCGTTCAAATAGGTAATGGCTTGACCTATCTTCCTTTCAAATAGCGCCTCTAGCGTTCAAATAGGTAATATTCCAAGTAATGCTCCGAGTTAGTATACACCATATGTGTACTAACTCGACCTATTTTTTGTCCAAGTAGTGCCTCTCGACTAATTGTGACAACATACATAATACTTGGACTTACATTATATCCAAATAGCGCCTCTAGCGACCGTATATGTAACACCTTGACCTAAATCTCATCCATGAACTGTGATTCTAAAGGCCATACATGTATTAATTTATCTTACATCCAGTTCATGACGTATCCCTAACAAACCTATATGTATTAACTTGACCCAAATATCTTCCAAAACAGCGCTCCTAGTGAGTATGTATGTAGTAGCTTAACATACATTCTGTCCATGTAGTGTCCATGGCGACACTATATGTACTAACATGGCCTATTTTCCTTCCAAGCAGATACCTTAGTAACAGCAAACATAATAATTTGACCTAATTTTACCAACAAGCCCTTCTATCGTCTAGATATGTAACATCTTGACCTATTTTCCTTTCAAACAGTGCCCCTAACGATATTGTATATTTTCCAAGCAACGCCCCTAGCGACAATAAACATAACACCTTGACCTACATTCCGTCCAAGAAGCGCCCGTAGCGATCTTCTATATGTTAACATTAACCTGTTTTCAAAAGACGTAAATTTGCTGCGAGCGAAAGTCATTAAGACGAATCGACCAATAAACTGACCAGTCATTCGCACAGTCAACCTTTCAACCCGACTTCCTTCTACTCCCGATCCCGAGGTCGTCGAATTGACGTGGTTGTTACAACAGTTACACACCAAAACAGTTAACTCGAAAGGGTTGACGATCGTTGAAGTGCCTCATAGCAGAACTATTATTGCCTGTTGTGTGTGTTAGTAAACATATATGTCCTATTTCAATGAACTCGTAACAACTATGTAAAAAGTTGTGTGGTCATTTAACTGGTTAAAACACAAACGTACATACATACATACCCTTGGAAAAGTTTAAGCCGTTTAGTTATTTTTAAAACATTCATTCCTAGCAGTGCTACTAGCGCCCAGTCACGTAACAACTTCGCCTACATTTGGTTCAAGAAGTACCTCTGTATATGTAACTGTTTTACCCACAGTCCTTATAAGAAGCGTCCCTAGTGACAATAAAGGTAATAGCTTGCCCTATATTCGGTTCAAGAAACGCCCCTAGTGACTGTGTATGTAATGGCTTGATCCATATTTCTTCCAAGCAGCGCTTCTAGTGAAAATAAACATAACACTTTGACCCATATTTTCCAACTGCCTCCTAGTGACCATATATGTATGACCTTGACCTGTTTTCCTTCCAAGTAGTGCCCCTTGTGACAACAAACACATTGACTCATGTTGTCTTTCATGCAGTGTTCTTAGCTAACATATATGTAATACCTTGACCTATTTTCCTCTGAAACAAAGCCCCTAGCGACCAAGTATGTAATACCTTGGCCTATTTCGTCTTCCGACCAGCGCTCGTAGCGTCCAAATATGTAATAGTTTGACCTATTTTCCTACTTTTTCAGTGCCTCTAGCGACCAGTCAAAACCTTGTAATTGCTGAACCTATATTTTCTTCATGTAATACTTTGACTTATATTTTACCAAATACAGCCTCTAATATAGTAGTAGTTGTAGTAGTAGTAGTAGTAGTAGTAGTAGTAGTAGTAGTAGTAGTAGTAGTAGTAGTAGTAGTAGTAGTAGTAGTAGTATTAGTAGTTGTAGTAGTAGTAGTTGTTGTAGTAGTAGTAGTAGTTATAGTAGTAGTAGTACTAGTAGTAGTAGTAGTCGTAGTAGTAGTAGTAGTAGTATTAGTAGTAGTAGTAGTAGTAGTAGTAGTAGTAGTAGTAGTAGTAGTAATAGTTGTAGTAGAAGTAGTAGTAGAAGTAGTAGTAGTAGTAGTAGTAGTAGTAGTAGTAGTAGTAGTAGTAGTATTAGTAGTAGTAGTAGTAGTAATAGTTTTATTCAACAATACAACAATAAATATACTACAAAAATATTACAATATACATAATGTCAATGTGTTATATTGCCTGGTGGTCACATGGCTCATTGCCGTCTTCCTATGACCCCACTGAAACTAATTATCATTACACAAGGCACGTGGCAAAGAGTTGAGGACGTTTGTTCTATTGCAATAATATAATGTGAATGCCTGAATCCAAATACACTGTGACATATAAGCTTACCAGCCAAAACAAGATACTTCCACAATTCCATGTGGTTAGAATGGTTGGAATTATATTTGCATTCTGTACATCGAGGGTTTAAGAGTGCATTGGATGATGGTACTATTCTAAACATTGTTTAAATAACGTGTTTAAATTTTGACCTTTGACAGTTTTGTAAAATTATGTTTAGGCAACTTAGACGAAAACTGTGTTATAGATATGTCTTTCGCAAGAAGGCTGTACTGTCTAGTGATTCTGCCACTTTCATCCAAATTTATTTTGGGTAATTTGTAAATGACTTAGGGAATACGTTATGGTGAAAGTCATGCAAAAATAGTGAGACATGCAACTTATATACGTCAATGAATTTAAGTATATTTTGAGATCTAAATATGCCATCATTACTTTAGGGTTAGAGTAGCTCCCTCTTGCGGAATAGCTAGGGTCACATAGATCCCATCTAGCGGCTAGTGAATGATCTACATTAGGGTTACAAACAAAATAAGATTACGGTTAATGAACGGGACAATTCCTGTTTTGCTCTCCGTTAAAAACATTAAATTTTCCGGTTGATTAACCCTAATCTTATTTTTGTATAACATTAAAGTAGTTCGAGCATCATCCGCTAGACGGTGGCACTCTAAGCCTAATTGGTTATTCCACACGGCACCACCTAAGCCATTAAGTAGTTTGATCACTATTCGCTAGATGACGTTTTGTAACCCTAATTAATCCGCATGAGGCCGCCACTCTAACCCTAAGGTAATTCCGACACTAGCAGCTAGATGACAACTTTGTAATCCTAAATATTCCGCCTGAGGGAGCTACTCTAACCCTAATGTAAGTCCGTCACTAGCCGCTAGATGGCATCTTTGTTGCCCTAGCTATTCCGAATGAGGGAGCTACTCTAACCCTAAAGTAAATATCCACTAGAAGACATCTATGTAATTCTAACTAGTTTTTCCACAAGAAAGAGCCACTATAACCCTAACCTCTTTATTCGGCATCCTGTTGGTACCTCCCGGAAGTGTCATTGCCATAAGGAATTGTTGTTGCCCTAGCTATTCCGAATGAGGGAGCTACTCTAACCCTAAAGTAAGTATCCACTAGAAGACATCTATGTAATTCTAATTAGTTTTTCCACAAGAAAGAGCCACTATAACCCTAACCTCTTTACTCGGCATCCTGTTGGTACCTCCCGGAAGTGTCATTGCCAGGAATTGAGCCGTCGAAAAGACGGCCGCCAGTCGTTTTTTGAGAATAAAATATTGTGACGATACGGAAGAGTTGGACAAAAGTTTGTGACATGAACTTTTGTGAGTTAAACTTCATGAGTAGAAGCTTGTACGTTGAAAGTTTGTGAGTTGAAAGTTTGTAACATGAACGTTTGTGAGTAGGAAGTTTTTTGACATGAAGTTAAAGCGATGAGAGTTTGTAACATCTACGTTTGTGAGTTGACGTTTGTGTGTTGAAAGTTTAAGGGTTGAAAGTTTGTAGCATGAAAGTTTGTGAGTTGGAAGTTTGTGACATGAAGTATGTGCGTTGAATGTTTGTGCATTTAAAATTTGTGACATGACGGTTGTGCGTTGAACGTTTGTGAGTTGAATGTTTGTAAAATGAATGTTGTTGAATTGAATGTTTGTAAAATAAACGTTTGTGAGTTGGTAGTTTATGAGTTGAAAATTTGTAACAAGAAGCTTGTGAGTTGAAGGTTTGTGATTTGGAAGTTTGTGACGTGAAGTTTGTGACTTGGAAGTTTGTGACATGAAATTTGTGAATAGGAAGTTTATGAGTTGAAAGTTTGTAACATGAAGCTCGTGGGTTGGGAGTTTGTGAGTTGAAAGTTTGTGACATGAAGTTTGAGCGTTGAAAGTGTGTGAATCAGAAGTTTGTCACATGAAGTTTTTGCGTAAAACGTTTTTGCGCTGAAAATTTTTTCGTTGGAAGTTTGTACGTTGGATGGGTTGAATCTTCTCCCAAAGGTGTTTTGGCGATGAAGTGGCAAGGTACTACATTTGTTTTCACTAGAGGCATTAATACTGGGTGAAGTTAATACGTATAGACCCGCAAGAAGGCAGTTTTTAGGAGAAATACGTGTCAAAGTGATATGTTGGTTGTCCCTAGGGGCGGTGTTTGGAAGGAAAATAGGCCCATGCTAGAGGCACTTAATGGCCAGGATGTAGGTCAAATTAATACATATACGGTCGCCAGAGGCACTTCACGAACGGGATGCAGGTGAAGTTATTACATGTATGGTAGGTAGAAGCGCTTTATGGGTAGTGTGTAAGTTAAGTTAATACATGTATGGTCGCTAGAGGCACTGAACTGATGCCACCAGAGTCGGCAATATAATTATGTTACCCGGAATAACCATAATATTTATTGTAGGTATTGTTTTTTTGCAATTGTAAGGTATGATTGCATGTGCATAAAGCGCCTGAGCGCAATCTTGATTGATCGGGCGTTATAAATACTCTCATTATTATTAGCATTATTTGGAATTATTTGTAAAATGTGCATGCTAGAAAGTGGGAAATACCTTAACTGGTACATACAATACACATAAAACCTCTCCGTAGAGCAGCGTGTGCTTATCCTCAGCGTTTCAAAGAAAACTCCACAACTGAAGTATCCCCTGTTGTTAGCTGGCGTCAACTCGATTACTTGGGTGGCCGTTAGTCGATTCCCCTCCGTAGCATTCTCCGCCCGTACAACTATGTCGCTGATTTGTCTGTAGTATCTTCGGTCCCATCGTAGATTCTCCCATCGTAGAGTCGGGGCCCACTTTCCACTGTACGTTACTTCACAAGTCATATGCACATAGTCACCTTCTGCCGCCGCCTCCTTCGTCATGTTCATTGCACAGTTGGGAAGTGATTCTGTAAAGTAGGAACTTTATTATTTGAACGTTTCATAATCTATTTTGTTATTGTCATCATTGTTATTATTTATTCATAACAGGGTTCAATTATATACCCATATATTTGCACAAGGCATGGCTATATTGAACAGCTAATTTTATTTTATTGAATCGATGCAAACCAACTGTTGATAATGTGTGTTTTCGATTAAATAATTTGTAAAGAAAGTCACCGCGGAAACCTGGAAGGATTGCCATAGTACAACTCACATTAGCAATTTTCATTGCAACTTAGTAATATTTTTTAACATTATGTTTCCTTTTATATGACTCTGTACAAAATGCAGTTATATTAAATATTCATGCAGATATGTTAGTTCACTATCCCAAATAACACCGTTAACTCTAACATGGTATCTTCTAGTGCTGTTATTTAGAAAATATACGGCAACGTATTGTACTATAATATTGGTTCCAGCTATCCAAATACGCACAGATAATGAGTCACGTTGTAATGGGCGTTTTCACGTGAAGGGTACACTTTTTGTCACACGCAACCTCAAAAATGAATGTGTTCCAATTAATTTGTTCATATTATTTTCAAAACTATAGATGATATTACATTAACACTGCCATTTTAGGACCTTGACTTTACATATATTTCCTAAACAACATTGGCTTTAAAATTAAGCTGTAAAATTGGCAATCTCGAGAACCCGAGCTCAGCAGCGCGTTAAAGGATTAAATAATCGCAAATCGGTTTATACTGTTTAAGTTACCAATAAATGTGGGTCTTCCGATGATGTCGGAATTTTCTTGCAGACTTAACGCTAACAACGAGGGAGTTCCACAGAGTTTGAGCGGCCCTAGTTCCGACTAACTAGACGATCGAAGCTGCTTAAGTTTTCTTGTAGTAGTGAGCAGCGAATATAAACAAAACCTAATTTGTTTAATATTAACTAAATGCATTTAAACAAAATACATTGTTAAGTTGTCTTGACATTTCATCAGAGCTTCAAATGTATTCAAAACGTAGACTACAATTGTAAGATAACATGTTCCGGAGAGAACATTTTGTAAATCATGTTAAGCTAGTGTGGTAATTGATCCATATTAATATTTTTGTCTGTACAACAACATAGGATGACAGTTACTAAAAAAATTATTAATGTACTGAAAATTGTAATATTTTCTTATAGTTGACATTTGTTGGCGTGCAATCTTTTTTATGACATTGAAAACAAGATGGAAACACATTGATACAACAGGCAAAATACATTGCTATCTCCTCTCTAGAACACCTGTTTAAGGCATGAAAAAACCTTGTTATTTCCCAGTTTTTCATGCTTTAAGACACAAATTATTCAATCATCGGAAGCAAAATCAATTCTTGAAGTTTGCACGAAATTATTTAATTGTTTTATACTAATACAGTTCGAACTAATTACTCTTTTGTCGTCTTCTCCATTATAGTCATAATCTGTTAGGGTTATTGACAAACTACTGAGATTATGCCCGTCTATTGTGACATAGCCAAAGCCTACACAGGAACACAGAACATAGCTACGTATATATATATATAAGTTTGCTGTTTTGTATTGTTCTGGAGAGGACATTCTATTTAACATATTTAAATTCGCAAGAGCAGTTAGAACCATGTTTAAAGATAATGTATGACAAATTCCAACACATCTGAAATGTTGTCGATCCTGGTAGTATAACAGCATGTATTAATGTGCACTAATCACTGGTTTATTACTGTTTGGCATTGGGATATTGTTGTTTTGAAAAAGACGTTTCTCAACGGAAAATTACATGCACCATGGCCGCATATTTCAAACCTACAAACTTCTCTTTTTAGTTTGGACTTGGGCTGTCTAATACATTTTATAACTACATTTTAATATGAAGAATTTATTATTAGTAGTGTTTTGGGGAGTCTTTTTTGTGAGGACATACCAATTTTGTTTAACGGAAAATACACCATTAAAAACAAATTGAATTTATGCCTTACCTACTACTACAATTTGCACCACATTTGTCACTATTTGTTCACAATTTAACAACTTTGGTTGTTGCTGGATAATTGGCTTCATTTTGTTGCAGTGCAGTTTTTAATACGAACACAAACTGAAGTGGGATGATGCATCGTTATGAAATATGGCCTGTGTGTTCCTTACTATAGCCACTGGATGATAATGATACAGACTTAATATTATGCAATAAATTGTTTGAATAAAATGAGGGAATTAAAGTGCATTCTAGCAAAGGTGTACTCTTTACGCGAAAATTCAGACTTGACAATAGGCAGATTTGGTGTGGAAGGAGTTGGCAGAGGGACAACATCGCAATGGATCAGAAAAAATTTAAACCTACTCACCTCGTTGCGCCGTGATAGAGTACGTCCCACCCAATTTGATCTCCTTCACAATAGAAGTGAGCCTCCCCACCAACAAACTCGATCAGGTTTCTTGGAGTTGTCGTGAATTGACCGTTTGCAACTGGAATAAAACATGATTGTGTTAGGAACCGTTTACAATTGTCGATATTTACCTATTCGTACAAAGTATACTAAAGGGGGTCGAGGCGCTTGTACTTAAGGGGGAAGGGCGTAATACATCTTGAAATTCACAACATCATGGAAATACTTATCAACATGACACAATTGAGAAAACCGAAAGGCTTTAACACAATTATTGGAAATAAACGTTTGGAATAGTTGGTCGGCATAGCAAACCTATTGTACATTGTGTGATAAAAGCACCACATTTGGCACACATGTAGACTGATATATATCAAACAGATATAGATATTGAGCCATCGCAAATTTTTTCCCAGACGGCCTTGGCGGCCATTTTACAAAACTGCCAACTCCAGAGGAACTAGATGACTTAAAGTCGGGATAGTTGGCATTCGAAGCTTCTACAAGATTGTCTAAAGTGATCAGCGACAAGGAATTATTGTACTAATTGTGCTATTTTTAAAGTCAATTGATGAAAAGGCAGCATTTATGTGCAGAACGAACCTTGTTTTTATTGAAACATGTTAAGCTATCTGAGATTACAAGTCAGACGGTTGAAGAGTTGAATACAAAGTACAAAGTATTCAAGAACACGGTTCAAATTGAAAGGGTCAATCAACAACAAACACATACATAGCCATAATCAACACCAAGATATGTTGAAATATATCTATCGAATCGAACAGTTCTGATCGGATATCACAGTTGTTCTGTTTTGTTCATATGTCACCACGGTTACTGTCACAGTTCCCTTCAGTGGCCAGGAATTCAATTATGTGAGCACTCCTCTTCACACACACAGAGGTGTGCATTCAAGTGCAGCCTTTTTGCACTTGCAACGCTTCACACAAGCCTTCTCGTACTTGCATGACACTAGCTCAGAGCAGGTGTGGGCTGTCTCGGGTAGTCTTGTCCAGTGCGGCTCGTACAACCCCTCCTAATTTTTGGCCTAGTCCAAGCTGGTTGGTGGAGGCAGCTCCGGTGCCGGTAGCAGTGTCTGGCCCCACACATGACATCCATGGTAGGCCGCCCTCTTGACATGCTCCTCCATAGCTGCTTTGGTTGGCGGGATCAGATGCACATTGTTTTTATTTGAGAAGAGTTTCTTTCTTGTCTTGTCAATGTCCGTGCATGTGCTGGTTTTGTCATACAGCAGGATAACGAACCTATTCATCGAGTGCATGACATCTTCTGGTATGTCACTTGGTGCAGCAGACAACTTCAGCAATTAGTTTGTGATTTCTGGCAGCACGGTCCAGATTGTTCAGGCAGTCTTCTTACCGTGTCCAGCGAAACTGGACATGGTGTCACACCCAGTCAGAGTGTGGAACATTGGCAGTGCCCGTGCCTTCTCCATGGTAGTGCCCGTGCCTTCTCCGGTCCCGGGCCAGCTCCTATTTCATGGGCTGCCAGGTACCGGAAACTCAGTTCCAAATGTTAGCCACAATTCATCCTCTAGCTGCAGCCCCCTGGGCCACTGACACGTCCAACACCACGACGTCGGTGTCAACAGTCCTGATCATTATCATTGTGGTGGCCATGTCGGATATCATGGGATGCATGCAGCAACATGCGACTGCCAGCTTCTTCGTGGCTGCATGGGGGGAGCGAAGCCAGATCCGGCAGTGGTGACTTGCTGAGGACTGCCTCTCCTTCAGTGATGACAAGCTGCTTTTCCTCCTGGTCAAACCACTTGAGGAAAGCTTCTGATAGGAACCTGAACAGCTCTGTCTTGTTGCTGTAGACTCGGAGGAAGTTCTGCCAGTTCCTGGTGTGGCTACTGCAGCCACCACATGTCTGCACACTCCTTTCCACGCTTTATTCTTGCACTGCCTTCCAGTGAATCGACAATGTAGCTGTCCCACACTAGGTCCAGGTGTGACACAGTTTGAAGCTTTTTGTGGACAGGTATGGGATGAAGATATATCTGGGCTACCTATCAAAGTTATTGACTGCAGCTGGCTTCTGGACAATGACTGCTCCATCAAGAACTATACTGGTGGTGGCATCTGAGAGGTCTTCCAAGCATGTGAGCAGATCACTCTTTGTAACTAAGTAGAGGCTTTCTCCATCAGAGAGTGCCGGGGGACACGCCTGATTTTCATGACGAAATAACTGTTGAAGGCTTCTACTACTACCACTATTGCAACTGCTATTAATACTACTACTTCTACTACTACAACTACTACTACTACTACTACTACTACTACTACTACTACTGCTAATGCTATTACTACTGCTACTACCATTACTACTACTAGTACTACTACTACTACTATTACTACTACAACAACAACAACTACTACTACTACTACTACTAATAATAATAATAATAATAATAATATTAATAATACTACTACTACTGCTATTACTACTAATACTGCTATTACCTCTACTGTTATTACTACTGCTACTACTACAACTACTACTACTACTAATAATACTAATACTACTAATACTACTACTAATACTACTACTACTACTACTACTACTACTACTACTACTACTACCGGGTGCCAAACCAGTTATTGTTATCTACATTCACTATTGGCATCCATTCGGAATCTTGCTGCCTAATTAAACTAAGTAGTCCAAATAGACTGCTTGTTTCCTGTACAAATAAAATAATTTGCTCTTCCCTAAGCACCTTTGGACCTTCATCAGGGAATAAACCTCCACTGTGAACCTGCAGACCTCCCCAGTAGTGCAGGTATGTAAAATAACAGGAACCGCAGGTGGCCATTTTGTAAAATGGCTGCCACAGCCGTCAGAGGCCAAACCAGCAATGGCTTTATATCCACATCTGTTCAGAATATCAGTGTCTACATGTCTGCGAAATGTGGTGCTTTTGTCACAAAATGCACAATGTAATGGATGTGTTGGTTTATGCTGCCCCACCATAAGCGAATCCTGATGGACATTAATATATGTTCTGTATACATGCACTGTGTCGTAACATTTTATATTGATATATGTTTAATGTGGTACGAATAGGTAAATGTCATTTTGTAGCAAAAAAAGGAAGAAGAGTAAATTTACGCGGGTGTATTGTTTGTTGAAATATTTGTTATTGAAATAATGTATATCATATGTCATTCGTGTCTTGAGACATGCGCTTCACACGACACGCACTCACGCACTCACGCAAGCACGCCCCCTCCCTCCACCTCAAACAACGCCCTAACGTATTTGTAAACACCTCATTCGAGTCAATTTCGAGGCTTGGCGCCGCCGATGTCGAGAGATATTTCTCCCAATTTCTCCCAGACATGGCTGCATTACTGCTATGTGCGATATGTATTATCGTCTCGTGGTTCTTCCGTTGCATACTTTTAAGCAGGTAAATAACTACATCATATCATATCAATTTATCTATTTTTGTTTCAAAGAATAACATGTGTAAAATAGCAACATAAAATTAAGTAAATATCAGTAAACTGGTCGCTGTCCACACCAAAATAACTTCTGGTGCCTGCGCCATGGAGACGACATTCCAGCTTCGTTTATTGAAATGTTGACAGCACACGGGAAGCAACATATACCGGGTTACTATTATTATGAAGCTGAACGCACACGTATCACCATTGTTTCTCCCCTAATATCTCCCCTTGATAAACATGTAGTTGGCCTTCCCGCTACACCCAGATACGAGCCATTTACGATGAGAATCGTTGACGCGATGACGCATGCTTGATCTTTGCCATGGACATACGCTTTGGGCCATTCTTCAAATCCAGTCGATTGGCCATCCCAAAAAAACCTCCCTTTATGGGAAAACCCAACAGAGCCTACCCGAAATAACCCGTGGCGCCTCTGTTGCGTAAAATAACATTATTATCAAGGCGGATCACGTGAAACTGTCGACGGAAGTATACAACACGCAATTCGCGCGAATATTTTGCCGTGCGCTTAAACAATCGCGTATCTATGCCAACGCATGCGTTCGAAGTTATTCAAACGTTAGATCAGCCGATTTTTGCGCTAAACGTTATTGTTAGTAATATGTATTATTTGACCAAAAAATTTCCCCGACTCTCTCATTTTAAGTATAACTTGTACGTCCGTCCACAATCGATCCCGCCATTTATATACATCCACTATCTAGCAATCAAAAACATGATATTCCGGATGACTATTCTTGAAAAAAATCAACGCACGCACACGCACACGCACACACACGCACGCACGCACACGCACGCACACGCATACGCACGCACACGCACGCAAACGCACACGCATGTACAAAATTCTAAAAATAACAAAACTCACAAATGTTTGTTTCAACGGTGGTGTGCCTGCTTTTTTTTAAGAACACCGTATGTAGTTGTAAACTTACTATAACATAATCCTAAATAAAAACATAACGGTGGTATGCATAAATGTATATAAAGCGCTATGTTTTATGCATATTCGAATTAATGTTCAATCATTTTAAATTCGTCGAGTATTGTCAAGCCAGCTACAGTCATTGAAGTATGCGTGTGTCCAATGTATTCGAGGTGTGGACGTGCTCCCTCGTCCAGCCGAGAGTCACGGATGATTGACTCCGCTGCCACACGTGTTGACGAAGTTTGTGTAACGCAGGAGAGGTCTCGTAAAAAAACATTTCGGCTTCGTGACATCAACAAATAACGAGAACAGCACTAGGCAGGCATATATGTAGCTTAAAAGAAACTATATATCACGTTTTAACAGAGGGTATACAAGCAAAACGTCTGTACTGTTTCTCAACATATCCAAGGAGAATATCATCAGTATTGCGCGTATAGACAGAACACCACCAAGCCACATCACTTTAGACAACTACCGCGGTTGAAAATGGATGCCATCTTGGATGTTTTTAACAAACAATTGCAGCGACGTGAGAGAGATCAGGAGGACTCTGACAATCTCCCGCTACGCAATAGGCTGCCTTCTTATAGAACGGAGTATTCTGTCCGTATGTCCGTCCAAAGCGCGTATATGTATGTACACCATATGTATTCCGTAACATGTACACTACCTGCCATACGTTTTGGGTTGGTGTCCCTGTATGTCTGACAAGCCACTGAAGTTTTGCAAAGTAGTAGGTCTATTTGTCTCGTAATAATAGCCGCATACAATGTGTGCTATTTTCTACACAATTCCATGCCTGCTAAACTGACACAGTTTCGTTATATGACTAATATAACGTTTCTAAAGTTACAACGTGCAGCAGCGGATCCAGAGGGGTCTTATGGGCCATGGAGGGGGTGTCTTAGACCCCCCTGTGTCCGTTGTCAACTATTACGGTAAAGGAACACGAAAGGGAGACCAGGTTTAGTCCGACCCCGGGGCAAGTCCGCCGGCTTTTATTCCGTGCCTTAGCTAAATTTAGTCATTTCGGTCACACGATTAAGTCACATGATCATCAAACTACATGCAGCGCAGTGTTCGAAATAACCACTGACTCTAGGGGGGTCCCAAAAATATTGGTCACCCTCCCCCCCCCGAAAAAAATATTCTAAACAAATCTTCATTTCATGCATTTTAATGGCTATTAGCGCCTTTTTTATGTGCTTGCTATCATAGCGACCTGTAGTTATTTGACCAACTTATTCTGAATACACTTGCTGTAAATCGCTCTGCATAAGAGCGTTTGCTACATGACTAAACTGTAAATTTTAGCCTAACCCATTGTTACTGGAGCAATGCGCTTGCAGACACAGTGCTCTGTAATTCTGAGAAGTAAAATGCCAAGGTAAAATGTGCCTCAACTAGACACTCATGGGTGGCATTACCATTGGCATTACTGCAGATACCCAACAGCTGGCTCCCTTAACCACAGAACACACACTCGTCAATTATATGAGTGGAATGAGTTAAGATGTTTTAACAGAGATTAACTGAATGATAATAAAGTGAGCTGAATGAATCAGCTAAACTACAACATAATGATGTCGAGTCCTGCGAAAACCGTCAAGTTCTGCGAAAAACCATCGAGTTTTAGCAGAGACGAACCAGAGTAGCCTCACACACAGCAACAGGTGCAACAGCCGAAGGGTAATTGCATTGGTACAACGATACAAGCTTACGTTTTCTTTCTTATGGGAGGGCCCTCGTGCCTTATGGGGGTCCTGGACCCCCAGATGCGCTTCATTTCGAACACTGATGCAGCGTGAAACTGGCGTCCTCGAGTTGCTGGCTGGAAAGTTTTGAGCTAGAAAAAGTGATTTTGGATGACTGAAAGTGATTTATTTTATTTTGTTAGTATCATATTTCAGTATTTATCATTTGCATTGGTTAGACATTCAGAGTGCGGAGTAAAGCCCTTATATCAGAGCTATTGTTTGGATCTTGCGTTGTTGCTTTATCCAGTGTCACCAAATATGTGTCTGTGTTGGGGCACGTCTGTCTATGTGCCACGGGGCAAGTTCGACCCTAGGATATTTGATGTAAAATGTTCAGGATCACTTGTGAACATAAACTCATTAACACGCACTCGTATAAAGACTTCCAATTGTCAAGTTTAGTGTTATTTTCTAGTCAAAAATACAAATAAGACCAAACTGCACTGTTCTTGTGTATTTGCTGCTTAAAGTACGTGTGGAGCGAACTTGCCCCGGCCCCTGGACGGACCTGCCCCGACATGAGGCAAGTCAGCCCATGCTTGGGTAGGTCTACTAAGAGTCAGATGTGGATATTGTCTTGTAACAGTTTTGGCATTTGTTGATAGCACAAATGTGGGCAAGATATGTTCGTTCAATTTAAAGTTGAAACCTCTGGCTCTACAAATACAATCTCCAGATCTATTAGTGTCCATGGGGTGGACTAGTCCAGGTCTCCCCTATATAAGCCTACACCGGAACTAGTGTCAATGTAAAAACTGAAGTATTAGCACCCTTATGTGAGTAGAATGACACATGTGTCGCTCCCCCCTTTTCGTAAGTAGAATGACATCATTTTTATGACTACGACTGACTGAGACCCGCCTACCCACAAACCTAGATCCGCCTGGCCTTAAATGTTAGGACTAGAAATACGAAGCTGACATTGTTTTGTTTTTAGTTGTCATCAAGCTGCCCGTCTGCTCTATGTGCATTGTACTTGGTTAGTTAGTAATTGAAACAGACAACGAATAGAGTCATGCATTGCATGCCAGTTATTTGCCCTTACAAATGTGTACTCGTAATGTGTACTTTCGTGTGTACTAGAAAACTGAAATCAAGGTCACAGTGTGACGTCTCTTATTATTACGTCTCTTATTATTCCATGTAACACAATTAACAATTTACATTGTGCATATGTCACATGACACATTTTTATACTTTCATGACCTTGAGTGTCACTAGTACATTGACTGGACGTGCCAGTTTGAGCTACTCTATCATTTGCCTTTGTTTGCATTGAATTTTTATTGGCTTTAGCTCTATATCGTTCACCTGTGGTTTATAATGTATTGTATGTTATGTTAAATGATTTAATGTCTCAGTACAATGCCATCATATTACATGTTTTTTCACCGACTTGCACTGACAACTTTGTGGAAAAAACTGACATGATGTTCCTGAAATTAAATGCATGCAGTGATAGTAGAATGAACTGTAGCGTGTTGTCTATTGCATTGCCTAAATGGTATATTGTATTAATTCCACATAATTGGTCCTATTCTAGATAACCAATCACTTGGTCATATTCCAACCAATATAATTGACCCTATTCCAACCAATCAATTGGTCATATTCCAACCAATATAAATGGTCCTAACCTAACCAATTTACATTGGTTGCTACATGACCTAGATAGATTAACCAATAACTTGGTTAAATTGACCAACATATGTTGGTTACTATTCTAACCAATATGGATTGGTTAAAAAGTTAACCATAAAAAAATGGTTGTCTTAACCAAGAGACTGGTTGGACACATATCTACCAACCACATTGGTTGAATTTGACCAATATCCTGGTCATTTTAACCAATCTGTTTTTAGAGTGTATATTAACACCTGTACCACACATTAAACGAACAGACGACATTCGTTATTCGCCCTTTGCACGTCGAAACAGGGAAGGCTAGAATAACTTACCTTCAACCACCAGAAATGCGAACAGCAGGAAAGTAGCCATGTCTTGGGAAAGTTTGGAGAAATGTCGCACGAAATCGAGGACGCCAACCACCGCTGCGCACATAACACTCAGGAATGACTGCTTTAAAACACGTTTGGGCGTTGATGACAAAGAGACGCCGCGAAGATTTATTGCTTGACATTATGGTCTTTGAGAGGGGACATATCAAAATGTCGAATAATGTCTAAATACGTTGTGTTACTTTGCAGCTGAACTACAAAAATTAACATAATGTTTAAGGAAACACAGCGCTGGTATTTCTACATGAACATACTACGAATGTATTACGCCTAATCGAAGGACTTCTCCACGACTGTGTTATCAACGAGTTGCCGTTCATGTGTATATATCTAATATAATGGAGATTTGGATGCGCTCCCTCGCCCACCTGAGAACCACGGATGACTGGTTCCGTTGCTAAACTTGCCGAAGAAGTGTGTGTGCGACACAAGAAAGGTTACTTAATAAAAACGCTCGGCTTCATGACATCAACAAATAACGAGAAGAGCATTAAATGGGTCCAAAAGCAGTCAACGAACAATCGCACAGATGAACACCCAGGCCTCCGGGCCGTATAGCAGTACGCTCACTGCGCACACAATGACGAGTCCCATGCGAAGGTCACGTGACAGCCAGAAATATTTATATAGTAATGTGTAACATTGCAACAGTAAAGAAGTTGGCTGGGCCGGGACCGCGGTTCCAGTTATGATGGAAATTCCAGTTTCCCAATTAGCAGGCCTGTCTATAGCAGGCAAGAGTCATTACTGAGGAGAATCGTTCAATGGTGAAACAAGCAAGAAACTTGGCATGAATATTCGCTTTGGGCCATTCGTCAAATCCAATCGGTTAGCCACCAAAACAAATTAACCTCCTTTTATTACAAAACCCAAGATAACCCGAAATAACCGGTGGCGCCTCTGTGGCGTAACATAACATTATTATGAAGGTGAAATTACATGAGATTGTCGACGGAAGTATACGACACACAATTCAAACATTAGATCAGCCGATTTTTGCGGTAAGCGTTGTTGTAGAAATATCAGGGTTTGAACTCAGCGGGGGTCCGTGGGCCGGCAGACCCCCAGATTAACCGCAGAACCCCCACTAGCTCAGAATTTGGGGGTCTGGAAAAAACAAATCAACAAGCACAGCATGCACACACGCACGCACGCGCGCCCGCTGTCATAATCATAAAATCAGTAATAAAATAATGTGATCGTTCCTGTTCATGCGTTTGTTTACGTTTGTTTACGTTTGTTTACGCGAGTAAATTGTTTAACTTCACTTTTAGGCGCAAAACTGTCATAACTGGCGCCTCTTATTGACGTCGACATGTCGAAGAAATTCACGCTTCGCAATAGGCTGCCTTCATATAGAACGGAGTATTCAGTCCGTATGACCGTCCAAAGAGCTTATATGTGTGCACACCATATGTATTCCGTAACATGTACACAACTTATATATATATATATATATATAGCAGATATATATATATATATATATATATATATATATATATATATATATATATATATCAGATATATATATATATATATATATATATATATATATATATATATATATATATATATATATACTGTTTCTGAAAGTTCAGAAAATGATTTATTGTCATTCAAAGCCAAGTATTGTTTTTTTTTTCAGTTTTATTCTTGGGACTGTCATTAACATAAAGTTGAGGATAAATAACATTTTAAGCCCTCAACATTATCAAAACGCAAGGATTTCAGAAGTTTACGACTTATTTTCAGCTGGAGATTGAAAATGAAAAATTTCATTCTGATCCCTGGTTGTTCATGTCCATGAGATTGGCCAAAATTGGCTTTAATTGTATGAATCATTATGTTATGAAACATAAATATACAAGCCGATAACATTTATAATATGACTTTTTATGTAAATAGCTTTGGGCCACCAGTGGCGGAACCCTAGATTCTGGAAGGTGGGAGTCCGGCTGGCCCCCCCATTAATTTTATGCTAAATTCTAACCCTGTATATGCATTCTTTGCAAACAGTAATTCTTTCCGTCTCTCTCATTTTAGGTACAACTTTTTCTTCCATAAACAATCAATCCCGATAAGCATTGCTTTTATATATATATCCGCCGTATGGAGATCAAAAACATGATATCCCCGATAACGATTATTCTGGAAAAAAAACAAATCTACAAGCACGAAAGCACGCACGCGCTCTCATACAGTCATAATTGTAAAATTTGTAGTTAAATAATGTGATCGTCCGTGATCATGATCTTTGCTGTTCTTGCGTTTTTTTACGCTAGTATATTCGACGTGTATGGTTTATTGGACTCATTGATATATCATGCGTGTTACCCGTGTAGCTCGCTCGACGTCGTTGCTTGCAGTTGAGAGAGACGTCGCTGTATGTCACTGCGTGGCCAGCGATAAGAGGAGTGAAGTCAACATATCGAATAAATTCAAAATATAATTAACTAATATTTGTTTCAATTGTGGTTTGTCTGGTTTTCTTGAACACCGTATTGAGTTACACACTTACTATAACATAATCCTAAAAGAAAATATAACGGTTTTAAGTTTAAATGCATATAAAGCGCTATGATTTACACACATTCGAATAATGTCTCAATCGTCGACTATTGTCAAACCAGTTACAGTTTGTGAAGTATGCGTGTGTACAATGTATTCGAAGTGTGGAAGTGCTCCCTCGTCCAGCCGAGAGTCATGGACGACTGACTCCGCTGCCACAAGGGTTGTAGAAGTGTGTTTGACGCAGGAGAGGTCACGTGATAAAACATTTCGGCTTCGTGGCATAAATAAATAATGAAAAGACAACGAGAAGAGTTTATATGCAGCTTAGGACAACCTAAATATGACGTTTGAAGAGAGGACAAGCAGTACATCTGGTCTATTTCTCAACATATCCAAGACGAACACCATCAGTACTGCTCGTCTAAACAGAACATCACCAAGTCACATTACTGTAAATAAATACAGCGGTTGAAAATTATTATCTTGGATGTTTTTAACAAACAATTGCAGTGACACAATAGACGCTAATCTGCGCCGTAACATGTCAACTACTTGCCATACGTTTTGAGTTGATATCCTTAAACCACTGACCACTAACTTTCTGTGCGACTGTGTGCATCAAAATCCACTGTAATTTTGCTGTAGGTATATTAGTAGTAGTAGGACTATTTGTTTCGCAATAATAAACGCATAAAATGTGTGCTATTTTGTACACCATTTCATGCCTGCTAAGCTGACACATCTTCGTCCTATGACTAATATAACGTGGCTAAGGTTACAACGTGTGTTGTGAGCTGATTGTCAACGATGGTCGTCGTGCGAGGCGCTATGTGAAAAGCAGCCATTGTGACTTTAGTAAGATTATTTAAACGTGCATTTAATATATTCTCATGACCACTTAGATCGAAGAATATGGAAAGTAACCCAAGAAAATAGAAGGAAGATGACCGAATTGAGAGAAGAAATTGGTATGAAAAAAGATGAAAGTAGCCGGAAGCAGAATGTGAAAGAAGAAGGGTGGCAGAAGAAGAAGAGGAAGACCAAAGCTGCGACGGAAAGACAGTGTCTCAAACGAAATCCTGACATGGTTTTATTAAAGAGGAAGTAGGCAAAACAACATTTTAAATTAATTGTGATTAACTACCACTTCGTTGAATACCGTCCTGCCTACTTTGCAGCAGAACATTTAGCGCTACAAAAATACAACATAATTTATAAAAAAAACACAGCGGTACTCGAAGGACTTCTCCACGACTGTGTTATTAATAATTTGCCGTTTATGAAGTGCACATCTAATATAATGGAGATTTGGATATGCTCCCTCGCTCAGCCGAGAGTTACGGATGACTGACTCCGCGGCTACACTTGCTGCAGAAGTCTCGTAATAAAACATCATGACGTCACTTGTGTAACGCTGGGCGCACACTACACGAACTCATTTCTTCTGCAACAGGCACGGCACTGGCAATATAGTTGAATTGTCAAATCTTGTCCTGCTGAATAAGTGTTAGAATACTCAAACATTGTCTTTGTTTATCTGAGCCAGTTTCTCGAAGCGTTCGTACCGCACGAATGAACCTATGCGGACGTTTTACGAAGATTTCGTAACTTGGAACAATCGTAGATAACAGGCACGGAGTTACGAACACTTGTACGTAACTACTACCTTCGTACGAAAGTTCATACATTAAGAACGCTTCCTGAAACCGGCACCAGCTTTCCAATATATTAGAACTACTAACACACATACCAATCTACGGGACGGGATTACTTGGTATTTACGTAAACCGTCCCATGCCGTATTTGTTAACGTGTGCCGCCCTAAGCACATGCTATCAAACCCATCAATGAAAAGTTTACGTAACTTGGAACACTCGTAGAAAACTACACATGTCGACCTCCATTAACTGTTATTGTCCGTCATCCGACGGGCTTCGCCGTGTGAAGAAACGTTTTGTCATAGCTGAAAGTCAACTATGGGTGCAGCGACCAAATGTGGTTCGAATTTAATTATTAAACACAGGTAACTGTTCGTTTTGACAACGAAATATATGTGAAAAGCCCCGGAAACTTTGCATCACAGAATAGTGTCATTTTAACATAAACCGCATACCAACATGAACCATATTGTGTACCATCTAATGCTTGTTTTATGTCATCCATCCTCATTGGTGGTAGTACAACAATAGTTTGTACCTCTGGCGGATCTAGCCTCGATTACACACGGCTTCACGGTGTGGCAACATCGTCTGACAGAAATTATGTAAGCATCCAGATTCTGGTCACGTAATTATGTTGTTATCATGGGAGTTAGCTAACTTATCCAGTAAGGGGACGGGGCCATTGGGTCATGCCTCCTTTGGCTAAATTGTTTTGAATGTTACCGTATTTTTCTGTGTGCCGCTACATGGTAGCATGGTTAGCGTTGGCCCCATATAGCCTCCACCTACATGGTAGCATGGTTAGCGTTGGCCCCATATAGCCTCCACCTACATGGTAGCATGGGAGACTAGCGTTGGCCCCCTATAGACTCCCCTACATGGTAGCATGGGTGACTAGCGTTGTCCCCCTATAGACTCCACCTACATTGTAGCATGTGCGACTAGCGTTGGTCCCCTATAGACACGCTCTGACATTGATGTGTGGACACGCTCTGACACTGATGTGTGGACACCCTCTGACACTGATGTGTGACACCCTCTGACACGCTCTGACACTGATTTGTGTGGACACGCTCTGACACTGATTTGTGGACACGCTCTGACACTGATGTGTGGACACGCTCTAACACTGATGTGTGGACACCCTCTGACACTGATGTGTGGACACCCTCTGACACTGATGTGTGGACATGCTCTGACACTGATGTGTGGACACGCTCTGACAATCGAGTGTGGACACCCTCTGACACCGGTGTGTGGATACGCTCTCACACTGATTTGTGGACACGCTCTGACAGTGGACACGCTCTGACACCTGTGTGTTGACATGCCCTGATACTTGTGTGTGGACACGCTCTGACACCGGTGTGTGGACACGCTCTCACACTTGTGTGTTGGACACGCCCTGACACTGGTGTGTTGGACACGCTGTGAAACCGGTGTGTTGGACACGCTCTGACATTGATGTGCTGGACACGCTCTGACATTGGTGTGTTGGACACGCCCTGACACTGGTGTGTTGGACACGCTGTGAAACCGGTGTGTTGGACATGCTCTGACATTGGTGTGTTGGGCACGCTCTGACATTGGCGTGTTGGACACGCTCTGACACCGATGCTATACATATGCTGTATGTTTTAGTATTTTGTCAATATTTTATTATCATTATTTATTTTTATTTATTATAAAATTCGGTAATACATAACGCAGATTGTGTATACATGTGTATATGTTATATCAACAGCACATCGACAATTGATA
The DNA here is from genome assembly GCA_033239005.1 of Lamellibrachia satsuma. NCBI lineage: Eukaryota > Metazoa > Annelida > Polychaeta > Sabellida > Siboglinidae > Lamellibrachia > Lamellibrachia satsuma. The sequence continues at coordinate 2,584,834 of BSQZ01000034.1, read as the reverse complement.
TTGATATACTGATTTACACATGCTACATTTTTAAAACTTGAGACTCATATTGAATATATTATCTAAACTTGATAATGTCTCAAAATTACGTGTATTTCATGCGCTCATGGTTCAGAATGCGCGTAGATAAGAATGCGCGTAGTTACAGTGCACGTAGTTGAGAATGCACGAGGTTAAGAATACAACATTCGGCAACATCTATGGTGACACTACGTCTATTGGAAGAGTTGTATCTAAACGTGCGGTCTGCCTAGGCGTTATTTAGCTCACTTGGTTGAGCTCATACTTGTTACTATGCATTTTCGCGACTTAACATGAACTCGGATTCACTGCCTCCAGCCGGTCGGCCGGTCGGTCGGTCCAGTTGTTGCAATGTACGATGTCAGCTTGTATAAAGTTTTGTGATGTTCTAAGTCTCACACATGGCACCAGGTCATCAAGTAAGCTAAATAACACCCACGCAGAAACCAAATTTACATACAACAACTGCACAACTTCGTTGTACAGGCGTAACTTTTGACCACTGTTGTTTTCACATGTGCATTTTAACCATGTGTTCTCCTTTAACCATTTGTTCTCCTTTAACCATGTGTTCTCCTTTAATCATGTGTTCTCCTTTAACCATGTGTTCTCCTTTAACCATGTGTTCTCCTTTAACCATTTGTTCTCCTTTAACCATGTGTTCTCCTTCAACCATGTGTTCTCCTTCAACCATGTGTTCTCCTTTAACCATGTGTTCTCCTTTAACCATGTGTTCTCCTATCCATCAATGCATGATAGAATCACAGACATCAATAAGTTTAGATAACATGTTCACCTTTTAAAGTGATGGCGTATACTTTTAAACAATAACAGAGCACCATCATTGCCAATGTGTCGTCAATGGTTCCCTTGAGTTGTTATCATCACTTTGTGTTTGAATGCTACAACATATTAGATCAGTTTTATTTCAATATTTCAATCAGGTCAACGGTATTTTATTCCTGGTGCGGTACGATAAACGTTAGTAAAACAATTGTCGATATAAGAATGAAACAATAGTGTACGGTACGCTCTTCCTCCTACTCCTCCCTATCCCCCTCCTCCACCTCCTCATCCTCCACCTCCCTTCCCTCATCATCCTCATTCTCCTCCTCCTCAACAACAACTCTCCATAACAGCAGGAAGCAGCAGAAGACAGACTGCCAAGAATCTGACGCGGCTGGCGAACATTGCTTCAGTTCCAGACTCGTTCCAATTGTCTCTGTGTGCGGCTCGTTTGTAGATATCCGATTAACCTAACATAAAAGAAATGAAGCTTTAAATTTTAAAGGTTCTTTGAAATCCATTAAACCAAAAAAGCCCAAAAAGGCACACACAAAAATGCGGGGGTCACATGTAATTTTTTTTAATATTTGACATAGTAACAGCTACGTCACCAGCAAAATTAGCAGAATACTGTGATCTGATCATAACTAGTCATGACTCGAGATTTATTTACTATTTACATACAAAACTTGAAGGAGTGTGGCAATTTGATATGTTACGCTCAATATGTCATACACGTGCATAATAAAATTGTAACATTAATTATTGTATGTAATTTATGAAGTCACGAAACATTCATTAAGTCAAATTCAACAATATTTATTCAATAAAAAAATAGGAGTTCCTAACAAAATTGTCTGGAACGAATTTACAACACATGTTACGTTACTTTTAAATTATTCTTTTACAAAAACTTGTGTCAGTTGTGTTTATTGTTGGCATAAAGAAAATGATTTTAATCGACATTACAACTTTTGTGCTGATTTCATATTACAACTACGATTCGCATACTGATGAGCACATAGTTTGTTAACTGTCATGACTTATCTGTTTCGTACTCATGATGTCGTTTATCGCGTAACGTTTAGTTGCGAATACGTACTAAAAAGCGAAACACAAGTCACGTTTTGGGGCTATGTACATAAAGGAGATAAAAAAAAATTAACCACGTGCATCTAAAATCAAGAATATCACGACAGTGCCTTACTCATAATGTGTTCTAAAAGTTGGAGAATCTAGTCATTTCTCCGAATGACCGAGGGCTTACATGGTAACCAGCGCGACCGATAAGCGCATGCGCAGTACTATGAAATCGGGGTGACATAGACTGAAGTGACGTTTTAAGGGAGGCCGGCATACACAGAACCAATACAAAGCCACAAATAAACGTTCTATGTTGCCAGAAAGAACATTAGTTTAGTAAACAGAGGCCAACATAATAATATATCCTCAGGAACCTGAGCTCAGAGGCGCAACAAAACAGAATCATTAAGCATAATCGTGAACAGGGACGCGCAAATGTCATTATTAGAACGAAGAACATCCGAAGATTTATGGTGGAAATACAATTTGAAATAAATATGTCTTAAGTTTTTTTGAAAGTGATGGGGAGTTCACTCCAGACCCAGTGGCACATGTGATCGGTGGCAAACCCAAATGGGTGACGTCGTTTTGCCTCAACGAGAACGAGATGCTACGACAATAGACTTTGTGAACACCGACACTAGTATTTGGACATAATTTTATGTCCTACCTCAGCTGACCTCATGATACATTTACTAGCGACGTCCACCACTGACGTCCACCAGTGACGTCCACCAGTGACGTCCGCCAGCGACGTCCACCTGTGACGTCCGCCAGTGACGTCTACCAGTGGCGTCCGCCAGTGACGTCCACCAGTGGCGTCCGCCAGTGACGTCCACCAGTGACGTCCGCCAGCGACGTCCACCAGTGACGTCCGCCAGTGACGCCCGCCAGTGACGTCTGCCAGTGACGTCCACCAGTGACGTCCGCCAGCGACGTCCACCAGAAGAAAATAAATGAACTAAAAAATACGTTTGCTGCATAGCTAGGCATAATCAAACACTCAACTTAAGTACATAAGTATATATGTGTGTATAATATATATATATATATATATATATATATATATATATATATATATATATATATATATATATATATATATATATATATATATATATATATATATATATATATATATATATATATATATATATATACACACACATATACATAGTGTGTTTGTATGCGTACGTGTATACACTTGTATCCAGGTGGAGTTAACGTTCACGTTGATGATGTAAATTAATGTATTTTATGGTATTGCTGAAGCAGGATAAAATAATTAAGATTTTCGGATATGTTTATTTTTTGACTAAATCCATCTGTAGGGTTATGGGTATATGCCGTTACTCGTGATGGCATGAATACGTAATATGTCATCAACAGGGACATGTTGTAGACACTTGATATAGGGATCAAGTGAGTTCGTGCTACTTGAGAATGGCCGTTGAAAAAAATGACTGTCACAGTATTGAACAAGAAGTATTTTAGGCACTGGAGAGAAGGAGCTGTTGAAGATGTGCTATATGAAAATATTATAGACAAGGGAAACGCACAAACATTCATTTCACAGCAACATAGAAACGTTTAATTGCGCAAAGAGAATCTAAGTTAGACCTACAGATGACGGTTCTGAATAAGTAACAGTGTACAGACCTTTGCACTTACTTATCTACGACACGTTTCGTACGGCAAGGGCGTTGCATACAACATATACGTTGAAAAGGTCCATGCATTTTATATCACAACTAACGTGAGTGCTAGTAACTGCCCCGCGTATTGTGCCAAAACAAACTCATTGAATACTCCGATTATACTAATGTCATTTACATTTACTCCGATTATGAGAATGTCGTTTACGTCACTGGTGTTTGCAGCAGTGATACAAACATGGCTGCCAGAAGCTGATCTGGTTAGGCATTTCTTCCACCTTCTATTTGTAGCTGTTCTAAATTTGAGAGCGACCACATTAAGTAAAATCAAATGAGTATAAGACAAGTCAATATAAAATGTCGACAACATTGTATTAATGCTATCGAGGAAGAGTTAGGGCTAATGACATTAAAGACAGTTGTTGTTGTAAAAAAAACATCTTTGAAAAACCCATATGCACTGTATTGAATTGTGGCTAAGTACACAATTAGTTAGTTGGTTAGCTAGTTAGTTGGTTAACCAGTTAGTTGGTTAGCTAGTTAGGCCTTTTAAGTTAAACAACTACGACATAATATAGTTTGTTCGACATGTTTGCTAGGCGAATGCCTCAGTAAGGATGAGTTTATTTCATGCAGACTCTTTGCAGCACTATTGTAGCACTCTGTTAGGATGACTTTATTTTGAGCAGACTCTTTGCAGCACTATTGTAGCACTCAGTACGGATGACTTTATTTCGAGCAGACTCTTTGCAGCACTATTGTAGCACTCAGTAAGGATGACTTTATTTCGAGCAGACTCTTTGCAGCACTATTGTAGAACTCGGTGAGGACGAGTTTACTTCGTGCAGGCTCTTTGTAGTACTATTGTAGAACTCAGTTAGGATGACTTTACTTCGTGCACACTCTTTGCAGCACTATTGTAGAACTCAGTTAGGATGACTTTACTTTGTGCAGACTCTTTGCAGCACTATTGTAGCACTCAGTAAGAATGACTTTATTTCGAGCATACTCTTTGCAGCACTATTGTAGAACTCAGTTAGGATGACTTTATTTCGAGCATACTCTTTGCAGCACTATTGTAGAACTCAGTTAGGATGACTTTATTTCGAGCATACTCTTTGCAGCACTATTGTAGAACTCGGTTAGGATGACTTTATTTCGAGCAGACTCTTTGCAGCACTATTGTAGAACTCAGTTAGGATGACTTTACTTTGTGCAGACTCTTTGCAGCACTATTGTAGCACTCAGTAAGAATGACTTTATTTCGAGCAGACTCTTTGCAGCACTAT
>BSQZ01000034.1:2297500-2577500 GCA_033239005.1 Lamellibrachia satsuma | reverse complement strand
GAAGGAAAATTATTAAATACGTTTGCAAGTTATCACGTGCACTGGTTAACTAGTTAACAGTAACTAACAATACGTGGCTTTGCTACTAATTATCAAACGTTGCGCAAGTTGTTCAAGATTAATATGTTCCGGTGTACTGGAAGAGATAACATCCTCATGACCATAGTTTCAACTACATCACATATTTACAACACGTCATATATCATGGCTTAATATTACAGATAACACTAAGAAAAGTTAAATGAGTATCCTGTATATGTGGATATTGATTTCTCATGACCCTAGCTACACAGCACTTCCAGCTCTACTGTTACATTTTGTCAGAAACAATATTTCTACCGGTGTAAATTCCCGGGTTTTACTATCTTATACTAGATCGACTTTAGCTTGGAGATAGATGCTATTGAATCAGTATTAGTTGGTCTTATATTAAAGGTCCCTCCTCAATCCAATGTGTTTGCTAATCTCATTTGAAATTCATTTTGCGAGAAATAAAACCTACCTAGTAACCACTGCAGCATGCTAGCTCGTTTGTGCAATTTTTTTATTTTATAGTTTTTTATGAAAGCATCAGTTAAACTATTAAATTATTTAATGTTTCGTCAAACATTAATTGAAGTGAAAATGGAAACGAAAAAAACTCACGAAATTCACCCTTGGTGAAATTTCATAACTTTGTCATATGATCGGCGAGAGGATGCCACGTCACGCCCATGATCTGCACTGATCCACACAGTGTTTTACATTTTGGATATCTACTATGTTGAGCCTTACATGATCTAACGACAAAATTCAATTATTTCGATGATTTGAACAAAAATAGGCATGTTTGTATTAAATCGACTGCGGATGTTACATAAACTATTCACACATTATACATTTGGACACCATCGAACAGAATTTGCAATAGGCTAAATCAGTTGAGGATGGAGTTTTAATGATGGATGAAACAAACACGTGTATACGCTAAAAAAATCCACAGAATTGATAGCACTGGCAATATACAATGGCTAACACGACGGTGCTTATGAAGCTCTGGTACCTTGACCTTGATCTTTCATAGCATTGACCTCAGCGGTGAGTCGTCGCATCCTGGCAAAGAGTACGACTGCTGTCGTTACACCAGATACCGTGACGCAAGCGAGAATTGTGGAAACAATTATGAAGAGGGTCCAGCCACGTCTATCTGAATAAATATCAACATCGCAGTATTCAACACTTCTATCACTACGTAACATTATGTAGTTACAGTTTTATTTGCAGACACAACCGAGTGTTTTATGTTCATGTAATGTGACGTAAGTTAGGTGGTTGACGTAAGTCGGTGATTAGGCCGGTAGAACTACATTTGTTTGAGCAGTTATTTTTTCCGTAGCTGTACAACATGTTTTCATAAAATAAATGTTGGAACATTTGCTAGATCAACTCTCCGCGTGACCAAGACGTATTGTGTTGTTCGGACCTTAGTCGTTTCGTAAATAAAATATTTACAACATGCTGACAGACGAAGTCGTCTGATGTATCGTACGTGCGTGTGTGTACGTACGTGTGTGTACAAGTAATTAATACGACTTCATTTGCCTTTTAATCAAATATCAATACATACCCAGGACATCAGTCGTTGAAGGCCTCCCGACAAACGGTGGGACGGTTCGTGTGATGGTGATGGTGGAAGTAAAGGCAGGGTTGGAGGTGGTGGTGGCTGTGGTCTTGGAGGCGACGCCGGCTGTGCCCTTTGTCGGGGTGGCGGTTGCAGTGGTCGTGGAGGTTGCGGCACTGGTGGCTGTGATCGTGGTGGAATGGGGGGAGTTTGCTGTGGTCATGGCTGCAAAGGAGGAAATGAATGGACATCACCAGGAACGGAGGGACGGAGGGAGGGAGGGAGGGAGGGAGGGAGGGGGAACGGACGGGTGGGTGAACGGACGAAGGGAGGGAGGGTGGGAGCGAGCGAGCGGGCGGGCGAGTGGTACGGTGTTTAATGATATGATATTCGGGGAATCAATAAAATATCAATGTTTTTTTTTCTCTTCAAAATACAGTAATGATAAATAACATGTTTCTTACATACTCTGACAAACATTTGACAGTCATTGCATCAGCGTGTTGCCAAACACGGAAGAAGTCAAACAACAGTTCAGCTGATCCAATAGTAATGCCAACGCATAAAACAAGCTAAAGCAAATGTCTTGCAAGAAAATATAGTTTCGTTTATTTCCGTGTTACCTTGCGTGGGTCGCCAGGTGAATGTTCTCTTGGCAGAGGTCGTCTCGGTTGCTTTGGTTGTATTGACAATGGTGTCCCCAGTAGCTGAATGTAAACGCATACAAACCACGTCAAACTATCCTTCACATCAACCGGTTACATTGGTGTTTCGATGGTCATCAGTAAATCAAATTATACTCTGTGATCTTCAGTGTTTTTATTATACATGTGTGTGCGTGCGTGCGTGCGTGCGTGCGTGCGTGCGTGCGCATTGCGTGCGGGCTTGCGTTTGTAGAACGGGCGACTATCGGGGATACTTTTACTATTGCGGTAGTACAGCGATAGCTGTACAACTATTGCAATATTTTAATGAACATCGCGATAGTATTGCCTGGAGGTAGTTGATTAACTAAATCCGTTAATGACACTGCTCTAATAGATTTATATTTCAATATTTTATATTGATACATTGACACGAACTATCGATAGTTCAGTGTACTATCGACGACATCTATCGACAGTTAAATTTACTATCGATAGTGTTACATCGACACATCGACTATCGCGATGCATCGATAGTTCGACGTATTGTTACACCCTTTGTTTGCCTTATTACTCATATGACAGGCCTAACCAGAAAAAAGTGGCGAAAACGTGTTAATAATTTATCTTAGGTATATTGAATTTAAATTACACTTACACGTGATGGTCAACGTGAGTTCAGCACATCTTTCAGGAAATGGTGGAACGAGTATGGTGTTGCACGCAACAACTTTGAGTGTCTTCTTTCCAAGCATGTCGTCGGTGATTGTCAGGATGTGTCCTCTTGCTACGGTCTTGTCCGTGGCTGTATCCACCCACTTGTATCTGGGTGGTGACGGATTACTGTCCGCAGACACTTGTATTTTAGATCCTGGTGAATAGGAACCGTCCCGAGGAGTCACTGACAACAATCTTGGACCATCTACAAAAATATATAAAAAAAACATTTAAATGTAATGCAGAGTAGCATCGTGTTTGGATGATATGCAAAGATTATTATGTAATAGTCACTGCTGCAAGATATTGTAACAAAAACATGATGTTAGTTAGAGAAATTACGGTATTTATGACAAAATAACATAACACGTTACATAAATGCATCATTTTTATATTATAAATTTATGTATTGCTTCACGTCGACCGGGAGAGGTGCCGACCAGCCTATCCTTCACGCCGACCCGGAGAGGTGCCGACCAGCCTATCCTTCACGCCGACCCGGAGAGGTGCCGACCAGCCTATCCTTCACGCCGACCCGGAGAGGTGCCGACCAGCCTATCCTTCACGCCGACCCGGAGAGGTGCCGACCAGCCTATCCTTCACGCCGACCCGGAGAGGTGCCGACCAGCCTATCAGTCACGCCGACCCGGAGAGGTGCCGACCAGCCTATCAGTCACGCCGACCCGGAGAGGTGCCAACCAGCCTATCAGTCACGCCGACCCGGAGAGGTGCCAACCAGCCTATCAGTCACGCCGACCCGGCGAGGTGCCAACCAGCCTATCAGTCAAGCCGACCCGGAGAGGTGCCAACCAGCCTATCAGTCACGCCGACCCGGAGAGGTGCCAACCAGCCTATCAGTCACGCCGACCCGGAGAGGTGCCAACCAGCCTATCAGTCACGCCGACCCGGAGAGGTGCCAACCGGCCTATCAGTCACGCCGACCCGGAGAGGTGCCGACCAGCCTATCCTTCACGTCGGCGGAGCAGGGGATTGTTAAGTGTGCTATCGTCTTTCTATGTTCGTGCTATTTAGACAAAGAGCTCTTTGCCAGGACGTAGCTAGCCCCGTATTCTTTGTTTGGTCAGTGTCATTATCAACATGTCAACACATATTTGCCCTTGTTCAAATCATCTTTTACATATGATTTTTTGTTTCTTAATATACAGTTATTTTTCTGTTTGTACTAGTATAGTGATCGATATTAGTGGTATTGATATCACATTTAGGGATGTTAGGGTGGTCACATTGGTTGTCAAAGTCAAAACACGTATAGAATTACGTATTGGTGGCTGGTGAGTTGGTCATCACCACGCTTCGCTGAACGAACGAATGCTGTTTGATTTTCAATATGCGCGTTATCTTATGTCCAACGCCAAGTATTGAGGGGGCGGGCGGTGGTCTGAACAAACGCACGTTTTGGAGCTTTCGAGAACATATGCGACGACCCCCCCCCCAGGTTTGTTGCATATCACATTTGCCGAAACTGTGAAACAATCAGCGTTGAGTAATTAATTTTCGTTCGGCTTAGCTTAGTTGGATTGATATATACGCATGCGTCACATGTTGGTGACTGGTTGGTATTAGTCACTAAGTCGAACTCGGATAAGATTGGCCAGGTGTGTTGGTCAGTTGTTCCTTCAGTGGTACGACGCTATGTTTCAAATTATATTAGACACCACGTAGGCTTCAACATGTAAACGCCATGGGCAATGTTAGATAATGCAGAGGCGGACATCTGGAATATTATTTAAAAGGGTTCTAACTAATAACATGTGCACATAGCCTGCTCATGTGGAGATCACGAAGGAGTATCATCAATTGATCCAATTAGGAAGGAACTAGATCTAGATATAATCACGTGCGCATCTAACTCGGACCACTTTCGAATAACTTTCTATTAATTAGATAGTTAATATCACGTATCGAAAGTGAACTAATATTCGTGAAAATCGTTATGCCAATATTATTCCATGCCGGTCACGACGTTGTGGAAACGGATCCGGCCAGACATTGAAGAGGACTTCAACGCGCGGAAGTTAGAGCCATTTTGAACACTCAGATTACCACAGATTACCCAGATTACCACATAGCAACACGTGGTGCCACCTTCCGGTTGTGTGTCGTGCATCGTCCGCCGCCACCGAAGCGAAACGGTTTCATCAGTGATCCGTTTATTTCGACGATGTATTGCTGGACACTACTATCACTGGCGATTTGAACGTCCGTCTTGACATTCCTACAGAACCGGCCATCAGACGCTTTTCTGAGACAGTCGTCGACCGAAGAATGGAACAACTCGTTAGAGATGCCACGCACAGAACGGGTCACACTCCGGATATAGTCGTCATTCGAGATAGCACCTCCATAATACCGACACGATCAAGTGTTAACGACCCGTGCTTATAACGATGCGAAACAAGTGACAACCCATCCGGTAATCACATGGCTATTAGATTTGTTTTGCAATAAATGCGAGTAATCCGGCTCGGGTCCTGGAAAAGACAACCTCTCGACGATTACGTCAGATATGCGCGGTGGCGTCAGTGGGGCACGGTGGCGTCAGTGGGGCACGGTGGCGTCAGTGGGGCGCGGTGGCGTTAGTGGGGCACGGTGCCGTCAGTGGGGCACGGTGCCGTCAGTGGGGCACGGTGGCGTCAGTGGGGCACGGTGCCGTCAGTGGGGCACGGTGGCGTCAGTGGGGCACGGTGGCGTTAGTGGGGCGCGGTGGCGTCAATGGGGCACGGTGCCGTCAGTGGGGCGCGGTGGCGTCAGTGGGGCGCGGTGCCGTCAGTGGGGCGCGGTGGCGTCAGTGGGGCACGGTGCCGTCAGTGGGGCACGGTGCCGTCAGTGGGGCACGGTGCCGTCAGTGGGGCACGGTGCCGTCAGTGGGGCGCGGTGGCGTCAGTGGGGCGCGGTGGCGTCAGTGGGGCACGGTGGCGTCAGTGGGGCACGGTGCCGTCAGTGGGGCACGGTGGCGTCAGTGGGGCACGGTGCCCTCAGTGGGGCACGGTGGCGTCAGTGGGGCACGGTGCCGTCAGTGGGGCACGGTGCCGTCAGTGGGGCACGGTGCCGTCAGTGGGGCACGGTAGCGTCAGTGGTTCGAACATCGGACTCACAATCGAGAGAATCCGGGTTCGAATCCTCTGGCTGTCGTTTCGAAGCTTGGGCCATTTCGTTCACTCTACGTTGCTTCAGTTCACTCTTGAACAGTCCCAATGACTTGATACTGCGCTACATAAGAACGTACTTTTTATACGTTTCTTATTTCGGCCAGTATATCGCCTCGTTGCTGGATCTGAACGTCGACGAAGTTGTTGGGGCAATAGTTGGGGCACACGCACCGTCGGATTGCGTCGTCGGTTGTAACATTGCGACCACACCGACAAACTCCGAGAAACATGTTCGACGGCGAGCTTACGCGGACTTGGCTACGAACTGGTCTAGAAGTGCACCGATAGGTGTATCGAATGCAATTTGTGATCTTCAGTCACATGTGGCTCACCGCGAAGCGAGATTATTATTCGGCTCTTCAACATCACCGAGAACTTCGTGGGAAACAATGGCATCACGAAACTGCCGTCGTTGCACCATATCTGGAAGATATGACGCAATGTTTTGGCGACTGCGTGTGAATCCTGCGATATATATATATATATATATATATATATATATATATATATATATATATATATATATATATATATATATATATATATATATATATATATATATATATATATATATATATATATACGCAAATTTACGGTCTGATGCTCAAACGTATGTAGTATATGTTCCCGAAATATTAATTCAGTCATGACACATTTTTATTACCCTCCTTGGAGAGCAAATTGTCCCCATTTTTGGAGAATCGACCATATACCGATTCCACAGATTGGCAGCGGCAACAGCAAAACGACCAGCACAGTACGTGACCGTCTGTGAAACAGATACAGACAATAGATACAAAGAAGCGGACCTCAATAGTTGCTACCCGAAATAGTTGATACTCCAAATTAGAGCGTCAGAAAGAATTAGTTTCACAAAGAATACGGCGTACCAACAATAACGTTTACTAATATTAAACATAAATCACAATGTTATATATATATTTAATATTTATTGTACGTATTTTTTTACAATTGTAAGTTACGATTGCATGTATATAAAGCGCCTAACCTGGCGTTATAAATACTTGCATTATTATTAGCATTATTTGGAATTATTGGTAAAATGTTCATGCAGGAAAATGGGAAATATCTTAACTGGTACTTACAATACACATAAAACCTCTCCGTGTAGCCGAGTGTGCTTAGCGCCAGCGTTTCAAAGAAAACTTCACAATAGAAGTATTCCCTATTGTTAGCTGGCGTCAACTCGATTACTTGGGTGGCCGTTAGTCGCTTCCCCTCCGTCGCATTCTCCGCCCGTACAACTATGTCGCTGGTTTCTCTGTGCAATCGTCGGTCATATCGCCGATTCCTCCATCGTAGAATCGGAGTCGGGACCCACTTTCCGTTGTACGTTACTTCACAAGTCATACGCACGTAGTCACCTTCTGCCGCCGCCTCCTTCGTCAAGTTCATTGTACAGTTGGGACGTGATTCTGTAAAGTCGGAACTTTATTTTTTGAACGTTTCATAATCTATTTTATTATTGTCATCATTATTATTTATTCATAACAGGGTCCCATTTTATACGCATATATCTGCACAAGTGTTGATAATGTGTGTTTTCGATTAAATAACTTGTAAAGAAAGTCACCGCGGAAACCTGGAAGGTTTCTCTTAGTACAAGACACATAAGCAATTTTCATTGGAACTTAGTACTATTTATTAACATTATGTTTCTTTTATATGACTCTGTATAAAATGCAGTTATATTAAATATTCATGCACATATGTTAGTTCACTATCCAAAATAGCACCTTTAACTGTAACATGGCATCTTCTGGTGCTGTTATTTAAAAAATATACGTCAACGTATTGTAGTATAGTATTGGTTCCAGCTATCCAAATACGTACAGATAATGAGTCACGTTGCATAAATCTAAGCTGGTTGTAATCAAACTTTGTAATGGGCGTTTTCACGTGAAGTGTACACTTTTTGTCCCACACAACCTCAAAAATTAAAGTATTCCAATTAATTTGTTCATGTTATTTTCAAGAACTATAGATGATATTACATTAACACTGACATTTCAGGACCTTGATTTACATATATTTCCTAAACAATATTGGCTTCAAAATTAAGCTGTAAAATTGTCAGTCTGGAGAGGACATTTCTTTGACACACAATATATCATTATGCTATTAGGTATATGTTATATATTAAAGAAATTGCAGTACTGAATAAAATAATGCAATAAGAAAAATATATTGCGCCGAAATCCTCGAGAACCCGAGCTCAGCAGCGCATTAAAGGACTAAATAATCGCAAATCGGTTTATACTGTTTAAGTTACCAACAAAGGATGTCGGAATTTTCCTGTAGACTTAGCGCTAACAACGAGGGAGTTCCACCGAGTTTGAGTTCCGACATTTGTTTTAACTCTTACTAGATGATCGAAGCTGCCTTCGTTTTCTTGTAGTAGTGAGCAGTGAATACAAACAAAACCTCATAACCTCATTTGTTTAATATTAACTAAATGCATTTATACAAAATACATTGTTAAGGTGTCTTGACATTTCATCAGAGCTTCAAATGTATTAAAAACGTAGACCACAATTGTAAGATATCATGTTCTGGAGAGAACATTTTGTAACGCATGTTAAGCTAGTGTGGTAATTCATCCATATTAAAATTCTTATCTCTACAACAACATAGGATGACAGTTACTAAATAAAAATTATTAATGTACTGAAAAGTGTAATATTTTCTCATAGTTGACATTTGTTGGCTTGCAATCTTTTTTATAACATTGAAAACAAGAAGGAAAACACATTGATACAACAGGCTAAATACATTTCTATGTCCTCTCTAGAACACCGGTCTAAGGCATGTAAAAACATTGTTATTTACCTGTTTTTCATGCTGTAAGACACATTATTCAATCGTCGGAAGCAAATTAAATACTTTAAGTTTGCACAAAATTATTTAATTGTTTTGTAATAATACAGTTCGAACTATTTACTCTTTTGTCGTCTTCTCCATAATAGTCTTAATCCGTGAGGGTTGTTGATAAACTACTGATATTATGCCCGTCTATTGTGACATAGCCAACGCCTACACAGGAGCATAGAACATAGCTATGTTTACATAAGTTTGCTGTTTTGTATTGTTCTGGAGAGGACATTCTATTTAACACACATAAATTAGCAAGATTAATTAGAACCATGTTTAAACATAATGTACGACAAATTCCAACACATCTGAAAGACTGTCGATCCTGGTAGTATAATAGCACGTATTAATGTGTATTAGTCACTGGTTTATTACTGTTTGGCATTGGGATATTGTTGTTCTGAAAAAGACTTTTCTCAATGGAAAATGACATGCACCATGGCCACATATTTCAAACCTACAAGCTTAGACAAAATTCGTTTTTTAGTTTGGACTTGGGCTGTCTAATACATTTTATAACTGCATTTTTTATCATTAAGAATTGATTAGTAGTATCGTTATTGGAGTGTTTTTGTGAGGACATTCCAATTTTGTTTAACGGGAAATACACCATTAAAAACAATTTGAATTGATGCCTTACCTACTACTACAATTTGCACCAAATGTGTCACTATTTGTTTACTGGATGATAATCACACAGACTTGATATTATACAATTAATTGTTTGAATAAAATAAGGGAATCAGAGTGCATTCTGGCAAAGGTGTACTCTTTACGCGAAAACGCCGACTTGACAGTAGGCAGATTTGGTGTGGGACGAGTTGGCAGAGGGACAATATCGCGATGGATCAGAAACCTACTAAAACCTACTCACCGAGTATTACTAGTTCCGCCTCTTTGTAGACACTTGGAAAAGGCATATATTTGCAACGGTATGTTCCTTCGTCTTTCAGGTCAAGATTACGAATATTTAGTTCGTCACTGTAAAGTTCATACTTGGAGGAGTCGTTGATCAGTCTCCCATTCGCTGATATTGCGGTGGCGTTCGTTGCCCCGTGATAGTATACGTCCCACCCAATTTGATCTCCTGCACAGCGGAAGGTAGCCTCCCCACCAACAAACTCGAGCTGGTTTCTTGGCGTTTGCGTGAACTGACCGCTTGCAACTGGAATAAAACATGATTGTGTTAGGGACCGTTCACAATTGTCGATATTTACCTATTCGTTCAAAATGTACTAAAGGGGGAGGGGGTAAAGGCCCATGTACTAAAGGGGGGTCAAGGCCCCTATACTAAAGTGGGGTAAAAGCCCATGTACTAAAGGGGGAGGGACGTAATAGAACTTGAAATTCACAACATCGTGGAAATACTTATCAACGTGACACAATTGAGAAAACCGAAAGGCATTAACACAATTATTGGAGATAAACGTATGTAAGGGAATCCTGATGGACATTAATATATGTTCTGTATACATGCACAATGTCGTAACATTTTATATTGATATATGTTTAATGTGGTACGAATAGGTAAATGTTATTTTGTAGCAAAAAAGGAAGAACGTTTTAGAAGAGTACATTTACGCGGGTGTATTGTTTGTTAAAATAAAATATTTGTTATAGAAATAATGTATATCATACGCCATTCGTGCCTGGAAGCATGCGCTTAGTGAATGCAGATTACATAATCAACGCATTTGAATTGAAATAATTCATTCACACGGCACGTATGCACGACCCCCAATCAACGCCCGAACGTCTTTGTAAACGTTTCATTCGAGTACATTTCGAGCGGCGCGTGTACGTGTGTCTGCGGGCGTGCGTGCGACATAAAAAAATATTGCGTAAAACATCGTGTCTTCATAATAATAATAATAATAAAAAGACTTCTTTGGCGCCAATATCCTCGGAAAATCCAAGCTCAGTGGCGCAACAAAACCAAAGGATTATTCTCGTACAATGCAAAAAGTCGTCAACCGATGGATGGAGGTGCCAAGAAGCTAAGGAGGATAGGCCATTTTGAAAAGATAGGTTTTCAGATTACGGCGAAATGAAGCTATATTTCTTGCAGATTTTACGCTGTCGGGGAGTGAATTCCACAATTCATATAAATTGTTTACAATAACCGCACGAACGTTTCTGAATGCATTTCTCTAGCAGTAACTGTCCGAAGCACAACAGTAGTAGAATATTATAACCGAAAGTTTGGGCCCTTAACATTTAGCCAAAACACTACGGTATCGGTGCATCTCGAAGGTACAACTTAATTGCATTACCTGATCATGTCAGTCAAAATTGTCTTAATTTTTATGAGAGTCAAAAGTTTGACGTATTTCGTAAGGTAAACAAACCCCTCTGCGAGCCGCATTAAAACTTACACGAGGGCGGAGAAAACTTAAATTTGATTGGCCAACAGTTAACTTGGTCGACCAATGCCGCTAGACAATAAGAAACATGCACACGATACAAAATGCATTTTGATTGACTGACTGACGACGGAACACCCAAGCAGTGGCCGCGATATATGTTTAGCGATTAGCCGAGCACATGGCGATTTTGTGAATGCGCTATTCACAAGGCTATTGATTTTTTGGGGGAAAACGGAAAAGGTGGTTGAACGTTGTTTTATTATGTCGCCAAATGTGATGTACCGGGCAGCCTGGGAAAACACTGCAGAAATAGTAATGAAATAGTAATGACTACACAGATGACTGTGTAGCATTGGTGTTGCACACTTCAAATGGGAAGAAACGTCCTGGTCCTTGTCCTTTGTTTACGAGAGTCAAATCATGTTTATAGACTGACATTCTTCGTACACATTCATTCTTTAATGTTTGTAAGAAATGATAATTTATGTGACTGATTGACGAAATATATATATATATATATATATATATATATATATATATATATATATATATATATATATATATATATATATATATATATATATATATATAACACACACACACACACACACACACACACACACACACACACACACACACACACACACACACACACAACACACACACACACACACACACACACACACACACACACACACACACACACACACACACACACACACACACACACACACACACACACACACACACACACACACTGTTTCTGTGGCTTACAGACATCCGTTCTCGCCGTTGTGTTGTTAATGATGATGTCATCATCGAGAAAGCAAAACAACTGGGGAATCGACTGGATGTCCCGGCTGATCTCTGCTACTCCCGCTGTTGGCTGGCGAGGTTTAAATCTAGACGCGGCATCTCCAGTCATAGATTCCACGGAGAAAGCGACAGCGCTAACGTAACCAAGGTTGCCACCGGTCGTCAACAACTGAAACAACTTCTCACCGATTACGACCCAGCCGACATTTACAACTTCGACGAGACAGGACCTAACAGGACACTCGCAGCTGGTCCTGTCAGTGGCACCAAGGCTTTGAAAGAAGGAATAACCGTCGGCCTTGCTACGAACGCTACAGGCACGCACAAACTCAAGCCTGCAGTGGTGACGCACGTCAAGCGCTCGCAATGTTTCTGAAAGACATTGAAACCGGATGTCTACGCACACTACTAACACAACAAGACAGCCTCATCTTCACAGACTGGCTAAAAACAACAGACCGTCAGGTGAAACTTGCACGCCGCAAAATACTTCTGCTCCTGGACAACGCCATCAGCCACAAGAATGACGTCATCCTCTCCAACATCACTGTTCATGTTCTACCGCCCGGCACCACGTCACACATTCAACCTATGGACGGCGGCATCAGCCGTTGTTTAAAGCACACTACCGCTGCTACCTGACCCGCCACTACTTGGAATGCACAGAAGACAGCCGTCCTCCAACTGTGGACATCCGCCAGTGTCTTGGATTTATGAGGCAAGACTGGAATGACGTCAGCCAGTCTACCATCGGTAACTGCTGGCGTCATGTCGACATCCTCCCCACTGATGACCAAGCCGATATTGAGCCCTCTGATCCTGACGGCGACACACCACTAGCCGATCTCCGTTCCATGATTCATCTACTGGAACCTGACTGCGACCTAACACCTGACCAATACATTGACATCGAGGGGAAGATATCACGTGCCATGAACTAGACGATGATACGATACTGCAACTGGTGACTCGAGCCGACCACCGATCCAGTAGGACCTGCCGATGTAGACACAGAGCCTGAACCAGTCTCCGCCAAGCAGGCAAAAGCCAGCATTGACGATCTCATCCAATACCTCGAGAGTAGTAGGTAAGTCGTTTTCAATAAGCAACAGCTGTGGTAACTAAAAATAGACATTGGGAAAAACCCACATATCGCTGACGTGGCGTTTAATTTTAATTTTAATTTTAATTTTAATTTTAATTTTAATTTTAATTTTAATTTTAATTTTAATTTTAATTTTAATTTTAATTTTAATTTTAATTTTTATTTTTATTTTTATTTTTATTTTTATTTTAATTTTAATTAATTTTAATTTTAATTTTAATTTTAAATTCAATGAAAACCCAGGGAAAACTCAACATATCGCTGACGTGGCGGTTATTGAGTGCGGTATCAATGAATGAGCGAGCTAATCAATCAGGGTTCAGTACGTTATCGGTGAATGATATAAAGAGCTATGATTCGTCGGTTATAGTTTCATTCATAAAAAAGTTATGCATATGAGTTTCATAAAAAAAATCGTGGATGATTAATGAGGTAAGGAGGCTGAATGGCTCGTGTGTCCATCTGGAGGGAGGTGGGTAGACGCTCGCGGGGTATACTGCTGACGTTGCGGTTAGTTTGGAAAAACCCAGGAAAAAAACCCACTTTAAGAATAAGCAAATATGCAAATGAGTTTCATTCATAAAAATCGTGCATGATTAATGAGGTAAGGGGGGTGAATGGCTCGTGGGTCTATCCTGAGGGAGTAGGGTATATGCTCGCGTTTCACGGAATGCAGCGGGCTACATACCATGTTAGGAATGCGGTCGTGTTGTATTCCGTAATATGACACCGCTCTACTGCGTTCCCGAAAGGACGCATTAATGCGATACTAACAGCTGCACTAGTGGATTTTGGTACTCGGGAAATGCGCGTTTTAAATAACCTGGCTATATGTAGTCATATTAGCGTTGTAGTTAAAGCGCTGGTTCGCCCACTGGATGTATGCAAGTCTGAACACGTTGAAAGATAAGCCCGTCATTTGCACAATACTGTGCAGTAATTTTTTCTATGCCAGCTATGATGAAATTCGGGTTTCATTATTGTTATTTTTGTCGTTTCTCTAAGAAGAGTAGACCACATGACGTCTTGTCTGCATAAATAATAAAGACAGCTGGGTATACATCAACGAGTTGACCTGTATGCGTACATCTAACATATTTAGGGTATTGGTTATCATATGAATTATACGTAGCACGAGTAATGAGAAAGAGTACCGCTTTTATATGCATTTTGTCACACTTAGTTAGGTATGTAATGCTTTTAAGCTAAGTGTTTACCACATTTATCTGCATGTTAACACTTTTAAGCTAAGTAAATATCACTTTTATTTGTAGGTTAACACATTTTAGCTACGTAATTGCCACGCTTGGCTGTGTGTTACCGCTTTTAGCATATTAAGTATCACTTTTAATTGTATGTTAACGCTTTTAAGCTAAGAAATTACCACATTTAGCTGTATGTTAGCGATTTTAAGCTAATTATTTACCATATTTACCTGCATGTTAGCGGTTTTAAGCTAAGCAAATATAACTTTTAGCTAAGTAATTAGCATTTTTAGCTAAGTAACTACCATATATAGTTGCAAGTTAACGCTTTTAAGTTAAGTAATTACCACATATGCTAATACATGACCACATTTAGCTGTATGTTAGCGCTTTTTAGCTAAGTAATTACCACATTTAGCTGTATGTTAGCGCTTTTAACTAAATAATTACCACATTTAGTTGTATGTTAACGCTTTTAAGCTAAGTACTTACCACATTTAGCTGTATATTAATGCTTTTTAACTAAGTAATTACCGCATTTAGCTGTGTGTTAACGTTTTGTTAGCTAAGTATTGACCACATTTAGCCGTATGTTAACCCTTTTTAGCTAAGGAACTACCATATTTAGCTGCATGTTACTGTTTTTTAACTAAGGAATTACCACATTCAGCTGTGTGTTAACGCTTGTAAGCTAAGTAATTACCACATTTAGCTGTATGTTAACGCTTTTTAACTAAGTAATTATCGCATTTAGTTGTAGGTTAACGTTTTGAAACGAAGTATTTACCACATTCCCCTGAATGCTAAGGTACTCGGGAAATACGCGTGATAAATAACACGGTTTTCTGTAGTGATATTAGCATTGTTGTTAAAGCGTTGGTTCGCACACTGGATGTATGCAAGTCTGAACAAGTTTAATGATAAGCCAGTGGACTGTGGACTTCGGTTGCCTTAGCAACGAACGAGGTGCGGCTAGCGCTGTTATGATCGATGTAACAACCTGCATAGTTGTAAGAACTGCATGTAGCACGTATAGTTTATGTTTGTTTTCGTACATTTGTATTGTATGACTAATCTTAGTTAATTGTGGTGCACTTTAATTTGCTAACTGTATATACGAGCGTCATAACAGCATGACGTTAGCCCTGCGATATGTATGTCATTTTATAAACTGTATGACATTTCTTTACCATTTTCTAAAATATGTGTCATTTTTGCTGTACCATTTTTTATTGAATGTATGAAAGATGGCCGCACCGGGTATCTGGTCATATGATACCCCTTTATGGTGGCGTATCGAAATTACACCGTTCGTCTTGTATCTTACCAACTAGAAGTATAAAAGCAGTAACCCAAACAATAAAATTTGACACGTCTGGAATTTACCCGATATCCTGTTAAAACTGACACAATTTTATATTTTCTTACAAAGTTATGGTATGCTTGGTATAAAAAAATCAATATGTTATGTTGTCACACTCTTGTATTGAGAATAACCACATCGATCAGCTGTTCAACATGTCCTAATCCAAGTTATGCGTGGCATGCCTCATCGTATAGCTATCTTCGTCATTACATTATATTCCAATCACATATTATTCCAAAAGTATATTGCTCTTCTTTATTTTATGACAGTTGTGATATATTTTTATCTATTATTTAAGAATATGCATTTAATATAAATTATTGGAAATGTGTAAGCACTGTGCGGAGCTGTAGTGTGTCATCTGCACTACTTCGTTCTTAGATTTCCTGCGGCATTGAAATAATGATGCTATGACAGCATATGTTTAACATCACTAACCTACAATATAAACATATGAAAGTTTTTTCTTAGATATTTTTCGTACTTGAAATAATGCGCTCTTACACTTTATACATAACTCCTACAGTTTACCCATAATTCCTACAATTTACCCATAATTCCCCTATTGAATAAGAGTACAAGCAAATTTTATTAAATATTTGAAAATAATGACACAATATTGTCCACAAACGTTAGACAGAGGACTCTAAGCATCGTTTTAG
Source organism: Lamellibrachia satsuma (assembly GCA_033239005.1). Lineage (NCBI taxonomy): Eukaryota > Metazoa > Annelida > Polychaeta > Sabellida > Siboglinidae > Lamellibrachia > Lamellibrachia satsuma. Next base: position 2,560,957 of record BSQZ01000034.1, on the reverse strand, counting down.
ACGCACACGCAAACGCAAACGCACACGCACACGCACAACACAACACACACACACACACACACACACACACACACACACACACACACACACACACACACACACACACACACACACACACACACACACACACACATGATGCTTGCTTATATAACACTGTTGTTTCAATAAAGCACACATATGTAGTGTAGTGTGTTTGTTCCTTCACCTAGCTATAAAAAGAACTGGACTTTAGTTTCATACGGATCGTGTTACTCACAGACCCCTTATATTCTGATTGACCAGGCGAGGCAAACTATTACCAAGATTAAACCTGTCTGGACTTCCGCACTGTGTGCAGTGACACTCTGCTTTAATAAAAGATGCATGATTATATGAATAATAAAGATGCACTCACTACTTACTGCGTGCAGTGATTCCATCATGCTGTTGCCTTAATTTATATATATACCTACTGTCTTCTGTCTCTCCTACCTCCAACCACATCCTGGCTCCTAACACATTTTAGCTACGTAATTGCCACGCTTGGCTGTGTGTTAACGCTTTTAGCATATTAAGTATCACTTTTAATTGTATGTCAACGCTATTTAGCTACGTATGTACCACATTTAGTTCTATGTTAACTTTTTTTTCGCAAAGTAAATATCACTTTTAGTTGTGCGTTAACGCTTTTAAGCTAAGTAAGTACCAAATACAGCTACATGTTAATGAGTTTAGCTAAGTAATTACCGCATTTAGTTGTAGGTTAACGTTTTTAAGCTAAAAAATTACCACATTTAGCTGTACGTTAGCGATTCTATGCTAATTATTTACCTTATTTACCTGCATGTTAACGGTTTTAAGCTAAGCAAATACAACTTTAAGTTAAGTAATTAGCAAGTAAGTACCATATTTAGTTGCAAGTTAACGCTTTTAAGTTAAGCAATTACCACATATGTTAAAACTGTTTAGCTAATAAATAACCACATTTAGCTGTATGTTAGCGCTTTTTAACTAAATAATTATCACATTTAGTTGTTTGTTAGCGCTTTTTAACTAAATAATTACCACACTTAGTTGTATGTTAACGCTTTTAAGCTAAGTACTTACCACATTTAGCTATATGTTAATGCTTTTTAACTAAGTAATTACCGCATTTAGCTGTGTGTTAACGTTTTTTAGCTATGTAATGACCACATTTACCCGTATGTTAGCACTTTTTAGCTGAACAATATCAAATAAGGACACGCAGCTGACGTAAGCCGCACCAGACGCGTCGCGGAAAGTGCACTATCAGCATATTTTCGTTATATGTCAATATTTAAAAATAATGCACTCTTACATTTTACCCATAATTCCTACAATTTACCCATAATTCCTACAATTTACCCATACTTCCTACAGTTTACCCATAACTCCTACAGTTTACCTATAACTCTTACAGTTAGTGACCGATAAATAACACCACTTATTAATTTCTTTTTTACATTTCTTACATCAAGTCTTAACTTCAATAAACATACATTCAAATACGCAGTTATAATATTAAGTTTTGGTATTTCAAAATAGTAATAAGATTCGTGGATACTCCTCATCCCTTCTTTGAGGGCCATGAAAGACGAATACTTCTGAAGTCGGTCAACTCATCAATATGCATTTTCATGTATTAACCATCTTTTGGTTAACCCTATGACAATCAGTGATAAGTAATTATTATTCAAGTATTTAAAGGAGGAAAACCCACAAGTATAATCATTATTAGATTTCATTAATATCAGTGCCAAGATAGTATTGTGTAAATGAACTGTTTCCTGCTATAAAAATGTTATCATCTGGATTCAAATTCCTAGTAGCATGATTTAAAAATCAACTGCTTCACCTGCAGGTGTTCAGGTTAAACTGGATCATTTAAATCTCTAGTAAATGTATACTTAACTATAATAATAGCACACATGTTGCTATTCTGTACCTTGCTTATTAAGCAATACAAATTGTGTGTACGCCTTATTGTGTTCGTTCATTATACAGTTAAACAAATACAATGTATAATTACAATTAAACACAACAGTCCTCCGTCTCTCCTACCTCCAGCCACATCCTGGCTACTTACACACTGCCTCCGCCATACAGTCCTCTGTCTCTCCTAACTCCAGCCACTTCCTGGCTCTTTATACATTGCCTCCACCATACAGTCATCTCTCTTCTGACCTCCCCCACGCACGCACGGCCTTCACCTTCTGTCTATAGACCTGAACATATATGACACCACCCCACACTGTATAGTAGTACACATACCTCCATAGAGACAGAGACCTGTGGCAGCCAGCATGTCTAACACATACCTCCACAGAGACAGAGACCTGTGGTCTGTGGCAGCCAGCGTATCTGACATATATAGAGGCAGATACCTGTAGCAGCCAGCGTATCTGACGCATACTTCCATAGAGACAGAGACCCATGGCAGCTAGAATTTCTGATACATACCACGATCCATAGAGTAGTAGTGAGTCGAATGTACCAATTACCTTCTGGTTTCCACACCTCACCACCCCCACCATAGAGTAATGAGACGAGTATAGCCATCTGACCACCCCACGCACGCTTGGTGTTGTATTCTCGCTAGTGACACCCCACTACATATAGACACGCTCCATAGAGTAGTAGTGAGTCGAGTGTACCCATTACCTTCTGGTTACCACACCTCACCACCCCCACCATAGAGTAATGAGACGAGTATAGCCATCTGACCACCCCCACGCACGCACGGCCTTCACCTTCTGTCTGTAGACCTGAACATATATGACACCACCCCACACTATATAGTCGTACACACACCTCCATAGAGACAGGGACACTGAGGTTAGGGTTAGTTAGGGGTTAGGGTTATGATGTCAATGTATAAGAACGAGGGTTATGGTTTCGGTTTAAGGTTAGGGTTAGTTAGGCGCTCAGGGGTTAGGGTTAGCTTCAGTCGTCAGAGGGCGATGATACAGTCGCCAGGGGGGCGCAGGGGCGCGCGCGGGGATACACCTTTTCCGCGTAATACACCTTTTTCCTGTAATCGCGCGCGACTTCACTTGTATAATGCTGGGCAAACACTACACGAACTCATTTCTTCCGCAACAGGCACGGCACTGGTAATATAGTTGAATTGTCAAACGGTGTCTTGCTGAATAGGTGCTAGAATATTCATACAGTGTCTTTGTTTATCCGTGCCAGTTTCACGAAGCATTCGTAAAGCACGAAAGAACCTATACGGACGTTTGACGAAGATATCGTAACTTGGAACAATCGTAGAAAACACGCATGGAGTTGCGAACGCTTCGTGAAATCTGCACCTGATTTCCAATATATTAGAACTACTAAAAATACGACGGGATTACTTGGTAGTTATGTAAAGCGCTACAATCGATGAAAACTATTAATTTTGAGGCGACCCCCGTTAACTGTTAAAGGGGTATGTTAAAGGGGGATGCCAAAGAGGGAGGCCAAAGGGGAGGCCAAAGAGGGAGGCCAAAGGAGAGGCCAAAGAGGGAGGCCAAAGGGGAGGCCAAAGGGGAGACCAAAGGGAGAGTCCAGATGGAGGCAAATTTAGTAACCCATTAGTTTACTATGCCAACGTGTTTGAATAAGTTCTAAATACGTTGTGATTAACTACCATTTGTTTGGATACCGTCCTGCTTACTCTGCAGCAGGACACACTTTAATTTTAAAGGAAGCACAGCGGTCGTTGTTCTACACGAACGTACAACGAATGTTTTACGCCTAATCGAAGGACTTCTCAACGACTGTGTTATTTGCCGTTTATGAAGTATACATGTAATATAATGGAGATGTGGATGTGTTCCCTCGCCCAGCCGAGGGTCACGGATGACTGACTCCGCTGCCACCCTTGCTGAAGAAGTGTGTGGGGCACAGGAAAGGTCGCTTAATAAAACACTTCGGCTTCATGACATCAACAAATAACGAGACGAGCACTAGACAGGTCCAAAGGCAGTCTACGAACAATCGCATCGGTGAGTAGCCATGCCTCCGAGCCGCAGAACAGTACGCTCACTGCTCACCATGACGAGTCCCATGCGAAGGTCACGTGACAGCCAGTAATAAATTACGTAGTGATTTGTGACATTGCAGCAGAAAAGAAGCTGGCTGGACCGGCGATAAAAGTGGTTAAATCAACATGTCGAATAAATTCAAAATATAATATAATGAACTAATGTTTGTTTCACTAGTGATTTGCTTGCTTTTCTTAGGAACACCGTATGGAGTTATAAACTTACTACAACATAATCCTAAAGGAAAACACAATGGTGGCATGTCTAAATGTATATAAATGTATTACGTACATTCGAATTACGTCTCAATCACTTGAGAATCGTCTACAATTGTCAAACCAGTTACAGTCTGTGCAGTATGTGTCCAATGTATTCGAAGTGTGGACGTGCTCCCTTGCCCAGCCGAGAGTCACGGATAACTGACTCCGCTGCCACAATTGTTGAACAAGTATGCGTGATACAGGAGAGGTCACGTGATAAAACATGTTTTGTTTCATGACATAAATAAATAATGAAAATAGCACTAGATGGATTTATATGCAGCTTAGAAGAAACTATATGTCTCGTTTTAAGAGGACATACAAGCAAAACATATGTTATATTTCTCAACATATCCAAGACGAACATCATCAGTACTGCTCGTATAAACAGACAACCACCAAGCCACATGACTTTAACTAAATACAGCGGTTGAAATGTATGTTATGGTGTGGATGTCTTTTAACAAACAATTGCACTGACATGAAATAGATGAGAAGGACACTGACAATCTCCCGCTTCGAATACGTTACGTTCTTACATATTACATTTATATGTATGTACACCATGTGTATGCCGTAATATGTACACTATTTGCCATACGTTCTGAGTTGGTGTTCTTAGACGTCTGACCACTACTGTGCGACTGTTTTCATGACAAGCCACTGAAGCTTTGCAAAGTATTAGGCCTATTTGTTTCGCAATAATTGTCGCATACACTGTGTGCTATTTTCTGTACAATATCATGCCTGCTAACCTGCCACAGCTTCGTTCTGAGACTAAGAAAATGTGACTAAAGTTACAACGTGTGTGGTGAATTGATTGTCAATGACGGTCGTCGTGCGAGGCGCTGTGTGAAAAGCAGCCATTTTGACATCGGAAGGATGATTTAAACGTACATTTAGTATATTCGACCTGTATCACACATTAACTGAACAACTGACATTAGTCATTCGTTATTCGCCTTTTGCACGTCGAAGCAGAGAAGGTGAGAATAACTTACCTTGAACAATCAGAAATGCGAACAGTAGGAAAGTAGCCATGTCTTGGGAAAGTTTGGAGAAATGTCGCACGAAATCGGTGACGCCAACCACCGCTGCACACATAACACTAAGGAATGAGGGTTCTCAGAAACGTTCGGGTGTTGATGGTAGAGCGACGCCGCGATGAGTTATTGCCTGACATGGTTTTGTTGGAACGGTGTAAGAGGAAGTAGGCAAAATAAAAACGTGAATGTGTGGTCTTTGAAAGGAAACATACCAAAATGTTAAATAAGTTCGAAATACGTTGTGATTAACTACCATTTGTATGAATAACGTAGTGCTTACTTTGCTGTCGAAGGACTTCTCCACGACTGTGTTATGAACAAGTTTCCGTTTATGAAGTATACATCTAATATAATGGAGATTTGGATATGCTCCCTCGCCCAGCCGAGAGTAACGGATGACTGACTCCGCTGCCACACTTGCTGAAGAAGCGTGTGTGACACAGGAGAGGTCACGCAATAAAACACCATGACTTCACTTGTATAATGCTGGGCACACACTACACGAACTCATTTCAGTCGCAACAGGCACAGCACTGGTAATATAGTTGAATTGTCAAATGGTGTCCTGTTGAATAGGTGCTAGAATATTAAAACATTGTCGTATCCGGGCCGGTTTCACGAAGCATTCGTACCGTACGAAAGAACCTTTGCGGACGTTTGATGAAGATTTCGTAACTTGGAACAATCGTAGAAACACGCATGGAGTTGCGAACGCTTCGTGAAATCGGCATCTGATTTCTAATATAAAGCGCCACAATCGACGAAAACTATTCATTTTGAGGCGACCCCCGTTAACTGTTGTTGTCATCCGACGGCTTTCGCCGTGTGAAGAAAGGTTGTTTCTGCAGCCGATTTTATCATAGCTGAGAGTCAATCATGGGTGCAGCGCACAACTGGGGTCCGAACTTTAACCATTAAACATAGCCAACAGGTAAGCTAGATAATTGTTCGTTTTAACAACGAAATATGTGTGACAAGCTCCAGGAGTTTTGTATCAAAGAATTGTTTAACTTTAACAAGAGCCGAGTACCAGCGTAAACCATATTGTGTATCATTTAATGCTTATTATATGTCAACGATCCTCGCTAGCTAGGGGTGGTAGTAGCACAACAGATCGTACCTCTGGCAGATCTAGACTCGATTATCCAGGCTCCGTGATGTGGTACCACCGTTTGTCGCCTGGAATCTTTTCATTGTGACGGAAAGTTTGCATGCGCCCAGATTCTGGTCACTATATATATATATATATATATATATATATATATATATATATATATATATATATATATATATATATATATATATATATATATGTTCTCCATGCTCGTAATATATAAATAAATAAATAAATAAATAAATAAATATATATATATATATATATATATATATATATATTGCATGCTTAAAACGCCAACACAATTACATCGTAAGAAATAAAGACACGGGAACGCAGTCTCCCTGACCTCGCCATGCATTTTGTAAAACACGGTGCGCCTACAACTTCGCTCACACGACATTAGAGGGACCTCGAAAACCCTTGTTCAAGCGAAACAAAATTCACGTGTTTGGGGCAATGTACCTAAAAGAGTTAATAAAACTAATCATTTGCAACCAGTTTCGAAATGACCACTGACTCTTGGGAGGGTCCCCTAAACAGATTGGCTATTAGCGCCTGTTTTTGTGAAAAGACTTGCTTACAGCGACCTGTAGTTATTTTACTAATTTAGGTTGAATGCACTTGTAAGTTGCTCTAGATAAAAGCGTTTGCTAAATGACTAAATTGTAAATTGTGGTCTAAACCATTGTTACTGGAGTAAAGCGCTTGCAGACACAGTGCTCTGTAATTCTGAGAAGTAAAATGCCAAGGTAAAATGTGCCTCAACTAGACACTCATTGGTGGCATAACCACTGGTATTACTGCAGACACCCAACATATGGCGTCCTTAACCACATAAAACACTCATCAATGATATGAGTGGAAAAGTTTTTTATCAGAGATTAATTGAATGACAATAGAGTGAGCTGAATGAATCAGCTAAACTACCAACATAATGATGTCGAGTCCTGAGAATACCGTCGAGTTCTGCGAAAACCGTCGAGTTTTAGCACAGATAAGAAAGAAAAATGTAAGCAGAGTAGCCTCACAGGCAGCAACAGGTGCAACAGCGGAAGGGTAATTACACCGGTACAAGGATAAAATGTGGGACTCCCTAAGCTTACATTTTTCTTTCTTATGGGAGGTCCCTCGTGTCTTATGGGGGTCCTTGACCCTCAGAACCCCCTCATTTCGAACACTGTTTACAACTACATTCAAGAATATCGCACTAGTGATTTTGCCGATATATGAATGAAACAATATTATACGTTACACTTATCCGTCTCCCGCCTATCTCTTCCTCCTACACAACACTCGACAACAGCTGGCGAACACTGCTTCACTACCAAACTCGTTCCGTGATACGTGAGATTCCGAGGCCGGAGGCTTCTACTGCCAACGCAACTGTCGCTGTGTGCAGCTCGTATATATATATATATATATATATATATATATATATATATATATATATATATATATATATATATATATATATATATATATATATATATATATATATATATATATATATATATATATATATATATACGAGCACGGATATATAAATATAAATATATATATATATATATATATATATATATATATATATATATATATACGCACGCACGCACACACACGAGCTGCACACAGCGACAGTGCACAGTGCACACACACACGCGCACACACATCAGCTCAATATCAGCATGGGACAACATGGGACTACCGCAATGTGTACGACTTGTGATGTCAACGCCTTGTGTTACACTTATTTGGTATCCGCTTCTATTACGTACGTACGCGCCGCCAAACGTCACGCGAATAGCGACGTCATCGCGACGAAAACAATACGTTATAAAACGAGCCGCACACACAGACAGTTGCGTTGGCAGTAGAAGCCTCCGGCCTCGGAATCTCACGTATCACGGAACGAGTCTGGAGCTGAAGCAATGTTCGCCAGCTGCGTCAGTTTCTTGGCAGTCTGTCTGTTGGTGCTTCCTGCAGTTATCGAGCGATGTCCTCGTGGAAGAAGCGCTATCAGTCTGCAGAGCAAACCTATAGCCAAAGGACCAGGTATGTATAGTATTGTTTCATTTCTATATTTACAAGCGCGTCTTGGACACCGCAATGACATGTGTTTTCTTTACATATTACCTTTCACGCCTCAGTCATCGAGTTACCGTTAAAAGGCAGTATTACGAAGTGACGATACGAATGCGAACGTCCACGTGTGTAACAATTACTTCTGGATGCCGTCCTGGTGGAAACAGCTATGTTTGTGTAACACACATAGTGCAACTCCGATCTTCTATAACTCGAATATCCATCACAAGTCGATCCGTGAGCCCGTTAACGACATCTTCCGCATTGTTATATTTACACGGCTCAACCCGAACACTCGAAGTGTTTCACCAGTCCTTCCAATATCGGGTTAAGAAAGTTGTATTGTAATTAAAAAACATGTTCAGGTCACGGAGTCTCCCTTTCACACACAGGGGAAGGCGTTATTAACCAAACCGCGTAGTGTTTCTTTTCAAAACTGTGTTCGACGGTAGCATCTAACTCATAGGGCCTACATCGAACGCAGGAACCCGCACATTGAACTCTTTTGCATCGGTAAGATAGTGTAAACTAAAATGTTGCTTCTGCAGAATATCGTGTAATTTTATACATATATTGATACGTAGCTCACAATAATATATGCGTATCGATGTGCTTATGCATTTTTGGAATTTGTGTTGTTATTTTCGTTATTGCACAAATAAACTTTACTGCAATCGACCGCGGTTGCGGAAAAATTTACAATCTTCTCTCCCCTGTCGTTTGGAGTATATCCGCACAAGCGAAGAGTACTCTAACACACGAGTTCAATAGAATTCTTCAGTTACCTCATTATCCTTCCATGTTAACTAAGTGGATTGATAAAACAGGCAAAATACATTGTTAAGTTGACATGACATTTCATCGGAACTTCAAATGTATCCAAGACGTCAACCATATAAGAAGATGTAGATGAAAGTTGTTAATTAATGTGGTGATGTAGCACGACCATATTCAGAAAAGAAAAACAAAAGTGCTACACCTGTGTATTAGCGTAAATCGGTTCTTTTTCATTTAACAAAAAGACTCCGAAATCTCAGAAGTACAGCAAATATGTTGCGAAGTAAACTCACGCATAATGAGCTCACACGTCAGAATACGACAAACACATTGTCCCGGATACTGTTATTTCACGGTCATGGTTACATCAACTACAACGATGATATGTTACATTCGGAATGTCGTACGCCGAGTTCTTTTTAAACCATGAAAACACGGTAAGGACAGAACTAGTCAGTAGGTGCATAGTCCATTCCACATCAGTTTTGACTATTTTGACATGTTAATTTTATTTCAAGCATTTGTACATTATGTTACGTTTTCATGTTCCAAAAAATTGGTAATTGTATTAAAATATGTACGCTATTGTGCTGGCTCGATATACCTTGTGCACTACGTGCGCTAAAGAGCTGGATAAATCCTTTGTGATTATGTATGATGTAGGTCGGGCGAAATGTTTTAATTTCTCTGCTGCAAATCGTGGCATATGGTGTATGGATGGTGGGTTTTGTTTTTACATGTTAAAACAGTTTTGCCACACTCGTCATGTTCATATTGAATCATTATATTTTAAACCATCAGTTGATGTCCGAGGTAAAGGAATGTCTGTAGAAAATTATATTATATTTAAGAATGAAAACAAAAATTTATTGCAGAATTTAAACAGGTTTGTATGGTTTAGGCGCATAATCCCAATTAGCATTTCGGCAATTTATAGTCATTTATTAAGACTGGTAAGCCACAACAGCTGTCTTTCCATGCTGAAAACGCATATATTGCAAATTAATTAATAAAGTAATCAAACTGATGTAACATGTCGCTGTTAGTTTAATGCACAAACTGCATTAGTTTGTTTTTAGTTTACCTATCTTACGATTTTCATTAGGATGTTACCTCTCTTTCATTTCTCTCAAACAATCGTCCTCCACACATGCACCCCAGCTTGTTTTTTCCTGCGAATGTCCGTCTCCGTGCCACCGTCTCCGTGCCGCCGTCTCCATGCCGCCGTCTCCGTGCCACCGTCTCCGTGCCGCCGTCTCCGTGCAGCCGTTTCCGTGCCACCGTCTCCGTGCCACCTTCTCCGTGCCGCCGTCTCCGTGCCACCGTCTCCGCCGTCTCCTTCGCCGTCCCCGCAAACCGCTTCACACAGATATATACAAACTGTTTCGTTGTTTCAGTTTCTTCTTTTTCAGTCTTGTATCCAGTTCTTTGTTCCATTTAGGTCCGTTAGTTGTAACTCCAGAATTGGTAGCTAAGAAAATAAAGGCAATGAAGAATAACAAATCACCGGGAGTGGATGGGATTCCTCCAAAATTACTAATGGAAACAGTAGAACAAATCAGTATACCACTTGCAAGAGTATTCAACTTGTCATTAAAAGAGGGAGTTGTTCCGTTTGAATGGAAAGAAGCAAACATCATACCATTATTTAAAAAGGGTTCGAGAAATAAGTCAGAGAATTTCAGACCAGTGAGTTTAACGTCAGTGATTTGTAAATTATTAGAAAGGTTAATAAAGACCATATGGTGGACTTCCTCGTTAAGCGTAAATTATTAAATTCATCTCAACATGGATTCCTTAAAGCGAGGTCATGCTTAACAAATATGTTATGTTTTTTGGAAGAAATCACTAAGTGGATAGACGTGGGATCGCCAGTAGATATTATCTACTTAGATTTTCAGAAAGCTTTTGACAAAGTGCCACATCAAAGATTACTACTTAAATTAAAAGCCCATGGTATCGGGGATAGCATAACTGACTGGATAGAACAATGGCTGCTGACAGAAGACAACGAGTTGTAGTAGATGGAGAAGTTTCAAATTGGAAATCAGTTTTGAGTGGGGTACATATATATATATATATATATATATATATATATATATGTTTTTCTATATATATATATATATATATATATATATATATATATATATATATATATATATATATATATATATTTATATATTTATATATATATATATATATATATATATATATATATATATATATATATATATATATATATATATCAATGACTTGGACGACAGTATAACAAGTAACGTACTGAAATTTGCGGATGACACAAAACTGTTTAGAAAGGTTAATACTGATGGTGATAAACAACATTTACAAAACGATCTAGACAGATTAGTGAAATGGTCTGAGAAATGGCAGATGTTGTTCAATTTTGGGAAATGTAAATGCCTACATACAGGACATAGGAACTTTAATGCAAACTATAAAATAGGAGATACTGTTCTGGGTACTACTGTAAAAGAAAAGGACTTAGGAGTTACAATAAGCGCTGATATGAAAGTTTCAGAGCAGTGTGGTATTGCAGCTTCAAAGGGTAATCAAATTCTTGGATTGATTAAAAGAAACATAACATACAAGGGAAAAAGTTAATTATACCTCTTTATAAAGCAATAGTTAGACCTCATTTAGAATACTGTATACAAGCATGGAGACCATATCGTAAGAAGGATATAGATACGCTTGAACGCATACAAAGGAGAGCAACTAAAATGATTCCAGAACTTAGAGACCTTAGTTATGAAGAACGCCTGAAAGAATGTGGTTTAACAACTCTAGAGACAAGGAGGTTAAGAGGAGATCAGATTGAAGTTTTTAAGATGTTAAATGGGTATGAAAATATTGATAGAAATATGTTTTTTCTCACTCAAGAAGGAGAGCAGAACTAGAGGACATGAGGTAAAATTAGTAAAGGATCAATGTAGATTGGAAATCAGGAAGCACTCGTTCGCACAGAGGACAATAAATGAATGGAACAAATTGTCTACAGATTGTGTAACTGCTAGCAGCGTGAATATGTTTAAAAACAAGGTTGACACATATCTCAGGAGTGCGGGTTATAAGTAGATGAACATTGTTGGACTCTCGATAAGCCAATGGCTTCCTTGTCCACTTGCCATCTGGGCCTTTGGCTTGGATGACAAATCTTGTTAAATCTTGTTAAACTTGTTTTGGAAGAAGCTCTACAGTTGTTGACGACGGCTCGGTGATGGCCAAAGTGTATGTGTTTGGACAAATGATCGTTGTGAATTTTGTTAATGTATTTCGGTAAGGCCCTGAAACACTGTTGTTGTTTCCGCTTCGGTGCCCACTTCGAGGTGGACACTGCAGGTGTGACGACATTGCGTAACACCGGACCGCGAATGGTGATTGTCCATTTACATAGCGCCAAATATACCTGCTTCCTCGAGCTGTGTCACGCTTGAACAATCTTCGCGACAATGGGGCCTAAAAGAAAACATAGTGTAATACTGACATATCCGTACAAAATCCAGGGACGACGTCTTCGATACTGACCAGTTCAAATTAATAGTACATGAGTGGCACAGTGGCACCGTAACACCGTGGCACCGTGGCACAGTGGAACCGTGGCACCGTGGCAGAGTGGAACGGTGGCATAGTGGCACCGTGGAACCGTGGCGCAGTGGCACCGTGGCGCAGTGGCACCGTGGCACCGTGGCACAGTGGTACAGTGGTTCGAACATCTGAATGTCAATGGAGATGACCGATGTTCGATTCATCTGTTTGTCATTTCGAAGCTTGGTCGGGTTCGTTCACTTCACATCTCCTCAGTTCACTCAACTGTGTGACAGCACCTGGCTATACACAGCGGTGGTTAAATGTGACTGAATAGTATTTGTGCAGTAATTGTAGCTTGGCTGAATGCTTCCCAATGTATTGGTGTTAGAGTAGAACAGGTCTGCCAGGGGCGAAGTGTAAAGTGCTTCGAACGATCCTGAGATACGTGCTATATCATAACTTAACACGTGCATTCGGTTTAATAAAAGAGTGCATACTTTTGTTTGTTTACATTTAAAGAATTGACCCATTACAGTAAATAACATAAAAGTGAATAGATTAATGTCATAGTACATAGAGGGGGTCAAGGCCAACGTAGTAAATTTTAAAATGTCGTTTGCATGCGAAATAATATGAACACCACTGCGTCATGCAGCGCCGCGATGCGAACTGCTAAATGATGACTGTTAAATTATGCAACCGTTCACACACACTCCCAACAGTGGCGCCACTCAACATATCGCCACTGCCACAACTTGATTATAAATTCAAAATGGACAGTTGCGGAGTGGTATAAACGACTGGTTGGCTGGGCAACCCAATTGTTTTTACAACCTGTTACGTCATTGCCACTGTACAGTTGAGCATAGGTAACATAGTTTCAAACAAAATCGAACGTTATTGAGTTACTGAAAAAATATTCAATGCAAGCGTCATCCACAAGTGTATGCAAATGAAAAGTGAGAGATTTCTCGACACAAATTGGAGTTTACCAAATGTACATTGCGGTGGTGGTGAAACGGTTTATCGTTCACAGCGCTGCATATAGGGCCTATGTTCGACATCTTGGAAATTCACAACTTAGTGAAAAGACAATTATCAATACGATACCACTGATAAAAAAACATACAGCTTTAATGTAATAATTGGAAATAAATATTTTAAACACATTCCAATGGTTATTAGTACATGCCCAACACGTGCACTGTGTTATAATGTTGTTACATCAACCTCTTTTTCAATCTGGAAAAGTATCAACATTTAAGAATACTAATTCAGGGAGGGAGGGGGTTTGACATTTGACCCGCTTTGTACATAATAGGCGAACATTGACAATTGTGAACGGTTCTTTTCTGGGTAGTACGAATTTAATAGAAGTTAACACAGATTCTACAAGTATTGTATCAGTAACAACATAGCAGGATGTTGCATTGTCCGTTGTCACAGAACATTTACTTAAAACTGGTTATACAATGCGCACTGGTCACCACTAATACTCAATTCGTGTGTTGATGTGACCGTCGCAATAGTTGTTGAACCGATTCTAAAATTTAATCACAGCAACTAATGTTGTGTAACGTGCACGACGTCTCGCAGAATCGGGCAATGTACGCTGGCTGTACATCAGTGCAAAGAGGCACTTAACCTAGCTGTAACTGAAACTAGAAAATCTAAAAGAACCTTTGAAAAAAATCGCAACATTGAAGAGTTTCTTTGCTTATGTAAGGAGTGAACAGAGCGTTCGAGATAAGGTCGGACCACTGGAAAACAACAGTGGAAACATAATTTCAGACGGGTGAGTGGTTCAGCGCAGTTTTTACCACAGAAGATATCAGCTCACTTCCAGTTCCATTTACTAAATTTGAGGGCAATAAATCAGAACATTTAGGGTTGTTATTTGTAACTCCTGAAATGATAGCAAAGAAAATTAAGAAGATGAAAGATAATAAATCACCTGGAGTTGATGAGATACCACCAAAACTGCTTAAGGAAATTGTTAAGCAAATTAGTACACCACTTGCAAAAGTGTTTAACTTGTCACTAGAAGAATAGTTCTTTCAGAATGGAAAGAAGCAAACATTGCACCGCTATTTAAGAAGGGATTGAGGAACAAACCAGAAAATTACAGACCAGCGAGTTTAACATCTGTTGTATATAAATTACTCGAAACATTAATTAGAGACCACATGGTGGAATTCCTTGTTAAACATAAATTAATAAATACATCTCAACATGGGTTCCTAAAAGCAAGGTCATGTCTATCCAATCTCTTAGGTTTTTTGGAAGAAATTACAAATTGGGTAGATGACGGGTCACCAGTGGATGTTGTCTATTTAGATTTTCAGAAAGCTTTCGATAAAGTGCCACATCAAAGATTGTTACTTAAATTGAAAGCACATGGTATAGGTAATGATGTAATCAACTGGATAGAAAAGTGGCTTACACACAGAAAGCAGAGAGTAATAGTAGATGGTGAGATTTCAAACTGGAAATCTGTTCTGAGTGATGTACCACAGGGATCAGTATTAGGCCCTATACTGTTTTATATATATATATATATATATATATATATATATATATATATATATATATATATATATATATATATATATATATATATATATATATATATTTATATATATATATATATATATATATATATATATATATATATATATATATATATATATATATATATATAATTTGGAAGATGACATATCTAGCAAAGTACTGAAATTTGCAGATGACACAAAAGTATTCAGAAAGGTTACTAATGATACAGATAAACAAAGTTTACAGGATGATCTAGATCATTTAGTTAAATGGTCAGAAAAATGGCAAACGTTATTCAATTTTGGGAAGTGTAAATGCATACACATAGGACATGGAAACATGGACGAAGAATATAAAATGGGGAATGCTGTACTAGGCAGAACCACACAAGAAAAGGACTTAGGAGTAACATTTAGTGCTGACATGAAAGTTTCAGAGCAATGTGGGATTGCTGCTTCGAAAGGAAATACAATTCTAGTGCTAATTAGGAGAACTATCACATATAAGGAGAAACAGCTAATTGTACCCCTGTATAAAGCAATAGTTAGACCACATTTGGAATATTGTATTCAAGCATGGAGGCCATATCGTAAGAAGGACATAGACAAGCAAGAAAGAATACAACGAAGAGCAACTAAAATGATTCCAGAATTGAGAGACCTTAGTTATGAAAGTCGCTTATTACAATGTGGTTTGACAACACTAGAGACCAGGAGACTAAGAGGAGACCAAATAGAAATGTTTAAAATAGTGAACGGTTATGAGGATGTTGATAGGAAAATGTTCTTCAAACTTAAAGAAGGCAGTAGAACCAGAGGATACAAAGCAGCGTTAGTTAAGGAACAGTGTAGGTTGGACATGAGAAAGTACTCTTTCTCACAGGGGGTGATAAATGAATGGAACAAACTGCCAAATGATTGTGTTAATGCTAGTACATGTAGTGTAAAAATTTTTTAAAATAGAATTGACAGATATTTGATAAGGACTGGCTATACATAGATGATAAAATTGTTGGACTCTCGATAAGCCAATGGCTTCCTTGTCCACTTACCATCTAGAACTTGTTGTTTAGGATGGCAATCTTATTAAATCTTGTTAAATGGTTCGCAAGTAAAATAAAATCCATCCCTTCAACAGGCCAATTACAGCACAGCATTTTCCGATGTGATCGCTTCTATACTAAACTCCAAGATGGCACTCGTTGGACGAAAATAGAGAGGCTACATTTATATATATATATATATATATATATATATATATATATATATATATATATATATATATATATATATGTGTGTGTGTGTGTGTGTATGTATACATGCATGTATGTGTGTGTGTGTATATATATATATATATATATATATAATATATATATATATATATATATATATATATATATATATATATATATATATATATATATATATATATATATATATATATATATATATATATATATATATATATATATACACATACATACAGGTCCTAATGTGGAAACCAAGGAAAAAGACAATCAGGCAGATCAAAACAAACTTGAAGGACATACTGTGATTAGTGATTCCACTTGAACCGTACAGGTACACTGCGCCATCACCCATGATGACTTGGCATTTGGCAGGACGAATGGACAGATCGTTCTTCTCCATGCAGGTTGTACCTCCCAGTATCTCGACAAATACTCGCCCGTCACGAGTGAAAGTAACACACGTCTCGCCCTTCACCTTAAGAGGAGATGCACCGTCAGCTTGGTGGGCAGATTGAGATGTATTCATGACTTTGCATGCCATATGTGGCGCCACTGTCTCTGGTGCTCCGTACAGCATGGTGGTTGTGGAATGTATCCATGTAAGGAGACTGGCGCGCCTGCACACGCAAAGCGTGGGAATGCATGATTTTTGGGGTTGGTCTTCCATAAACTCCTCTACTGCAATGATATTAAACTCCTCTTCTTCAGCTTCGAGGTCATCCATAATTCTTCTAATGAGGCGCGCCCTTGTCAGATACCTGCGATCTTGATCAGGTAAATATTTACACGCACTCAGGAAGTGTTGGTAAGTTCTGCCTGCCTCTTTACACAAAGGGCACTATATACCTATCACTACCTATCTACTCGTTTCTCTCTCGAATTTGAAAATCATTCAAAGCTCGATGCTGCTGCCCGCATTACCCTGGCACCACCAGATGCGTGCACTTCATCAATCAAGAACGTCAAAACTTTGTAGTGCGTGAATAGTTTAAGTAACATGCGGAGTCGGTTTAATAAAAGTATGTACACTTTTGTTAAAATCATTGAAAGAATTGACTTTGTTTGTTAGATCTGCTAATGTGCGAAAGTGTGTATAGCCTTATGCTATAGTGTATACAGAGCTAGGTCATTTATTGTAAAATATTGACCAGAACCAGTGACATATTATTTGTTTATTTGATTTCTAACCAAAATTTAATAAAAAATTTGTAGCATGTCGTATTGGATTCAAGATAGATCTGCTGTTCACGAAATGAGATTGCAACTGCATGAGTAAAACAATTGAATTGACAAAGGTTCTTTCAATTTAAACCTAAACAAGAATGAATTAAATAACCCATGAAACCACAGTTAATGACACAACATATGACACAACATATTCAATGAACAGATATTTACTGTCTGCAAACAATACATTTCTGGTACATTTATCTATATATTCTATAAGTCTCTGTATGTTCTGTAAATACCAGAACATCCACATATTTCAAATAATTCAGTCCTTGATTCACATCTTCGACTTCGTCCTTTTCAAGGCCTTATAGTCTCCTTCCTGTTCTGACAACAGATGATACAGCCTCTTCACCTTTCTCTTCCTGTCATCATCTCTGGAACAAGAAAAACTTACATCAGTTTATCAGGTGCAATCAAACATGATGATGGGGACAGCTGGGTGCGGTGGCTTGCCCCGGGCAGTCGATCTAGGGGATCGGGATTCAAAACCACCTGCCGCCATTTTGAAACTTGGGTAATTTCATTCACCCTACATAGCCTGTCTTTTGGAAGAGACAATAAAAGCCATCAGTCACTAGGCTTCTGCCTGGTGTCTATGCCAGGGGAAGTAAAAGATCCCACACAGGGGGTAAGTGTAAAGGTATGTTCTTATATAACACGGTATCCAGTCCTTGGGACTACTCATAATGCTTTACACTTCACCCCCTGGCAGACCTGTTCATACCAAATGCCAGCTCAACTTCTCAGGGAAGCAAGAGGATTCAAAACTAAGTTCTTCTGATTGAGAATCTTATGTTCTAACCACGATGCCATCGCGCCCTACAAGCGTGTAACCTGTCATAGATCTCTAACCTACCATCAATGCATGGCATAAATGTATGTATGTATGTATGTATGTACGTACGTACGTACGTACGTACGTATGTATGGTGTGAATGCACCCAGCTCAACAATATCCTGGTCAACAATATATGACTAACACAGCGGCTGAAAACAGTTCAATCTTCTTGCTCAAGTGTGAGAGTGAGCATTCTCACCTTTCAATTTGCTCTCTGATCTTCTCTCTCGCCAGGAACTCGTTGTCCTTGCGAATCTCGCGGACTGCGCCCTTGAACTCTCGCTTGTACTTGTGTATTAGTCGCTGCTTCTCGTTGAACTCCTTCGTTCCTCCTCTGCTCTTCTTTCCATCAAAGCTACACCAATCATGAACAAAGCTACACCAATCATGAACAAAGCAACATTGGTATCAGCAAATTGTGTCTATAAGATATGTTGCATGTGCATTTAGTGAAGGTAAACAAGTTTGAGTTTGGCACTATTTATAGTACTACTGACTTTATCTGTTAACAGCTCTTGAGGTAAAATGAAGCAGCAGATTACAACTAAGTGACATGCAAACAAATTCATAAAATGAAACGTTAAGCCATTTTAAGATTAAACGTTAGTGACAACATCTGAAAAATATTATAACTAGCTGAGTTGCCTAGTATTGCACGAGACAAAAGGGCAACCACTACTTGCATTACACAGTCACGTTTGGTAGTGCAAAGACAATGACAACTTCACGCACCAACATTCATTCATGTACAACTGTTGGTTTCACTAAGCATTTGTTAGATGTTTAATGTAGGTCATGTAACAATGGTAGAAACACAAATAGCAGTGCTGACAATTGTACATAACTATTGTTCTGAGATACGTCATTTACATCAAACATCCACTTTGGTTACTTTGACATAATACACCACCCCCTGGAGAATTTCTAATATTTTTAAAGTACAAACCATCACCATGTGCTCCCGGGCACGCCTACATAATGGCAGCCCCATATATGTGAAACTGATGGAGATAAGAGGGAATATACAGACAGACAGAGTCATAAACTACTTTATAAAAAAAACATTAAAAACAAAATGAAAATTATTTACTGTAATCATGGTGATTAATTCCATCCATCCCACCCACCTACTCATCCACCCACCACTCATCCACCCTCCCACCTATCCACCCAAAATCACTCTAGTTCCGCATGGCCAGATGTGATGAAAACTTAGTCATGGTTGACTGACCTGTCCATTATCTCTGGCTCAAACATCTTCAGTGGTTGTGGCTTCTCTTTTGCCATTGTCAGTGGTTGCCGTGGCAATTTACTCATCGCTGCAATCCGCTCAAGAATGTGTTTTTGGAGCGACTGTGAAAACATGGAGGTGACAAATGTTACAAAACAACATTCTCATAAAACATTTATACTGTTCTTGGCCAGACCCGTAGAACACAGCAAAAAGTTGGTCACACTTAGTGAACTCAAACACATACATTAAGAGTAAAAATGTACACAGAACATTTTCAGCAAACCCTTCAAGTCTCCATATAAGGCAGGAGATTCCAGGTTTTTTATTTTAAAAAATCCTCCATTCTCCCTTTCAAACAACAAGCTCCCGCTTGTGTTGTGTTTGAATTTACTATTTCCCCCCGCTGATTTTCAGGCTTTACATATGAATGTAGTATACACTTGAATTAATTATGTATGTAAATCAATTTAACATAGAGAAAACAGAAAAATCACTCTTCGTGGGGGCCGTACATAGAAACAGATTAGAACTCTTGCATAATTCGAATAAGACGTTTTGTAGGTGGTGCCATCAATGGAAAAAATATTTGTTAAATATTCAGAAAATCTTTCGCTATGAGATCCCGCTATTTCCTTGTGCCAACTTGGTTTCTGTTATTGAGAAATGCTCTTTTGTTATTTCTACATATAAACATTGTCAGTTCCTGTAATATCCTTTTGTGACAGTCACATTTTTCTGGCTAATATATTTACAGGAATTCATCCATTGCTACTGCTGGCAGTGTCATGTACCTGTCAACATTGTCTTTACTTTGTTCATTAAAGGAACATTATGCACTTACATTGTAGACGCTGTGGCATCAGACAGGTTTTCTCAATATATGTTTATACTATGCTATTATGAAATCATACAAAATGTTAATATGTTTCAGTCGTCGTACCCCTTCAAAGAAATAAAGGAATATAAAGGTTTTTTTAGGTTTTTAAAGGAAAGTTTGGTCCAACACGTGTCCAGTGTGACTAATTTCTACCTGAAATAGTCCTAGAAGTGTAAAAGCTATAGTAAACAAACACAAACTTTCTGATGGTCAAATTTAGAAAAGACGTGTTCACACAAACCAGATGTAAGAAATAGATTATTCAACCATGAAAAAAGTTTAATGATTTAGCACTTCTTTGATGGCAATTAAAAAAAATTGCAATTTACATGGAATGGGACCAAAATAAAGGAATTTCCTTTAAATTAAAAGAACAACCCCTGTTTTTTCTTTACATAAATAGACATTACAATTAACAAGGTCACCTTGATTGAGTTAGGATAGTTGTCAACTGGCAGACATTCGCAACGATGTTTGATTGGAGCAAAGATCTCCACACAGGCCGGCAACTCTGCGTAGAGCTCTGAGAGACGTTCTAGTAACTTGAGAGACTGCCACACGCAGCACACCCTGGTGGACAGAAACAGAGGCACTGGCGAAGATGGCAACAGCTACAAGTCATTCATGAAGACAAATTTATAACTAAATCATCATATCTGTTGTCCTTGGACTGAAGCAGCAACTACCTGTTCCCTCAACACTTTCTTGTTGTATATCAGCTAGGACACCTCAGCTGGCTGAAGACCTACATCTCTGGCATACAGATCAGGGTCAGGGCTTTCCTGCTATGCACAGATATAACACTATGAGGCTACCAAAACACTCCAACTGTTGAAAATTACTTGAATTTCTTCACTTCACTTCAGTGTTATATCTCCAGTAAGGTTGGCTTCTTGTGACCCAGATAAAAGACAAGGGACTTACTTGAACTCATCCGACTGTAGATACTCTGCACCATCGCCCTTGCATGAAAACAACACTGTCAACTTTACGGGAGCAACTTTGGTTTTTCTGAAAGATAACGCAATTCAGTTAGGACAGTTCCAGTTTAAAATGACAGGAATGACGTATGCAAGGAAGGGTGGGTCTATACCAGGAATGGGAACTATACTAAAAAGCATTGGAAATACTTGCAAATACAGCATCGCATTCTCCTAAAAAAAATGTAATACTTTAGAATGTTTTTCCACTCTATAATATGTAGTATATATATATATATATATATATATATATATATATATATATATATATGACAATATTTAATAATAAGACCAGTTGTTATGGTAGTATTGTTCATTTCACATTCAACACACTGCCTGAATCATACCATAGATAACTGAGGGCAAACAGAACGTGAGTCACCCAAAGACAACCAAGCGAAAAACTTTTGAAAAACAAAAACCGAGAACTAGGGTTGAAGTCATCGAACAAAGTCAAGCAGGAGGCAAGGGCAGGGTGAGCTGGAGAAAGTGCACTGAAGCCTTGTGTACTGCATGCATCCCAGACAAACACTGGACACACCTGCAGTTGTTCCCAGCCAGCTCTAGGAGGTCAATTGTCTTGCCGACTGGTCTGAACGGAGCTATCACGGCCTCTACTGCAAACAAACACCAGCGTTAACAACTGACATTCTACAAACGTGTTAAAACGGCTTTTTAATGTAGGCATCGATATTATAATGATTAGGTCTCTTTCAGGTGTTAACATTCATTGTATTAAGTGTGGTACATTCACACAAAAACGCATACATTGTCTGCCTTGAAAGATGATGGTATGTGCCAACTGATAGCTTTGATGAGTGGTACAGTGTGTGTGTGTGTGTGTGTGTGTGTGTGTGTGTGTGTGTGTGTGTGTGTGTGTGAGCGTGCATGCATGCGTGTGTGTGCATGTGTGTGCATGCAAAAAAACTTGGTGGTACGGTGACCAGCTTTGTATTAATACATATGGAAGCATGAAACATTAGAATTATACTTTTCTGTGGTCTTCCATGATAGTCAATATTTTTCCAGGACACGTTAACCATTTTCACCCATGCCAGGAAAGGCAAATTCTACACAAGAAAATATATGCCTACCTTTCTTTGGGTCTTTTTTACTGGCCAGAAATAGTGCACCAGACAGAAAGTTGATGACTTCTGGCACATATCTCTTTGATAAACTAACATACTGCAAAACATACAGATGACAAATGATTTATATTTTCTAACCAACTCATTTCGATGTATATAAAACCATTATACAAAATAAAAAAAATTAATGTATCCAGTATAACTTATGACACACAATTATATAAATACAATGTCTGCTAATTGCACAATTCATACATTATTTTATATAACAAAACTGTATGTCAACTATACTTGCGAAAAATGAAACAATGACATTATACATTTTACAAATGTGGCAAGTTTTGGTCTTACTCTGTAATACAGCAGTATGCATTATTCTTGAAGATAAAATATAATGAAATTTATCTCCCGGTTTCGGAGTATTAGAAAGAGTACAGGGTTTAGGTGTACGACATGCCATATAGCGATCATCAGCAAATGACAAATATTGGTTCCTTTATCTATATTTGCACAGCAAAATGGATCCATGTTAGGAATTTGAACACTTTAATTTCACAGACTTGTTCAGTATTTACACAGCAATACAGATCTGAAGCAGGTGTGCTGAGTAATATCTCACTGATGACAAACACGTTTAGCCGTTTCAAAATCAACAAACCAAAACCTACCTCGAGAAATAAAGTGCACACAAAGAGACCAGTGGCCACCTCTAGTGGGGACGTGACACGACACTAGAACAGAGATGAGTTTGCAAACTAATCAACTGTTCAAACGTTTATTTAACAAGATTGCTATCCAAGGCAAAACACCCAGATGGCAAGTGGACAAGGAAACCATTGGCTTATCAAGAATAAAAAATGCCATACTTGCGAGACCAACCTTAGTGGTGGACAAGTACTCTGGGCAGTGTAAACTTCAAAAGATTACTTGTCATTTGTACGGATAAGAATACCTTTGTCAAGTTTAAAAACATACATGCAAATATGTATCAAAAAAATTTATTCAATTATACTAAACAATTAAATGTTAATAAACAAATTATTACACCAAATGTTCAACCACGACATCACTGACTGCTGTAATATATCGTACCTGTGTTAGAAGTTGACTCATGTGTAGCAGCGTTGGCGTAACAACGGGATGTTTGTAGTCTGACGTTGGAAACAGCAATGACACCAGTTTCAAGGTCATCAACTGAAGATCAAAACTATAACTGTTCAAATCTCCAGATGCCAGGTATCGAAACACAAAGAGTAAAATATAGGTCTACATACAAATATTACCTTTTATTTAAATACTACTAAAAAAACAAGTAAAACATCTAAATTCTAGCAAACTGTTTCCATGATTATTTGACCAAAATTCATTCGAGATTTCTCTTGAAGACAATACAAATAAAAAAATTTCAACCACAAATATTTTTACAGTTGTAACTGAAAGCAATTCCTAATTTAGTAATTTACCCTTCCCCAGTTCAACCACCCCACTCACCACATCCAGGGTGGGGGTCTGTCCGCGCCCCTTGTGTTGCTCAGAATATGCAGTGAACTCCTGCTGCATCGACCTAATGACGTTGAGCATTGTTTGGCCGGTTGCCAGGGGCGACAATTGTACAAGTTCATAAAGAGGCTTCACGAGTTGGTCCATCAGTCGCAGTGCCGGCGGCTCTTGCAATCCCAGCATGCCATAGTAGTGCACCAGATGATTAAACAGCTCCTGAAAGATGGGATTCATCCTGACGTCTCAAAGCTCTAAATAACTAGCATCATAAGCAATGCACAGACAAACAGAACATCAGAACTACATTTCACAATATTCCAAAAGTAACATTTTATCGTTTCTTGAATATAACAATGAACTAAATATAGGTAGATCTATGCATAATGTTGTTGCATATGGCAGAATTAAAATTTACCTAAAACAAATTTGTAGCAAGACAAATGTAAAAAATTGGGGGTTTGCACTTTTTTTATAAAAAAAAACTTACTAGTTGAATGAGGCCTCATAAGATCATTAGATTGTAGTAACCACAAGATATATACAGATCAGTCAGTCAACAGTACGTTGCCGAGTGCTGGAAGAAGAGGTGCACACAGACTGACCTCCATCTTCTGTTTGTTTCCCTCGGCCAAACTTGGGTGGTGACACTTACGCAGACGCTCTATGATGGTCAGCTGGTCAGTGTCGGACTGTCCACACAGTAGAGCACACAACTCACCGAGACTCATGGGAGCTACGCAGTGGACACAGAGTGGATACAGTGACAGACAAATATGTACATATATTGAATAGTAATAAAAAAATGTATTCAAAATAAACCTTCTAAAATAAACATTTTATCTTCGTAATGATTGTGAGTTTTAAATGCGAATGCACAGGTGAGGTAATTATTTAATTTTAGGCAATAGTTGACAGTCTGACATTCTAACCATAATGCTATTGGGCTGAGGTTACAAACTATTAGAAAGTTTAATTAAAATAACAAAAAAACTTCAGCCTAAAAGAATAAATAAAACTGTGAATTACCTAATGTAAACATCATTCCGCAGACTTTTAATGTCACAATATTTAAAACAGTCTGTAACTATGAAAACTGTCAAGTTACAGAGTGTGAATTCTCTATCTCCACTAACCATTTGATCTAACATATCATACCTTTAAACGTATACGGCAGTTCCTTTCTGGCTTCCTCCATAATAACTTTCTTTTTCTAAAAACACATCATTGAAATTTTAATTAAAAATTTGCATTGTGTACAATTTGAATTTTTCATGTAGAAAGAATGCCCCATTTTAGAGAAGACAAAAACATCCATTCTTTACATATGTTCAGACAGTAAAATAAAAACACTCCAAAGTGTTTCTTGAAACAATTATCACAAAGATGACTAGAGCCTATGAGAAAATCCGACAGCATCATTCATTAGTTGTAGATATTATTATTACTATTACCATCTTTATTCAGACTCAAGATCCACAAACATGTACATATTAAACAAATTATAAAAGTCCATAAAAGAAACAGCAGCTAAAAAAAATTATATTGTGCTTAGATATGAAATCACAGCATTACATTCTTCCTTATTTAAAATGATGTGCGTACGTGCATGCGTGTGTGTGCATGCAACAGAATGAAGACAAGTGCATTAACAAACTACTGGTAGTGCAGAAAATGACTGAACACTGGTTTCCTAGCAAAGCTAAGACTTGGTCTCAACCATCTTTGAGATTAAAAAGATAACTTTTATACTGTGTCTTGTACAAAGACGTCGAGTGCAACAAGTTGTTGAGTTGTGTAAGTTACACGGCGTCCACGGAGTCTCTTTCGCAGGACAAAAACATTTCCTACTGACATGAATTTTCTAATGGTGGATACTTGTTTGTGGGACATTTTCAAATATACACCATAAGAAAATTGTCGATAGGAAATGTTTTTGTCAAGTGAAAGAGACTATTCTGTAATGTGGAAGTGCACATGTACATCAAACAATGTTTCCAACGAGTTTTCTGCATCGAGTTCACAAAATGTGTGATAAGTATCACAGGCTTATGATAATTCAGCATGCATAAGAAGCACTGACCAACAACATGGCCTTGAACTGTTCAGGGTTCATAGCAGACACTGGTTTCTTTCCCAACTCCTCCATGGTTGTATTGAAAGACACTTTCTTCTTCATCTTCTTCTCCTCCTCCTCCTCCTCCTCTCCCTTTGTTTCTTCCTCCTCATCAGACTCCAAATCTGATGTTCTTTCCATGGCATCATCACAATCATCATCATCATCATTATCTATAAGGAATAAAAAAGAATAAGGAATATAAAAGAAATTGTCAATAGCAAAATCCCTCAACACACCCACCAATCCACCACCACAGTCTTCAAAAGGTGGTATAATTTAAAATTTATTTGCTTATCATTCAACCTGGAAGTCAAATAATGATCGGTCCCTGTCTCACCTTCACCGCTGCTCTCAGCCTCACTTTCACTTCTAGCGTCTTTATCACCATCAGCAGCTAACATGACGCCATCTTTGTAACTAAGATGAAATCTCTCAGCATCACCATCTAACTGAAAACTGCAAATGGAAAAACATATTAAATGTGGGCAATACAAAAGCACATTTTTACATTTCAAAAAGTCCAGTTAGTGTAACCACTAGCTGTCACAAAAAAAAACTTTGAAACTAAGCTTAAAATCTCTTTAACCTTTAAAGACCAGTCAAGTAATATATTGATGCAACTCAGGTGCGACTTTTCTGTTGCTCTATAGAGAGGGTACGGGTATTGATCGATAGAGGTATAGTGTAGGCATTGCCTGGTTGTAATGGCGTCACAAAATGTTTATTTTGAGACTAGTTATAATTTGAAAGACACTGCCGAAAGCCTGTCCATCTGGATAAAGCAACCTCGGTGCTACGATCGCGGTTGACCACGGATCCAAATGAATTATTCAGGATTTTCGACAATATGAGTGATAACAATAAAATCATATTCTGGTGAAGACGACAGCACCAGTGACGTTGATGTAACATCGAAGTAACTGTTTCTGACGACGATATGTACAGAAATTGTGTGGATTTTTACACTTGTCAATGGTGTCTGTCCAAAATGTCAAATAATGTACTGATCACATTCATAGTCTGTCACTTTGTGTAAATATTAGTGTTCTTTCTAAACCTGCCATCACTATTCACATGTGACTACTAGTTCTCTTGTTATTACATGTGATGTTCAATAGTGCTCTAGTACTCCTAATATTTGTTGGCCATTTTGAATAAATTATTATGTCATATAACTTCAAAATTACTTTTTCTCTCCATCAATAGATTCGTGAGGATGTTATCTTTCCAAAAATGTATACATGTGTAGGGAAAGTCTTGGTAATAATGAAATCACATGCATCTTAAAATATGCATAAACATTTCTGGAAAAAATCCGGGTCTGTAAAGTTTAGAGGTTAAAGCCCCCAAAATAAACTGTTTTGGGGAAGTTGTAACGATATTAGTGAAATCGCATCCACTTGTTACATGCAAAAATCGTTTCTGTGTGGCAGAAGTTAGTGTAATACTAATACATATCTTACAAACTGATTTTTTCAAAATCACACACGCATTAATGTGAGTGCGCATGCAGGCACATACGCGCACACACACATACAATGCAGCCCATTAGATGACACACAGACCATGTGACCTGAATGTTTATGTGATGTGCTTGGTCATGTGACCTGCAAGGTCCTGTAACATGCGTGGTCATGTGACCTGTGAGGTTGTCCCTACCCGTCATCTAGGTCCTCCACCGACTGATGTTTTGACGCCCTGGTCTCCTCCTCCTCTTCCTGTGTCGTTCCTCTCATCCTCCTCAACCTGTCCATCTACAACAACGTCACGCGACCTCTCACTCGTATTACCGACACTTGTTGCAAATAATACACTTTTAGGTAATAATGGAAGAAATAAATAATATTATTTTTGCCATTATTACCTAAAAGTGCTAAATAATAAATAGTTTATTATTACACAGAAGTTTAATATTAAATAATAAATAGTTTATTATTAAATAGTAAATAGTTTGTTATTACCTAAATGTTTATTGTTACATAATAAATAGTTTATTACCAAAACGTTTATTATTAAGTTACACTATGTGGCCATCTCAGAAGATCAATGTTTGCTATCAAACAAAACTGGTTCCACTGGGAAGAAGGTTAACGTCTGTTTTACTTAGTATCATATATCAATGTGTATAAAGCTACTGATGTAAGAGAAGAAATAAATGACATTTTACTACATTCATGCTAATATGTGTGTGTGCCGGTGTGGTATGTGTGTGCCGGTGTGGTAGGTGTGTGCCAGTGTGGTATGTGTGTGCCGGTGTGGTATGTGTGTGTGCTGGTGTGGTATGTGTGTGCCAGTGTGGTATGTGTGTACCGGTGTTGTATGTGTGTGCCTGTGTTATGTGTGTGCCGGTGTGGTATGTGTGTGCCGGTGTGGTATGTGTGTGCCGGTGTGGTATGTGTACGCCGGTGTGGTATGTGTGTGCCAGTGTGGTATGTGTGTGCCAGTGTGGTATGTCATGCTGGTTATATCAAGAAGGACATTTTCATGGATATGAAATTCAAAGTTTCTTGTAGGGTCAGTGGGGGTTCTGAGGTTAAATGACTGATGAGAAACACTGCATGTGACACCGCCTTTTTTACTAAAGGGAAATATTACATGTGACACTTCCTTTCTTAATGAAAATAAACATTACATCTGAAACTGCCTTTCTTGTTGAACTGCATTACATGTGACACTGTGTTTCTTGTTGAAGGGAAACATTAATTGACACTGCCTTTCTTACTGAAGGGAAACATTACGCGTGACACTGGGTTTCTTTTTAAATGTAAACATTACCGGTATACATGACACTGCCTTTCATACTGGAGGAAAACCTTACACAACACTTAATTTTATGATGAATAGGAAGAAACATTGTACGCATCATAATGCCTTTCATAATTTAACAGTTGGTGCAGGGTTTGATTTTGCAAAAACAAACTATGACATTGAGGATCTAATCACTGGCTTTGTATAGTTTCAAACATCAACATGTTGGGATAGTCCCTAGGTAACCACTGCAAGATGGTGGCTTAGACTGGTTCATTGGAACTACACAAAAGATCAGTTTATTGAGTAAATGGAATTACACCACAGATCAGTTCTCTTGGTGGCATGTGAGCTGAATTGTGCTCACTCCTGCAGGACAGCCTAGACAGCTTTGATCATCTAATTCTAATCTACTTTTTGTTCTCAGTGTTAAGACAAATGTCGGAACTAGAGCTTTTTCATGTGCTGCACCGACTCTGTGGGACTCACTCCCTGTTAGTGTTAAGTCTGTAGGAAATATAACAACATTTCACCTTAAACTAAAAACCCACCTGTTTAAACTTGCTTATCCTCCATAGTTTCCAAGCGTACCAATCCAACTGTTTACAACTGGAACTTCTTATCGATTATGAACAGCTTATCCCCTTTTGTTTTGCTTGGGTCTCCCGAGGATTTTAGTGCTGCTAGCAACTGTACATATCTACGAACTCCTGCTGTTCTGAGTTATGTAATCTATGTCCACATAGGTTCCTTTTTATGTACGAACAACCCCCACCCACTACAAAATGTGGAAACTGACGGAGATATAAGGAAACAGACAGTCACAGCCACAAAATGCTTCATAGTATAAATATACAATATCTTGCTAAATATATATTAAACAAAAACCTATAAAATATTTCAAATATCACTTGCATAAAATTACTGTAATAAAATATATCCCAAGATCTGGTGTCTTTAAAAAAACATATCACCAGCCTTCAATGCTGAACGTTTTGCATCTAATGTGCAATAGCGACTTCACCTGATGCACCTTGAACACCGAAATTTCGGTGTTGGGATGTAGTGTTCATATTGATCGCCATGTGGCGCCACATTCATTCGCTTTGGTTACGCTGTTGGTGCCCGGATGAAAACAACACATGTGCGGATGTTTTGAGCCGTTTCTCGAATCGATCAGTCAATTATTAAAAAAAAAGTGACCGATATCTCGTCAACGTTTTACGATTCATGGTTATGATGACTATGAGCGGGCATTGCATCTGTTGGGTTTTACATCCGATAATTCGGATGTAAATGACATTAGTAGTGGACAAGCTAACGACATCGATGTGTCAATGATGTGTTGTTACTGTATTCATAGTCTTTTGACGTAACATTTGACTCACATTTGCAGAATTATATGCCTTGAATTTTTCTTTTCTTTTCCATAAGTTATTATACTACAATATATGGTGTGCTCTGATATATATGTCAGTAGATTACATGTACCTATGAAACATTCATTATTATGCATCTTGTGAAAAGTTTTGTGTGCTTTATATGTATATATGCGATCAACCAAAATCATAGTACTTGCATACTAATTGTAATATTTCACAGGTAAATGCAGATATTATTATAATTTCTCTTGCTGCTCATAGAGGACATGTAGGCCTACCTTGCAATACCAAACTTGCCTCATTTTGTGCTTTATTGTGTCCATGAGTGACGAAATAAAACTAGATTTCGTATTTAATTTTTCACTTTGTGATTGTTTACATATGCTAATTATATGCTAATTAGCCACAGTTAACCATAACATTGATAGTGTTATTACCATTGGTAAGATAAATATTCTGTGATTCAGAATATGTATATATATAGTAAGGGTTTTGATGAAGACTTTACGTGTTACAGTGCGTTTCATAATCCCATGGGTTGAAACAAAATCAACTGCCCCAGAAATTCAGGGCTTATCAGGTTAACATATCAATGTGCATAAAGACTTACCTCTAACTTGTCTAGTCTCTCTTTCTCTTCTTTTGCGATTTCTTCCTCCGTCTTCAAGCGATCAGTAGCCTGAGAATAATAATTTAACTTTTAGCTACAGCTTTATCGTTGAATGAAGCGTATAATACAGCAAATTTTCTCTCACTCATTTGTCTAGATAAACGTGAATGCATTTTATTCAGATTATGTCATGTCAAATTAATTAATTTTACTTTAGACAAGTAATTTGGATAATAAATGTACAATTCATGTAAACATTTATGTGACAATAATCATTAACGCTTTTATCATAAAATCATAATGCAGAATAAATAGCAGTATTGACATTCGTTAAGATGGTATAATGACAAATGAACCCATTTGCCTTTTGTAATAGTACAAATATACTTTTGAGATGGTACAAATGTATAATAATACACAAAACGATTCTTGTTTCTCATCAGTACGTACATTTCCAAAGTGGATACTACTTTGTACTTTTTGCTGTTACAGATTTCTCCTCAAATAAATGTCTTCACTAGTCTCATTTCAAATTAATTTTGCGAAAAATCAAACCTACCCAGTATCCAATGCAATATGTTCGTTTGTGCTACATTTGTGTGTAGTTTTTTTGTGTGGAATCATCAGACAAACTATTAAATGACTAAATGTTAGGTCAAACATTAAGTGAAGTGAAAATGGAAATGCTAAAAACTGTCAACTCCGAGAGGATGGAAGTGACACCCATGATTGGCAGTGACCCGCACCGTGTTTACCATTTTAGATATCCATTACTTTGAGCGTTACCAGATCTAATGACTAAAGTCAATTCTTTCAATGATTTGAAAAAAATAGGCATTTTAAAAAATAAATCGATTGCGGATGTTACATAAACTATTCACACACTACATATCCAGACATCAACAAACTGGATTTGTGACAGGCTAAATCAGTTGAGGATGGAGTTTTAAATGCCTTGACACAAATTATAAGCATATAAAATAATAAGTCATTCCATCAGTTACTCCATAGCACTGATACCCCCAGAACTATGTCTGCGAAAACAGGTGTTCCAGCGATGTATCAAACATTATTACGTGTGAAAGTAACATGGACGCAGCCCAAAAATCAGACAGTTTTGGGGCCTAAAAGCTCAAAGACATACAGCCTTACCGTTGCTTTCATTTCAAACTGAAGTTCACGAACTGCGATGTCGTAGTCGTCCGCCTTCTTGTATTCCTCAGGGGTGTCTTTTGTCCTCTGCAAGACAGATTTATATTATTACAAAAATTATTATTATTACTCAAATTTATAAAGCTCCATATATGTGGAATCAGCCTGTTCGTGTGTGTGTGTGTGTGCGTGCGTGCGTGCGTGCGTGCGTGCGTGCGTGCGTGCGTGCGTGCGTGCGTGCGTGCGTGCGTGCGTGCATAGTCATTGTAAAAGCATATGTACATAAATACAATCATAATTACAAAATAAATAAATATAAATACAACAAGTTCATAAAATAGTAGTTGCATTAAAACTGGTTAGATAATTCACAAAATACAGTGACACTAACGCAAAAATTTTAAAAGCATGCACACCAATTTACTACATAATGAGAAACAATAGGATTTCATATTAAAATAAAAAATGTACAACAAGTATATGTATTTACTAACTTTAATTTAGACACCAATTCAATATTGTTGCTTTTAATACCTCACAATGACCATGGCAATACATAGATTATTTTTAAATTACCGTATTCGACCTATTAAGCGTACATGCCCTAATTAGCGTACACCCCAGGATCCATAGTTATTGTAATTTGACTATTGTGGAACAACTGAAAAGTCTGTTGTTCTACACTAGTCACAAAATAACACCAATAGTGGTAAACATCTACTTTACTATCTAGAGAAAAATGCTGGCCCAATTTTTTGCTTATCAGGTCGAATATGGTAATAATAATAATACAATAACTCTACATAATCCCAATTTCTTATACCCCAAACTAATTTTTTTTATAAATAATCAAACCTTTGATATTCCCATTGAGAGCCGTATATCCTTCCATTCCTGGTCCAACTTCTCTGTCATTTCTTGTGTCTGTTCTTTCTCATGCTGCCTTTCATACTGTAGAGAAACATTGCACGTGACACCAACCTTTTTACTAAAAGGAAATATTGCATGTGACATTATCATTCATACTGAAGGGAAATATATTGAACGTGACATTGTCTTTCTTAATGAAGGGAAATATTACGTGTGACACTGCCTTTCTTAATGAAGGGCAACACTACATGAGACGCTGCTTTCCTTAATGAAGGAAAACATTACAAGTGACACTGCCTTTCTTAATGAAGATAAACGTTACATGTGACCCATGGCTTTCTTAATGAAGGGCAACATTACGTGTGACACTGCCTCCCTTATTGAAGGAAAACATTGATACATGTTTTCTACATGAGGGAAACTTTGCACAATGCTTAATTTTATGATGAAAAAGGAGAAATATTGTACATGACACTTTCTTTCATAATTTAACAGTTGGTGCAGGGTGTGACCTTGCAAATACAAACTATGACATTGAGGATGTTTCATAAATTTACGCAAAGAAAACTTCTGACATGACTGACATTTTTCGTGTGCATAGCTTGAAACTCCAAACTTACAAAATGCAACACAGTATACTACAACTTAGGCATCACAAGTGACATTTAGAAGATTTGACTGGTAAGAATACGATGGAATAATTAGGTGGGAAGATATTATATGCTAGTGTCTCAAGACCCGTCTCAGTGAAACATTGACAACTTGCAGTCATAATATATGAATTATTTAGTAGTAATATAAAATAATAACTTAATAATATACTAAATTATATATGATTTATGTTCTTATATATGCTTGTAACCATTTATAAAATCAATAACTTTGATGAACTTATATTGTACAGATATAAGCTTTATTTATGTAAAATATACTGCAAGGTGATCTGTGTGAATAAACGTTCTTGACTGATTGAAGCCTGTTTTCTTACTTTGAGTTTCTTTGACTGTGCAATGATCTCTTCCATTCTCTCCTTCCAACTCTTCACCTTCCCGTCTCCCTTCGTCTCCGTCTTCCTCGTAAGGAACCCTCCGAAGTGCTCCTCCCCGACCATCTTGGCTGTGAGTGGGAGATGTACATAGTTACTATATTTCATCAAGACAGAGATGGTCGGATGGACAGACAGACAGACACAAGCAGACGGACTGATAGATAGACAGACAGACACAAACATACTGATAGACTGACAGACATACATACACAGACCGATGGTCACAAACGGACAGACGGACGGATAAACACAGGTGGATGGACAGATGGACACACATATGTGCATACTGACAAAAATACAAATGGACACAAACACAGACATGCTGGTGGACTGACAGACAGACAGACAGACACACAGACAGACAGACACACAGACACACAGACAAACACACCTCCTATCTGCCCCCCGGTCTCATCTTCACTGCAGCTTCCCTCTAGCTCCTCAAACTTCTCAATCTCTGACAGCGACTGGCCATAGTGGGTCAAGTCGTCATTGTCGTCATTCAGCTTGAACAGCTCAGACTTCTCGTGGTGCTTCTGAAACATTTAAAGGCAAGTTTTCAAATATTGCTGAATCACTCGAAGAATTTTACACTTCACCCTGACCTGTTCATTCCTACACCAACTCAACTTCTCTGGGAAGCATTCAGCCATGCTGCAATTACTGTGCGAAGTCTATTAGTTTATTCACCACTCTCTCCTCCCAGGTACTCACAGCTGAGAACTGAAGAAATGTGGAGGAAATGAAATTGTTGAAGCTTCTAAATGGCAGCAAGAGGATTTGAACCCTGCATTTGAGGGTTTGCTTTAACCACTACGGCAGTGTGTTCACCATCGTCGTCATCTTGGCTCAGTGAGAACAGTTGTAGGTGACATTAACCTGATCACCTTATCAACTACTTGCATCACCTCAATCATTGTTATCATACTTTTTATTATTATTATCAACTATTATCAACTATTCATCATCATCACTTCAATCTCCACAACCAACAACAAAAAGATCTGTACATAGTCTGATTGTTTTTATCACCGATCTATTAAGCGTACATGCCCTAATTAGCATACATCCCTTTTTTAATCAGCAGGATCCATAATTAATGTAATTTAACTAGTGTGAAACAACTGAAAAGTGCTGCTATCTGGTTTTTAACAGTTGGCACCACTTTTCAGTTGTTCTATGCTAGTTACCAAATGACACCACTAGTGTTAAACAGTTACTTTATTGTCTACAGAAACACATTTTTTAGTACACTTATCAGAATAGAATTCTTGACATTTTTCCATTGCCCTTTTTTCAAGTGTACTGTACTGTACTATACTGTACTGTACAGTACTGTACTGTACTGTACCCTTGTTAGTTGTTAGGTAGAATACAGTATATTTTTCTCCGACGGCAAATACAGGCAAATAGAATAAGCCCACAGACTTCCACTATCCCTTCAGAATATGACCCTATGTGCCAAATATTGTGATAGACAGACATACCAACAGTCTGCAGTTATTATAACACTCAGCCTGAATAATCAATATGAGAAATCTCATGAATGAAGCCAGTTTCAGCTTTAGCACCAACCATTTATTAAGTTGCTCAATTTGAACCGATGAGATCCTCCTGAGCGACAATAAAGTTTCCCGAGTGTCGACGTTGTTGAACCAATAACAACTAATCGTGTGTGGCAGTCTCGTCATGAGTTGAATCAACGCCTAAACAACTTTCGCTCTCCCGAGAGCTACTCGTCAATACAACTTAACTCACCCAAATCATCTTAAGACGTCGTTCAGTCGAACCAAAGTAACCACCTGCCTCCCACGAGTGCCCAGCAACGATAGTTGATTGAATCATGACTTTCCCTGCGAGTTATTGACCATCTTAACCAAGAAAATTCTCGAGGGCTACACAACCTCCCAGCCAGCTGCCACACTCGACGGCACGCTCAACGGGAAATTGCACAGTTCATGTCGAGAACGGGTTTCTCTCAGCGTCTTCTATCAATCAAATCACCTCTCAGCTCCGGGTTTCCAAAAATTTTGGTGTGATAACAGTTTTTTATTATTATTCCAAGTCGATTTTCAATTAAGTAATCCTCATCCTTTTTACTTTCTGGTCACACAGCTCACTGGGAAGCAGAAACATTGTGGTCGCGCGTATCGTTAACCTACTGAACACCCCACAGAGAGGAGCATTTCTGATCAGCAGAGGTTAATCTGATCAGAACATCTCGATGTTTGTGTAATAATAATAACAACAACAAGTATTCTGTACCATTACTCCATCCTTTGAACTGTTCAAAGTGATTCACAATGTAGATATAATTCCACAATTAACCAGTGTACGCTAGGTTTTCGGTGCTGTCTTGAAATATGCAGCATTGTTACAGCATCTGACAGACCGAGGGAAACTGGTCCTTAGCACAGGTGGCACTTTAGAGGAAGCACAATCTCCAAAGGTTTGAGGCACGTAGTGGGCACAGCCATGGAATTCGATATTAGGAAACGCGTGGGTTGATAATCACCACACGTGGGTGTGAAGTGTCTAGTCGATTCTTACTAACATTACACGATTATCGCACAATTGTGTGAAGTAAACACATGTTTACTTCACATTACACATGTTTATTTAACATTACAAGATTACTGCACATTACACATTTACTTGACATTACAAAATTACTTTACACATGTTTACTTCACATTACAACATTACTTTACACATGTTTACTTCACATTACACATGTTTACTTCACATTACAACATTACTTTACACATGTTTACTTCACATTACACATGTTTATTTAACATTACAATATTACTGCACATTACAAGATTGCTATAAATTACACATTTACTTGACATTACAAAATTACTTTACACATGTTTACTTCACATTACAACATTACTTTACACATGTTTATTTCACATTACATGATTACTGTACATTACGTGTATTTACTTCACATTACAACATTACATTACAAAAAAAATACTTTACATTACAAAATTACTTTACATTACACCTATCTAATTCATATTACAAGACTACAGTGCCACAAAATGGTTTTGCCAAAATACATGCATAAAGTAGGTATGACTTTTGTATTTAAATAAAAAATTAAAATTTTTATTATTATCATATATTATCTGGCATGCATTGTAGAGCCCACATTCTTTTCACTGTTATTTTCTATTGAGTATAGAGGGAAACTCTGAATACAAGCCGTTATGTAGGAGTTGCAACCACCACAATAATAGCAACAGATATATCATGATGGCAAACAAAAATATTGAGTAATCATGTTATCTTATTGACCAGTAGCCTAAGAATTGCTACATGTGGTAGTGAACAAGTGCTATTCCTATTATCAATCAACCAGTGTATTATCTGTGATGAAGTAATTAAATAGAGGACCATAAGGCTTAACACAACCAAATACGTATCTCACATTTCTGCTCTAGGAGAGAAATGACATTGGATTCAATCTCAAATTAATCCCCATCAGCATACGTCACTACTAATTAACAACACACAGCATTTGCTAGATTATGCAATGGTGTTTCCATCAGGCGAAATTGCAAATCATGTTAAGAGCATACACTGCCCCTGCAGATATCCCTATGGTGATCAATCTTCACGCTGCTGTGTGGTCATATCGTATTTCTCTCAAACTAAGAATGTAGAAGACAATCCCCAGGTGCTTGACGCAAATTTAATTGCATAGCCTTAAAAAAACAGCCAGTGGCATTCAAAAATAGCAATATAAATATGTTTTTGTGGTTTCAATCATCCCAGCAAAAACTAAAGAAGACCAAAGTGCATATTGTGGTAGAATAAATTGGATGAGATTGTCATAAGCTAAGAATATAGGGAATTATCGTAGTGTAGCAGTTAACATGGCTTTCTGTTATAGAACATCAGTGCAGGGAGAACAGTTGTTTGGTGCAATGAAATATTGTATGAATGACAATAAACAGACCATTAATGCTGCATGCCACAAACACAAATATCATACAGAGTTTGTTTGGCACTATGTGGTAAAAACCGGTAAAAACTGCCCTAGTAAAAACCTGTCTTTGCCTATCAAAAAAGGGGATTTTTTTTACCAGTTATTACTGACCTTCCCAACAAAAACCATTTTTTTCAGTAAAAATCACAACCCTGATTAACTTAGTTTGACAAGTATGCTGTTGAATGTACACTCTTGAAACATATTATTTTTTGGTTGTTTTTTATCCAAACTAAAGGCCATATAAAGAAAACTGTTAAACATCAAGCTAAGATAAAATCCCACATGACGTCAGAGAGGGAGAGCAAAAGTAAGGGATATAATGAAGTACATCACGAACACAAAGTGGAAACAGGTCACATAGAGAGTATACAAGACAACAGGTAGGTCACATAGAGAGAATAGAAGACAACATCCATCAGAACTACTGAATGACAACATAGAAACAGGAAAAGAGCACGAGGCAGACCAACGACATGATGGTGCGTTGACATACTGAATAACGCATGTATCAAGAGAAGTCAAAGACAGAGAAAGGTGGAAATGTCTAGCGGAAGGCTACATCCTGAAGTGGATGGACAAGACCTGGGTGAAAGATGTCGGTGAATAGGATGAAGAAAACACAACTATCATCACCAATATCTTCTCCATCCCTTCTTCATTTCTAGTGGCAACTGCCGACCAGAATCAGGTCCTTCAGCCATACAGACACTGCAGCCATTAAGGGCCATCATCCTTGGACATTATGAAGAGGACCACTCAACCATTTATCACTCCGCTAAGTAGCGATAATCACACGAGACTTGGGCAATTATTAGTCGAGCTATGGTACAGGGACTATCCCTCTTGGGCGCGGAGCCTGCCAGTGACAAGGACTGACTCAACATCCTCTGGCGCTATAAATACCTGCTTCGTTCCTGACACTTGCTTTTATAAGCCGAGGACAAGATACCGCGACTCCAGATCACCGGAGAGCCAGATATCTTCAGCCAATGAAAACCCTGCGATGTTTGGCAGTGATAATGTGAGATGTCTACAACCCTAGCAAGAAACTATCATTTGTCAGCAGAAACGTGACGCATTTCATCAGCTCCTATTAATTTAGTTGCTGACAAGCCGCAGTGGCCAGAGTGACCAGAGCTAGTGACCAGTGTGACCACAATCAAGCCTTGACGCGACTGTCACAAGAACCATGGTAACTATCTTTGACTGCTTCCATCAATGTTGCACAGGTCTAGATGTTGTCATTTCACCATTGTTATTGTATTCTTCATTTAAAACCATTTTCATTCATTATTCAACACATCAAATCAATATCTTGGAACTTTCTATTTCTAGTAAGACATGTTCTACTCAAGCCTACGTCAAAATGATCCACCAAACATCCGTAGAATGTTTTCTATTCTTCAGTGAAATATACACTTGTGAAGTGATTTGTAAAAAACTGGGAATAAATGTCCCATATTTATCTTCTTGTCACAAACTCCTTGTCTCCCTGCCTTCCAACTCTTCCTTGTGCCTTCCAACTCTTCCTTGTGCCTTCCAACTCTTCCTTGTGCCTTCCAACTCTTCCTTGTGCCTTTCCTTACAGTATAATTTCTCCCTATCATTTCTAGTCTTCTTTCACCCTCCGCTGCACGAGATTAGGTTGATTTTTAATCATAGATCTGATTTAACTCATGATTTAAATCACTGGTTTATGTCATGATTTAAACCACTGCAAAAAAACATGTTTTTAATATCTGGTTTATATGAATATAATACCAAGAAAATGTACGTTCTTACATGCATCTCAACAGAGGCATGTATGTTTTGTAATAAAAAATCATAAAAAAGTATGCCTTTTTAGTGTGTCAGTCACATGACATTAACCGCAATATGATAACCGCTGGTTAACTGTTGCTTTGATGGATTCACTTGGCTAACTTTGTAATTTTTCATGGGAAACCATAATGTTTCCCCACTGGATATCATAGAACGCAGTGAAACCACAACAGCTTCTCTCTAAGAGGCAGTATCTGCAGTCTTACCATCTTCTTCGTTCTACCACCCTCTTTTGTTTTCCAGATCC
Organism: Lamellibrachia satsuma; assembly: GCA_033239005.1. Classification (NCBI taxonomy): domain Eukaryota; kingdom Metazoa; phylum Annelida; class Polychaeta; order Sabellida; family Siboglinidae; genus Lamellibrachia; species Lamellibrachia satsuma. Next base: position 2,520,546 of record BSQZ01000034.1, on the reverse strand, counting down.
TCCCTGAATATCTCCCCTATTCTCTCTGTGGGTCAATCCCATCACAGTCTCCTCCCAATTATCGTCTTCCTGATTATTCTTCAATCCAATCTCTTCTCCTAATCTTGCCATATGATCACTGCTCGTATACAGAAGGACTCATCTGATTGAGCAGAAAACAATTTGGATCCAGTTTGAAGGTACAACGTCTGATCAGTTTTATCCTGAATATCCTGTTTACGGCGCATGCTGAATGACAAGGTCAATATTCATAAACAGATAATGGTAAAATGTGTTAAACAATAGACAAACAACAGCTCATTAAAACACATTTGGGCAGTCAACATTTTAGAATATATATATAACTTTTATACTTTTAGATACTAGAAATTAATATGGAAATTGGTGATTTCTACACATCAGGGTGGTTATATTTTATATAACATCCAATGTTTAACTTCAAAGAGAAACCAATTGACCCACAGGGTGCACAATGTGTGGCAATTACATTTGCAAAATTTACATAACTGCAAAATTGTGCCACTTTGCCACGCCTCAATTCGTTGATTGTGTGTGCGAGCACACGCACCACTACAGCATGCTCAGTACGATGTATGGGTTCAGATGCTTGCACGTGTGCATGAATTTTTCAGAGGGAACGAAGCACTATGAAAATATAGTAAATAGTACAACGTATTCGCAAACAGGAATAAAATGGTTATAACGAGATGATAGGTTAATTAAGATTAGCAACCAGTCAACCAGTGTTCTCATGTTAAAACTCCGTCCTCAATTCATTTAGCCAATTGGGAATCATGTTCGTTGATGTTCTGATCTGTAGTGTGTGAACAATTTGAGTAATTTGTAGCGTGTGAATAGTTTAAGTAATATGTAGTGTGTGAATAGTTTAAGTAATATGTAGCATGTAATCAGTCAGTTTAATAAAAAAGTAGGCACTTTTGTTAAAATCATTGAAAGGATTTACTTTGGTTGTTAGTTCAGGTAACATGCAGCAGTATAATATATATATATATATATATATATATATATATATATATATATATATATATATATATATATATATATATATATATATATATATATATATCATATAGAACCAGACTGCTTTTGCCCTTTTTTGCCAAATTTTGACCAGACCCATTAAAAAATTATTTCATTGTTTGTCTAATGATTTCATAAAAATAAAAAATAAAAACTTTTGTGCAACTGACCTAACATGTCATAATGGATATTAGATCAGTTTGATTTTTTTGCAACATCATCTATCAGGAAAAAAGTTTTTAAATAATTCTTTACACCTTCAGTCTTGAAAGCGCAAACTAGGTTAAATAAAGCTTGTCATCTAGATTTTGCTACAAAACCATCTCAATAATGGCCATTGTGATATCTACATGGAGAAATATTATGGAAAGTCTTGATATATTAAATGGTATGTCACTTTACTGATATGTACTTGATACATTTGGCCTGTTTGATTGGATCCATAGATATGAAATTGTTGAAGGCACAAAGTGTAAGTCTGATTTTTGGCATCATAAAATCATGTTAGTATAAACTACATATCTATTCTAACATCCCGACTACTCAAATGTGTTTTAATGAAAGAAGAAAATATATAATTTCAGCATCATATGATTATGACTATCAACCTTGTCGTTCAGCACGCAATGTAAATACACGATATCTGAGTCGAAACATTCAAATTAAACAGAAACAGTCAAATTATATGAACAAATTGTGTATCATTAAAACACATTTAGGTGGTCCAGATGTTAGCATAGATATAGTTTATAATGTATAATATGATTCCTAATATTTTAAGACTTAATATCTTTAACTGTGACAAAGATATACCTGTGACAATGTAATTCTAATTCAAAAGTAATTTTCTTGAGAAACATCCGCCAATACTGTCCAGCACATTCTGCAGAGCTAATAAGTCAAAAATAATGAAACTAGCCGGAAGACAAATGCACCAAACAAGTTAACTCGTCTGTCGTTTCCCTCTCCATTCATCCTGATATACTCACTCAGCATTCTCCACAAAACCTCATCTGTTTCATCACCGCGACGACCTCATCACACATGTAACTGACTGTATAGTTACAGAAACATTTGGCTGTCGTTCAGGCCAATTCCACGGAGAATTATGCAGAAGATGGAATCTTTTTTAATTAGTGTTCCAGCTGTGAGCATGTCAAGTTGAGTTACTTCATATTTGTACATTGCTGGGTTAATAATTACACATGAGTCTCCTGGGCGTTAGTGGGTCTACAGGAAGAAATTGGTAACCAAGAGTTATTGACACTTACATGCTTATGTTAGCTGTGTTATTTTCGCTTGTGAGCTTCTACAATACTTGTCTTTGTAACCAAATTGTTTGAGTAACATTTAAAATGAAACAATTTCAACATCTTGGATGTTACAGTGTCCCTCTTCAAATCTCTTTATAATTTGAACAATATTTACTTTTCTTCTTTTTTATTCTTAAAAGCGTACACCATAAGACAACCATTTTTTGTTGTGTGAAAAAGATACCTTGGTCACCGTGTAACTTACACAACTCTGCAAGTTGTTGTGCACTTTATGTCACATTGTACAAGACATGTTATCTCTTTAACTAACTGCTAGCTCTGCACTGAAAAACGTCAACCAAGACATGCTGCTTTCTGCACTCAATGTTTATAACTTACCTAAATCCCAAGGCCATAGCAACAAAACAACGCAACAAGTTTCCTTCTTTAAATGCTACTCTCACTGTTTAGTTCTTGGGCAAATGTGCATATATTATTTATTAAAAGTTACTGAATCAGTAGTGTATGGATTGCACAACATGACAACATCATTATGTTTGACTTCTATTCCTACAAGCTGCGACCACATTTAAACCCAATAATCCTCTCTCAGCTGATGAAGACCCAGGGGCAACATCCAGATAAGTGTCAGCCTCCCCGTCTTCTCAGTTTCCTCACCAGTAGCTGACCTTCAAGGCAGATATTGATTAAGTCTTTCTGGCATCAGGAGCTTTGATTGATGCTACCGTATATAGCTAAATAGAAGCTAGTAGCGCTGTCACAGTTTCGGTCTGGAACCAAAACCACGGGTCTGAATAGGTTATATGGGTCTCAATAGGTACTGCGGGTCTCAATAGATACTGCAGGTCCCAACAGGTACTGCGGGTCCCAAAAGGTACTGCGGGTCCCAATAGGTACTACAGGTTTCAATAGATACTGTGGGTCTCAACAGGATTACTGAGGGTCCCAATAGGTAATGCGGGTCTCAGTTCTACCCCCTTCCAGACCTGGAGCCCTTACAGCACTAGTTATCAGTAACACAGCCATGCTCAACTGTATCTAATGTAGTCATTTTGTGAGTTTTTGCCACATATTAGTAGCAGATAATACAGAAAATTTATTTTAACAATCAATGGAAATGATTGGCAAAGTTCAAAAAGATGTTACGCACACAAAACCGCTATAAATCACACACAAAATTATAACACTGATAGACTATCTTTCAGTGATATCAACAGCAAAGAAATATTCCCACAAAAATGTCACAAGCAGCGTTTTGTATTTCCAAATAATCCACCAGGTGGAAAAGTAGTAATTGGAACCGTGACAGACCTGTGCCATGAATAAAATGGTCATCAAAACTGGAACATCCAAACTGTATGCACCCACAGAAACTAGTGTCTTTATGCACTGACATACATTTGGAGGTGTCATTCAGGAAAACACTCTTGTTCTGTCAAGAGTACTGTTGAACAAATAAATTTTACCTTAAGAAATATATCAGTTATACTCGAGACCATGAACATTTTAACTGGAGTTTTAGCTAACTTACTGATCTTCGACCCTTAAGTTAAGATGTATACATTATAAGGTTTATTCTGAATGCATTTTGTGTATTATTATAGGGACCCGTCTTTTTGATTTACTAGCAACCACCTTTAAAAAATACATTTGTCTCTTTCAAGACACTAATGCTATTCTGGCCTTTCTCCTGGGAAGCCTTAATGAGAATAAGGTCATTACTCTACGTGGTGTCCATCAGGTATGAGTGGGTCATGCTGGGTAATCCAACCGACCAATCAATTCAACATTAGCAACAACTTACTACAAACCCATTACTAGAGATTCGGCCAAAACATTTACAGAGAGAACTACTTGGCGTCCGTCGATATGTCATTGGCGTCAACATCTGTCCACGGAAAAGTGGGAAAATTCTGCATGAAAATGCAGGAAAGTGTTGATGAAAAGCAGGAAACGCTCTCCTCCATTCAAGTTTTATCAGTGTCAATCTCTTTTCATTGCTTTTAAAGTGAAACCAAAGGCACTGTTTTGGGCCTTTGCATCTATACAAGTGCCTAAAACCTAACTATTTGCAACTATAATCAAGAATATCATGCAAGTGGTTAACTGGGAATCTGTTCAAAAAATGCAAAATCGTAGTGTAAAGTCATTTTTTGTGGAGTCTGACATATTCATCAGAATTGACAATTTTGACCAATCAGCAGCGAGCAGAACCTTAACCCCCAATGTGGTTGTGACATAAGATGTAGAGAGTTGTCTTTTTTATTTCCTCTGAAAAAACAGAGAGTAGTGAACAATGGATTCACAATTGCGGGCGGGCTGGTTAGAAGCCCACGAGATATGCTAGACTTTGCTCTGCCCATTTTGAAGAATCGTGTTTTGAAGTTGATATATTTCATTAACAAATGGGTCAAGATCCAAAACGTTGGCGACGGAGAGCGTTAAAGCCTGAAGCGGTACCGACAATCTTCCAGCGTGTACCTTAACCGAAGGCTTTGACACAACGCTAACATTCAATCAAGAGAACTGTCAAATTGGAATGTGATGCGGTTAGTAAACAATGAATGAATGGACTATCTTGCCAAATAAGTTGGTTTAGACGCAAACAGCATGTCCAAACTTACTGGCAAGTATGTGACTAAAATCATGGGAAACTTAGTCAGTATTCTTGATGTAGGATTCTGATGATAATATAGCGCTACTCATGCAAAAAAGATTTTCGGTGTTCAACGAGGTACATTTAGTTAACCACTTACGTGATATTCTTGATTATAGTTGCAAATGGTTAGTTTTCAAGTGCTCTTATGTGCAAAGGCCCCAAAAATGCTTTTGGTTTCATTTTAACGTGATGTTTTTATGGGTCGCCATTTTTATGTGTCATTCGCGGTGAATGCAGGTGCAAGAAAATGTGAAATCACTTGAGAACAAACAAATAAAATTTGCCTAGAACGGCCTCGTGTGCAACAGATAGATTGATTCTACAGTGAAGTTTTTTTCAAAAATAAAAAAAGTGGGACACTTCGTCCAAAAAGTGGGAAAGCTGGACCAAGAGAAAAAAGTGGAATTTCCTGCCCAAAAGCGGTAATGTTGACACCTGTATGTCCTGTTGTTGTTGTTGTTTTTGACACCTGTATGTCCTGTTGTTGTTGTTGTTGACACCTGTATGTCCTGTTGTTGTTGTTGTTGACACCTGTATGTCCTGTTGTTGTTGTTGTTGTTGACACCTGTATGTCCTGTTGTTGTTGTTGTTGTTGACACCTGTATGTCCTGTTCGCTATTTCCACCGATGCCATCACCTTTGCCTCATCTCTCTGCCTAGTTTTCTTTCAATCTGTCTTGTCAAAGGCACTTTAACTGCGTTCTCTTGTCGTCGTCACTCCACAGTATTTATTACCACACAGCGTACTTATACCATCTCAGCCTAGACTTTCTAAACTATACTTGTAACTCCCAGCATTCTGAGCAGAATCGTTCATACAAAAAAGGACTATAGTGTATTAACCAACCCAACAGGTGGCACTGTTGTGACATTTATACAAATGCGTGAGTTTTGATTACAAACTATTACATTATCTTTGACCGGATCCAGTCAATAGTTGCCAAAAATGGGCAAGTGTGGTCCGATTATTTATTGTACAACACAAGGTCATTCACACTTTAGCAAGCTACCTGATCAAACAATAAACTCTTTGATGATTTTAACAAGTGTGCACTCTCATTAAGCCACACATTACTTAAACTATTCACATGATTTTAACAAGTGTGCACTCTCATTAAGCCACACATTACTTAAACTATTCACATGATTTTAACAAGTGTGCACTCTCATTAAAACCACATACAGTATTACCTAAACTATTCACATGCTACAGATCTGAAAATCTAAGAACCTGATTCACGTTTGGATAAATGAATTCAGAAGTGAGTTTAAAAGCATCACAGAGATCGATAAAAAAATTTCTTCACATAAACGGAATTGCCAGAAAAGAAAAAAATTCAGAAAAGCCGACATTGAATTTTTCGCAGCGGATGTTGAGGACTACATTGTCACAGGATGTCACATAAATGTCACCAGCTGACAAGTTAACATAGAGGTTACTCAGGGTCTCAGGCAAAAGTGTCCTCTTCCTGGCTGTGATTAAACTGTCACTACGCAATATTCACTTGGCGGAATGCCTCCTGGTCTCAATTTCAAGGGAATGTGTCAAAATTAATACATTATTAGATTTAAAACCACATGACGTCTCCTCCCTGTTCCACTGTTTAAAATGTGTTAAAACTTCCTGCGCAATTAATTCAGCTATCAAGAATTAAGTTTGTTTGTGTACAAAATCTGTAATGTGTAAATAGTTCAGGTAACAGACGTAAACTTAAGTAAGAGTGTAATCATGAAAAGAAACTACTTTGATCGCTAGATAGGGTAACTTATGATAGCGTGAATGGCCTTGTTATAATATGTGTATACAGGCATTTGTTCCTTTTTTAGTTTCAGTTGAACAAAAACTAATTTTAATAGTTTGTCCAATGATTTCACTGAAACTAATTGGGATTGTTTTATATGGACGCAACCCCTTTGTCACAGTGCCAGTCAAATAGTTCCACATAATGCACTTGCCCGGGTGCTTCAAGCACCAGTGCCTTATGACCAGCTGCAGGGCACGCCAGACAAACGAGAAATGTCTTTGCTGACAGCAGTGCTTATTATACAGATGGGTCTGGACACCGTCAACTGTGGTCTGTTCCTATTGTGTAGATCAGTAAATAATAATAACGACGTCTTATATAGCGCTGATATCGGCCTAGACATGGTTCTCATGACGCTTACTCCATCATCAGAGCACATTTTATGACAGCAGCTAATACAGGTCCTGTGTAGGTTTATAGATCGACACCATTATCTTAGTGACAGAACTATGAACAGCAAAATTGGAAACATGCATTAGTGCGCGAATATGAAGGCAAATATATTAGAAAGTATTGAAAACACAAAAGTGCTACATTTTCCCAAATAATACAATGCAAATGTGTTAATGTCGTTGAAAGTGGAGCAAGGTGTTACCATGTATTTTCTTTTTAATGTACCAACATTTCTAAGAGGGTAAATTGATTTTATTGATACAACTGTTATTGACTGATTATAAAACAATACACCAATTCCTTACATGTTTGATTATTGTTAAACTTTGAAGAAAGATATTTCCATCAATATTTTCATAACCACTAAAAACTTTTGGAGTCCTCTTAATATTCTGGTCTCTATTGTTGTCAAACCAACAATAGAGATTATTGCCCGTTTTTTCATAACTATGGCCTCTCAGTTCTGGAATCAGTTTAGTTGCTCTTATTTTTCCTGTCTTTAGAAAAAGACAAACACTACAAGTACACGTCTTAGCAGTTCAAGATTCTTCATCAACTCAAATGTTTCGCTAATGTCATCTTCATTTCATAACAAATTTATCTAGTATCCACCACGACATGCTAGCTCTAGTATCCACTATGACATGCTAGCTTTAGTATCCACTATGACATGTTAGCTCTAGTATCCACTATGACATGCTAGCTCTAGTATCCACTATGACATGCTAGCTTTAGTATCCACTATGACATGTTAGCTCTAGTATCCACTATGACATGCTAGCTCTAGTATCCGCGATATTTTGAGAACTCATCAGACAAACTATAAAATTAGTTTTGACTGGGTCTGAAAAAAAATCAGCCGAACTTGGCAAAGTGGTTCTGCCTCTATACACTATAACGTACTTGCAAATCACACTTTCACAACTTACCTGATCAAAGTCCATTCTTTCGATGATTTTAATTAAACTATGCACTCTCTTAATAAACTAACTGTGCACTTTAAACTACTCACACAGAAAAGATTTCAACATCAACAACCCTGATGTGTTACATGAATTGAGGAGGAAGTTTTAACCACCAAGTCAGAGCCTCAGCAACCACTGAGTCAAAGCCTCGGCAACCACTGAGTCAGAGCCTCAGCAACCACACTGAGTCAGAGCCTCAGCAACCACACTGAGTCTGAGCCTCTGCAACCACTGAGTCAGAGCCTCAGCAACCACTGAGTCAAAGCCTCTGCAACCACACTGAGTCAGAGCCTCAGCAACCACACTGAGTCAGAGCTTCTGCAACCACTGAGTCAGAGCCTCAGCAAATCACTGAGTCAGAGCCTCTGCAACCACTGAGTCAGAGCCTCAGCAACCACTGAGTCAAAGCCTCTGCAACCACTGAGTCAGAGCCTCAGCAACCACACTGAGTCAGAGCTTCTGCAACCACTGAGTCAGAGCCTCAGCAAATCACTGAGTCAGAGCCTCTGCAACCACTGAGTCAGAGCCTCAGCAAATCACTGAGTCAGAGCCTCAGCAACCACTGAGTCAGAGCCTCAGCAACCACACTGAGTCAGAGCCTCTGCAACCACTGAGTCAGAGCCTCAGCAACCACTGAGTCAAAGCCTCTGCAACCACTGAGTCAGAGCCTCAGCAACCACACTGAGTCAGAGTTTCTGCAACCACTGAGTCAGAGCCTCAGCAAATCACTGAGTCAGAGCCTCTGCAACCACTGAGTCAGAGCCTCAGCTAATCACTGAGTCAGAGCCTCTGCAACCACTGAGTCAGAGCCTCAGCAACCACTGAGTCAAAGCCTCGGCAACCACTGAGTCAGAGCCTCAGCAACCACACTGAGTCAGAGCCTCTGCAACCACTGAGTCAGAGCCTCAGCTAATCACTGAGTCAGAGCCTCTGCAACCACTGAGTCAGAGCCTCAGCTAATCACTGAGTCAGAGCCTCTGCAACCACTGAGGCAGAGCGTCAGCAAATCACTGAGTCAGAGCCTTGGCAACCAGTCAGAGCCTCGGTAATCACTGAGTCAGAGCTTCAGTAACCACTGAGTCAGAGCGTCAGTTAGTCACTGCAATCATGCTGAGTTGTCTCTCCAAGCGCCACAGATGACTTCTTTGAAGTCCTCTCAGTGATGGGGGAAATAATGGAAGACGAATATTATTTATTAATTCATTGCATTACATAAAATGACAGTATTCAGGATGGCTTTCCCGGAGGATCCTCATAAAAAGATAGTACCGTAGGCAGTGACATGACAGTGTGCTATCAGAGCAAGAAAAAAGATGGCTTCTTTTGAGATGCACTCAGTGAAGATGGTAGGAAGAAGGAGAGGTTTATTTAGTATTAAAATAAGTTTCCATGTACTGTCAAATTTAAACAAGGTACAGTAATTTCATTACTGCATAACATTCATCACTGCCATCATAAGAGGCAGGAGTGTCTTTGTTAATTCAATGATTTCCATAATTATTAAATAAAGCAATAATGCTGAAGAAAAGTATTCCTTTTATCAGAGATTGACGTCATGATTTAAATCATTGGTTAAATCAAACTATTCAGCCTTTAGCCCACCATATTGTCTGTACCGACCTTTCATGAATGTTAAACCTGGTTAGACATTTATTTAATAGATTAGATACTGCAGTTGCAGTCGAAAATAATTTCATAGTTTGTCTGATTATTTCAACAAAACAAAATAATAAATTTGTACAAATGAGCTGGCATGTCACAATTAATATTAGATAGGTTATTTTTTTCACAAAATGAGCCTGAAGCAATATTGCATGATGACGAAGACAGAAGAGTGAAGTACTCTGTCTTCCTCATAACTGACATCTCATCATGGAGTGATTGCCCAAGGAACTTGACAGCGTATCCCGAGTCACTGGCACTAAAGCAATCACATCATTTGCAAGAAATACCCTGAAGCACATGTAAGCACACTCTGTATTCTACCCTGGGAGGCTGACATCACGTCCGAAGCATCTATCTCGTAGCCTATTTCACAAAATATAAATTTATACAGATGCATTAGGTTGGTAGTTAGTTTGTTTTTCTATGCACGAACAAAGATGTGTTTTTATTTGTTTCTACTCTTCTAAAATAACATTTTAAAATAATTATTTTTAAATTAAATTATTTTTAATTAATCAACATTTTAGTGCACCATTTACTCATAAAAAACAATGAATGTCACAAAAATCATCTTTTGTGCTCCTATTAACTACGCTCCACAAAACAAATCTGAGCAACGCCTGTTCCTCTCTTTCAAAAAACACAACCTAATCGACAAATCCCCGTCAAAATCACACCCATGTAGCCATGTAAAAAAATGTTACTCCACAATAATCATTAATCATCTGCTACTTAATAGAGACGGCTACAATTTCCTGCAAAAAGCATGCAATTTAGACTGCATTAAGGCTTCATAGCTCCCTGCAAAATGTACATTTCGCTGACTGATCCTTCCAAATGTCAGGAGCTAATCAGATGTCAGTAATCAGGGCACTAGAAAAAACGTAGAGTTGCTTCCAATTTCTAAGATGACATTTTGAAGTGGCCTGGGGCAGGACTCGACAAGTCCCAAACGTAGCTGATGCGTACTAGAGAAAGAATGGGCCTATTCTATTTGTCTGTCCATAGAGAAGCTGGGGTAGTACAAACAGAATAGACCCATAGAGGTATGAAAACAGTTATTATCGCACACTTATGCTATTTTTGTGTCTCACACAAACATGATATACACATTTGTGTATTTTGTGATATAATACATGTAGAAATAATTTAAATATAAAGGGACTCATTTCTATTGCAAAGTTAAGTAATTGCAATATTCCAACTTCAAATACTGCACCTGTCGAGTTTCTAACTCTCAAGAGCCCTGGAAGTCTGCGAGAATGCGGTGCTAAAACGGCTGCTCCCTGTGGTACAGACATGAAAATTGCCGTTCCATGGAGACTGCGCCATCTTGCTATGATGTCGGAATAAAAGGTTGAGAAGACGCTAAAAAAGTGACGGCGACATCAGAAATCTAAATTGGATGACCGAGAGCCCAGCTGAGACCATCTGTAGACAACAACGGCAGACAGCGGGGTGGTAATATCACACGTTCCTGGATATGGAGAATTGGTGAAGAAATGCATCATCACATTCTCCTAGCAAGTAACTAGCTAAACAATGTGTCGCATCGGTTTAACTGAACTTTGCCGCAAGGTTTCTGACTATGTCATCTTTCACAATGTTGAGAATTCTAGCAAGATTCATAGTGTTTGCGATATGATTTTCGCAATTTGTCCATCAAAAACCTCATCAAAAACACTTGTTAAATTTGTTAAAATGATTTTACAAATTGTTTAATTCAAAATGTTAGTAGATTGGTTTTTGCTTTTAAAAAATCCAAAGATACGAAAATCTATGTTTTCACCCCAGCAGGTGTTTTTTTTTACTTTCCATCTGTTCAACCAAACATTACATAATGAAGTCCAAAATAGGAAGGTCCCTTATACTGTCATTCTGAAGGTCACCATTAAAAGTGTATTGCTTTATGGAGCAGATAACTGGCTCCTCATAAAAGAACTGGAAAAGAAGCTGAAAGTGAGTTACACTGGAATGCTCAGGAAGTGTCTAAGTACCCACTGGAGCAATATGCCGATAAATAAAGAACTTTATAGCGACATAAACAAGCTCTCAAACAAGATTCGAATGACGCATCTCCGACTAGCCAGTCACTGTTGTCGTCAACAAGAAGAACCAATGTCAACAATATTCATCTTGAGGACACCCAGTCATAGCAAGAAAAGGGAAACAAAGAAAGCCACGTACATGGAACTGACCGGCGAAGTCTTGATGTGAAGTGGTTGACCTCCCATGCTCAATGAACAACCAATGTGTATGTAAACAGCTGACCAATGACGACGATGATAAGATTTTACACGTACTATAGATAAATATTTTAAACCACCATCACTAATACTGCACCTGGCTGATGCAGCTCAGTCACAACACAAGTCACCTCTCTCTCTCATTAATCACCCTACATGTCCCCTTCAATTAATTACGTTCTTCACAAAACAAAAACTGAACACTGCCTTTTTGTCAACAAACCGTAATTGGCAAATTTCTAATCAAGGCATTAAAAAAATATTATTAATAGGTTTTACTTTTCCCATTTTTTCCCTGTAGATCATGCTACATGGGTGGGTCTCTGCATACATTGTAGCCAAATAATTCACATCTTCTGACTGAGACCCCAGCTTTGTGTTTCCTATGGAATGTGTCAAAATGTTGCATGTTTGGTGACGACTACGTGGAATTACATGACAGTCCCGCCCTCCAGCCTCACACCCTGGGAATCCCTGATGAAAGTCATTCCACTATGAGTGGGCTTACAAGAGAAAAGAGTATCTTTCAATGGTGGCTATTAGTCCAATATAACACCCAGATCAGTCACTGAAATGAATTCTAATTATGTACGAAATGGGAAATCTGAAGAAAGTGCTCCCTCCAAAATACATGTTCTATTGCAGAAATAATAGGTGGCTGGTCCATACTGTGTACAGACATGTAGTGACACATTGGATTATCTGTCAACTGAAAAACATTTTCTACATGATGCCAGTCCTAATGATAATTTAAACAAAAGTGTCGATGACACAATGTTTAAATAGAACAAATTACTTTTTCCAAAATAAACTGGAACAGGACCATCTTCAACACTACTGCCATTCTACCTAGAAAACAATTTCAAATCAATGAAGTATCCTTAAAAGTGGCTGAAGAAACTGCTGGCAGATTTCCTCATTATCTGGGCGACAGCGCTAGATATCAGTACACATGCCCCTGGTGGTCAAGATATAAACCACTATATGGCAAAACTTTGTCTTGAAAATGCTTTAGTAGCTAATTCCACCACCAGTCTAACATTTACAGAACTACACCACACAAATATAAAATATAGTTCACTTACTTTTCGCTCAAGTGTAAACCTTTGTAGCATCTTGTCTTCGGCTGATAGGTCAGAGTTCACTTCGCCAATGCGCCGGTCAATCAGCTTGTTTGTTTTGCCACGTTTCTTGTATTCGACAAGCAATGTCTCCTTGCGCTAAAAATAAAGTCCACTGTTTAATGTAGGGGAAATAGTTCAAAGAAAGATTGCATGGATAGAACAATGTAAATATGTCATGGAATTACTGCTAAAACTGTCTACAGTGCCATTGGCAGACCTGGGGTCAATTCTGGATTTAACTGCAATTGAATTCAGGGGAAAAAAATGCGTTAATTTTAACTGAATTGATAAAAATCAAAACAGATTGAATTGGAATTGAAGTTTGCAAAGTGCAGAGGTGAATTGTGAGTTGAACAGATAAAAAGTTACTACGTTGTTGGACACGAATTTACATATATAAACAATGGAATATGTTGTCAAGCGAAAATGTCATAACGCTGTAATTGGACTTTAAATTTTTTCAAAGACTTGAAAACCAGAAAGCAACACAAACGCAAAGAATATTTAACCACCAGACTTGTCAGGTTATTTTACAAAATTATACCTGCATATGACGCTAGCTGCGCTAACTGTATGCAAACTAGCAGCCTTACCTTATTGATGGCTTTAGACCTGGACACACCTGGCTTGCCCTTGTCATACTTGGAAATTTTGCGGCCAAGGACGTGATGTTTTTGGCGATTCAGTTTCACCTCAAACGGATTTGTGCGTCCACCCTGACCAGACTTGGACCTGGTCACTTTGTCGGACAGTCCACGCTTCTTTGTCTTTGCCATCTTGGTTGATCCCACATGTAATTATCTCTGCACAACTGAAGACAGATGACATTAAAATATATTACATACCACTCGACATACACCTGTATATAAGGTCCAATCTCTTTAAATTAAAAAACTAAATCTGATCAAGTATATTAATTTTTTTATTCTTACAAATTAAAAAATTGCCTTTAATAATATTGATATGTACATTTGGCTACAGTTTCAAGTAATTATGATTTTTTATTTTATCTGGAAATATTAAATTACTCATATATATGCATGCAACTATTGCTGACAAATTATTTGAAAAAGATCTCACGTCCACTTGTGTAGACAATTGGGGTAAATAGTGAAAATTTAAGAAAGAAATTTTTTACAACAAGTTGGCTGCATCAGTCCAAAGTGTCAGGCCTCAGACACACTGTGTTGCCATGGAGACCTCAAGGCTCAATGGTGCCACCATGTAGGTAGAACCAGAACTACAGTGAGGCCCTCAAATTTTGCGCAGTGTTTTGTCATCATTGGCGAAACAACAACTTCATGCAATATATAATAGTTTGCTTCCAACATATTGGAATTTATGGGCAGGTGTTTGTAGCACCTAATGCAGTGTTCAGTGCTTTATACAATTTCTATAAAGCTACTAATTTACTAAAAAAGTTTTCAATATTAGACAGGTCGAATCGTTGATGGCACAGTACAGTCAAACCCCAGTAAAGGGTCACCTCACAATTAGGGTCATGTTGGGTCAGTCCCAAATAATTTCCATAGTAGAGAATAGGACATTAGTCCCACTAATAAGGTCACCTCGCTATTCAGGAATACAGTCAGTAACTTAGTGCAAAATTGCCAGATTACCCAAAGATGAACCCCACAATTACGGTCAGTCACGACTGAGCAGCTACGATCTGCTTCGCCGTGCCCACCAACCACCCCTCCGTCAGACTCAAAGGCCAACCACCCCTCCGTCAGACTCAAAGGCCAACCACCCATCCGTCAGACTCAAAGGTGCCGCCAATAATGTCAATAGCAATTAGAAGCCATGATCTTGGCATGTTAATACAGAGGCCAGTAAACTTCGGAAAACAATGAAAGAAGCCAGACCCTCAGTCATCTTAAGTACGTAACACTTTGAAATTCCTAGCATACGAGTAGACTTACAGAAAAACACGGTCTTCGATGCTGCCAATATGGCGTTGGCTTTTAGGCGCATGATTATTTGCTTAATGACCAAAGAGCTCTATTGAAGTAAATTAACGTGGAAAAACGATGTACAATGACAGCAAATTAGCCAATAAAGGAAGACCATGCAGTATGATTTACGAATTGATTATTACCGGTGTATGCAAAATGGAAGCAAAAGCGAAAAGACGTGTTAGGAACGAGTTGAATTTACAAAAAAATAGATTTGATCAGATATAGCAATGGCAGAAGCCATCGGCAGTTGGCTGAACAATTCGATATCGGCCAATCCAAAATGGGGACAATTTTGAAAGACAAGGAAGTTTCTCGATTTGTTCATATTCAGTAGTAAGGTCCCCTCACTACTAGGGTCACTTTTGTCCAGTCCTGAGGTTCCACTGTATTACTAACTAGTGAGAGGACTGGGCATGTTATGGGGTAGACAGTTACATTACATAAAAATATTATCACTTTCAAATCATGCTTTTCAAATGATTTGCCATGTTTCATAAACTGAATTGACAGTTTAATTGGCCACATCACTTACAGAAGAAGGACAACTCCTGTGTCTATGCCTGCATATGTACCTGGTAATAAATTTCTAAACACTGTCATCAGGTATTGAATGCTTGTGACGCCATCCTCCACTTTACGGAATCACCTTATGGTAGTTCATAGTTATGTACAATTATGTGTAACGTTATGCATGTTTTCTATGATTGTTCTATGTTACGAGGGAGCCCTTGTATGGTACAAATGCTTCATGAAACCGGCCCACGAACAAAACAACCTTTGACATGACATACCATTTTTGCATTAAACATTGGACTGTAAACATTCAACGCTGTGTGCCCTGCATCTGCAATCGCATCTGTTACATCATTAGACATTACTTACATTACATGTTGTGTTTTGACTGATTGATTGTTGTACTTTAGTTTGACGCATAGCAAAACAGTAACATAAAGTAGTCATTTACATATATAGAATCGATACATACATATAATACCATGACAACTTCAACTTAAAAACGTTTCAATATTTTTTACACAAGTCAACATTAACATAGTTACTATCATAACCACAGGCAACTGAATCAGCTTGAGCCTGTGTAACTAGTATATATATATATATATATATATATATATATATATATATATATATATATCTGGGCATTGCGATGTGTAATCCGAATACTACGACCACACATACATGTCCCAAGTCATGAATAAACTTTCGCTATACTTACTTGTCATTACACATATATATGTATTTCTATAAAAAAAAAGATATCATAACGACTGCACACATAGGGTTTAGGACATGTGAATGTCATCATGTGACAATATTACTGGAAGTGAAATGCGACACATTCTACAGCACAAACAGTGGTTGAAAACATTCGTTTTCATTCTTCCATTTAAAAAATTTATAAACCAATAAACTTATCTGGAATTGGTTTAAACAGTGTGTAGATAGTTTTATATGACACACCAACAGTTTGTAGGAATGACACCAGCAATAGCAAGGACGCAACTTCAGAAACATGTTATACTGTCTGCAGTTATATTCCCTTACCTTCATACACTAAAAAAAATAAAATTGCTTTATATGTATCATTTAGAAAATTTAGTAAATTTTTTAGTAAGCTTTAAATAACACAAATAACTTTCTGATAAGTCTTCCGTCGTCTTCACGGAGAAAAGTTCACCTATTTGCCACGTGTATGCGCTTTGCAAGGAGAATGTCGACGCACACCTGTCACCTGCTGTAGAATGTGTTAGACTGGGACATGATTCCTTTTATTGGGTAGACTATTTGGCTAACAAAGGGTGTCGCACCTCACTTTCAGTAATACTGTCACATGATGACATTCGCATGTCCTAAATCCTGTGCGTGCAGTTGTTAAAATGCCTCTTGATAAGAAATACATATATATATATATATATATATATATATATATATATATATATATATATATATATATATATAATATATATATATATATATATATATATATATAGTGTTAAATGTTGATAAATATATATATATATATATATATATATATATATATATATATATACATATATATATATATATATATATATATATATATATGTGTGTGTGTGTTTGTAATGACAAGTAGGTATAGTAAAAGTTTATTCGTTGGGACATTTGTGTGTGGTCGTGGTATTCGGATAACGCATCGCCCAAATACGGATGTTGGAAGATGAGTGGGGTCATTCCTAGTTGCATACCCATTTATGTATATATATATATATATATATATATATACACGGGCTCAACTCAAGCTGATTCACTTGCTCGTGATCGTAACTGTGTTAATGCCTCCACCATGTAGATAAACAGCACAACTAATTCAACATAATAATTAGATATACACGATTTAACCAATGAGGTAGGTTCGTCACAAACATTACTGCAGCTGATCTACATTATTCTTGTTTTAATTACACAACCAAAATATGCTTTACCACTGGATTATCGCCCAATTCCATAGCGACTATTGTGAATATTGCTATAACTACGTGTCCATAAACATCATCCTAAATACACTGTTAGTTCCGTTAGACCGCCAAACAGATCACCTTTCTACGTACCGCTACAACCGGTGAAATGTCGATGTCGTAGCCTATTATCACGTTGTCACTTTATCGACTGTGCTCGCGTGCTCGTTAGACGCATGGACGTCGCCATCTTGAGATGGTTAGAGGCTATACAATATATTACTGAAATGACATGCGTAACCAACTAAATAAGACTAACCAAGATTTTAGTAGCTTGTTTTAATACGGTGTCAATGTGTGCTATGATCATCCAAATATAGTCTTGCATTTGGCTTAATGGGAAGTATTAAATCGATTTCACGGCTATTGCAGTCACGTGACAGCGGAGACGAACTCACTTTCGCAGCAGAAACAGCCGACGAAGCGGAGATGATGACGTCTGCCAACAACACGGGAGTTCCTACAAGAGTCGTACTCTTGGCGTGTGGCTCGTTTAATCCCGTTACGAATATGCACTTAAGGATGTTTGGTAAGAATTGTGTAGGTAAAACAACTGACATCGTTAAACGACATCGTTAAACGACGGGGAATGTCACAAATCCTTAGGCTTAGTGCCGGTTTTTGCCTAAAAATTCGGGGTAAAAATGTTCGAAATTTGTTTTTCACGCGTATCATTACATTATGATGTCATGACATGAGCTAGTCGATGTACATATTTATCTGGAATTCTGTTGTGGTTCGACTGATGTGTTACATGTGGAGGACACCGCTCTGTGAGCTGCCCATTCAGTGATTACCCGGATCTGGTAACTTCCTGGTGATTTTTATCAGCATGGCCATTGACATTTCCTGATTATAATCAGTTGAGCACTTTTTAATGCATAACACCATAACTTTGGCATAAGTTTAACTGAATTAATGGTGTGCGTGTGTGTATTATGTTTAGATTTGTAATTTTGTTGGAAATAAGTCCAATAACCGTATATTTTTCCCTACGAAAAAGGCTTGTGACATGTTGGTATTATTATGATCGACAGCCGGATATATTGGTTTTGTCTTCAGACTAACAGGATAATATGAGCATATTGATAGCTTCATCCATGTGGTATAATTAATAAAATATAACATTGATAGCCAATACATCTTCTTCAGCTCTTTTAGGCCATGTCTATCATTTCTTTCAAGTTTGGCCATCATGCATGTACGGAATAAAATCACAGAAAAAAATCATGGAAATAAAGTAAAAATAACACATGGAATTAAAGTCATGGCAACAATATTTTCAACACTAGCATTATGATTTTGAAATTCTTTATACAACTATGAAGTTACTTTCAACGTTTCGACAACCTTTGGTTGTCTTGTTCAAGAAATGAGTTGTGGGGTGTTCTTCTGCTTGGTACTATTTTTTAACAATAAAGGAATGATCTCAAAATGTTTATGTACATGACTTTACATAAAATTGGTTTCATGGGGTAAGGGAGTTGGCAGCTATTTTCAGTGTATTGAGATCACACCTCGTACGTTATGTAGAATGAGGATAAAGGATAAAGCCAAGAATACTTTCCCATCGTATGGCTATCTCCAGTTCCCCTACTTCACTCCCTTGAGGTGCTGTATCAGTCCCGTCACTCCCTACGTCTCCTACGTTTTTCCCTCTGTCTATACTCATTAATGGGGGAAACAATCATTATTTATTGTTCACGTTTCAGTTGCAAAATTAGCAATTTTTAAAGGCCGTTATCTTTTTATTTCCAGAGTTGGCCCGTGACGCCCTAAACAGGACAGGTAGATACAGAGTGGTGGCAGGCGTCGCCTCACCTGTCAATGATAGCTATGCAAAAAAGGTAAGAAGAAAGTGACACATGTGAAGCGGAAGTCTTGATATGTTTTTTTCTTGTATGGTTTACGATATGTAAAACATATAATTGGTGTAAATGCTACAATTACATAAACAAAATCAATTACGGCATAATTTAAAACCGATAAACTAGTTAGAAATTATACATAATTTGACTGTAATCAATTACATTTGCATAATTGGACCAAGCTAGCGAGTTTTCATAATAAATAACTAGTGTAATGTTTATGATATGAAATATACCTGTAATCGGTATAGTTACTACAATTACATGAACAAAAACAACAGCATTATGGCATAATTTCAAAACAAGAATCAAGTTACAAAATGTATACATAATCTGTCTGTGAAAAAGCGTAATTGATTATAATTGTATCCAGCCATGGTAGTAAAGTTTATGATATACAATTGCCATGTAATTAGTATAATTGTTACAATTAAATGGATAGAAAAAAGTTACATTTACAGCATATATATGAACGCACCTTTACCTATTTTCTTTTAGATTATATGTAAATTTGAACTCTACCATAGCAAGCATTTATGTGCAGCGATCTCGTTGTAAACACACATAAGATAGACTTGTTGCCTCTAATCACTCGATTGGCTACAGATCATCATTGATCGTAGATTTATAATCCTCCGCTTGCCAGTCAGATCTCTGACATACTCCAATAGTGTTGATGCAATAACTTGTGCATTACGTGCCACTTAGTGTTAATAACATGTTTATGTTCCGTCATTGATTATTTGGTGTTTGTGTCTCGGGCGTCTGTCGTTCTAGGTTTGGGCATTAGACATTCTGGTCAACTGTTTGGCATTCATGACTGGTGTTGTAAATAAACAACGACTGTTTCTCTAATATGTGGATGGTATGTCACATACTGGACTGGTATCTATTCTCTTTCTATTCCAGTGCCCGTTGGTTTATTTCTATTCCCATGCTTTCCGTGCTATGAACAAGCAATATACTTTTGTCCTGATAAACTTTAACTCTAGCACTGAAAGTACTGAATACAGTTCTAGCTCTGGCTTCTGTCTGCTGCAACTTTATAAAACAGTCCAATGTGAAAATGGCATTATGCATGAGAAATCGTGGTTTATGCATTTCTAACATTGTTGCTACTGTTGCTACTATTGCTACTATGCCACTTTTGATTGACACTAGAAAGCAGTAGTTAGACCTTCATTTAAAACCGCACATCGACTTTTCACATAAATCCCCATTAAGCTCCAAGATGCTTGTGGCATGCAAAAACCTTATTTAAAGCCGCCCCCATGCTTTGAGACAGATCATTGTAAGCCAAATGCTTTTGAATGAATGCCTGCGCTCATGAGAACGAATGTTGGCTTGTTTTATTTCCAGCTATTGCCTGTGCACAGACCCAAATTATGGACGTCATTCAATGGAATTTGCCATACATTGCAACAATGTAGTTTGTACTGTATTGGCCTATTACTGATTAACTGATCAATCTGAATCAAAGATAGCATCTTTACTTCCTGGTGTTTCTAAGATGTGCAATGTTTGGTTCATAAAGCTTCACGTCACCCAGAGCAAAACGTCAAACAGCACGATTATGCTTTAGGCGTAACAGGACTATGATTGACAGGATTTCACACTGTCTGTTGCAACTTTATAAAACAGTCCAAATGTGAAAATGGCATTATACCTGAGAAATTGTAGTTAATGCATTTCTAACATTGCAGAAATTGGGCAAATTAATAAGACACGTTAATTTGCCCAATTTCAGCCTCAAAGTTTTGTAGATTTTGTCCAAGAGATAATTTCGAAATATTAAGTAACAGTTGTTTTTCACTGTAGCATCATTAGTTTTGCTGGAAGTCTGTTGATATGTTCTGCGTATATGACAGAAGCACCTACAATCCAGTGAGTCTGTGTGTTTACCAGGATATTGATCGTACTGAGAATCTACAGAGAAGTGATGTTGATGGCGTGTCATGTTTATTTGTTCGAGGGGAGGCCAAGGGGGGCCAAGCTTAGTTGTCCGTTAGTTTTCCATGTTATTGTTGCTACTGTTGCTGCTGTTGCTACTGTTGCTACTGTTGCCACTGTTGTTACTGTTGCTACTGTTGCCACTGTTGCTACTGTTGCCACTGTTGTTACTGTTGCCACTGTTGTTAGTGTTGCTACTGTTGTTAGTGTTGCTACTGTAGGGTGAATTATTTGTTGATATTGTTTATATAAAAAATATGGTATTCATTAACAGTTTATGATAGGTTATGATACAATTTTGATAGTAATTGATTTAATGGTGAACCCCTTGGTTTTGAAATGACTGAGAACAAAATGTGGAAATGCAGATTGCGAACACTTGTATACATTTATGATTATAATATATTCTAACAACATTAAAGTTGTCACAGTGCCAGTCAATATAATATGCAGGATATTTATTCTGCCTCCATGCAGATTTCATGGCACATTTTAACTGATGTCACTTTTGATTGACACTAGAAAGCAGTAGTTAGACCTTCATTTAAAACCGCACATCGACTTTTCACATAAATTCCAATTAAGCTCCTATATGTTTGTGGCACGCAAAAACCTTATTTAAAGCCGCCCCCATGCTTTGAGACAGATCATATATTTTGCATTTAAGCCAAATGCTTTTGAATGAATGCCTGCGCTCATGAGAACGGATGTTGGCTTGATTTATTTCTAGCTATTGCCTGCGCACAGACCCAAATTATGGACGCCATTCAATGGAATTTGCCATACATTGCTACAATGTAGTTTATATGATTGACAGGATTTCACACTGAATGTTTCTTTCTGTTAACAGTATATTTCGCATGCCTCCATCTTGTGTCATTAAATTGAAAAATAAATCAGACCGAAAAAACAGTTATAAACTGATGTGTAGCCTGAGCACGTGCGTTTATGTAAGTTAGATATCCGTAATAACTAGAACACATGCATGTGTGAGCAAAATGTCATCTCATTTATTTAACACAGATTAATAGTAAGTATGGGACGCCGAAGCGCCCATAGCTAAATAAGCTTCCGATGGTGATAGCGAGTTGCACTCTAGGGGTGTACATCAAATCAACAAACTAGAATCGTTAATCGTTATATCATGAACATGGCATGCAAAAGTGACATCATCACAGGGGACCACCAAGGAGTTAGGGTGGAAATGTAAGACTTCAGCACATTTCAACTAGAGCAGTTTAACTGGGTCATCGGTTTAACATGCAGATAATTTGACATGTGATTATTTATATTGTCAGTGTTGTCACATAAACAACTAGCATAGCGTTATCCAGTAGAGGGCCAGTTGGACTACACATCAACAATTTGAATAAACCCACAACTCTCTGACTTCGTGTATGTTCACTCACAGTCAAACTTTTATATTCTGCCTGATTTTGTTATACTTCATTTCTTTTTATACCAAACTCATTTTTCATCCTCTTTCTCACCAACTTTGTGCCTGATTGTGTATGTATGTGACTAATGATTCTGTCCACTTTATTACCAACTTTGTGCCTAATTGTGTACATGGGGGGCTTATGATTCTGTCCTCTTTATCACCAACTTTGTGCCTAATTGTGTACATGGGGAACTCATGATTCTGTCCTCTTTATCACCAACTTTGTGCCCAGGGTTGAAAAAAATGATGATTTTTTTTAATCAAAACAATCAGATTTTTTTTATTTATTTGATTTTTAAAAATAAAATCTGGTATATAGATGTTCATATTTAGAAACTCTTTCAAACATGTTCTATTCAAATTGATTTGGGTATTTGTCTTAACAGAGGGTACTTAATTTTTGCTTAAATATAAAGACATTAGGCCATGTCCACAAAGGCCTCACCCCCTGTAGTTGCATAATCTGTCTTGGAAAGGAAAGCATGTTGCTTGTCTGTGGCTGTGGCAGTGCTAATTATTGTTTGCTGAGAGGATGGATTAGCACCTGTCCAGGACTCTGTGTACTCTATAGGTCTCCAACAGACATACTGGTACAGTATTAAACAATTGTCACCAAGACTGTCTCACTTGAGTCAACGTACTGAATTGGTAACAACTAGCACAAGCTCTAAGTGGACTTTAATTCACAGCTTCTGACTTGAAAAAATACTTCCTCTGGAAGACAAGTTTGTGTGGCGTCACAGCATTCAGAAAGGGAATAGCTCAAACATGCACAATGGCATAAAGTATTAGACTATCAGGCTATCTGGTGACACTACAACTACACAAGTGTGCGCACATTGTGCTTTTGTATTAAAAAACATAAAAAACTTTGTTGATCTCGATGCTTGTAAGCAATAATTATTTGTGTTAAATTCATATAAATCAGCAATTAAAATAATCCGAAATAAAAAATCATAAATCAATGATTTGTTTTTTAGTGATTTAAATCATGATTTAAATTTAAATCAAACAACCCTGTTTGTGCCTAATTGTGTACGTGGGGGACTCATGATTGTGTCCTTTTCACAATAACTGACAATAGGAGAATGATTACATATCAGTGATACAAGCACATATTTCACACACGTCCTAATGTCTGGTAGATTTTGTCTATGGTAATTGTGAATGCATCATAAATAAAACATTTCCAATTACAGCGTACCACAGACAAAATGTGTTGGCTGATAGGTTGCGCTGACTACTAGCTCTCAAAACTGATGATGCAAGACATAAGCAGCGCTTGCTACAGCGTGTATGTGTAAAATGTTATACTAAAAAGAAACTGTACATTTGTGTTCAGAGGTCTCTGGGAAACACTACTGATAATAAGATGCTACTTGCCACTGTTCTCTTAGTTCTTAGCAAGTATTCACTATTTATGTTATTTATTTAAGTTGTCTGCCATTCACTATTCATACAGCTGTTTAAATAAGGAGTGAAGACAGTTGTTTATTTAGGTTGTCTGCCATTCACTATTCATACAGCTGTTTGAGTAAGGAGTGAAAAAAGTTATTTATTTAGGTTGTCTGCCATTCACTATTCATACAGCTGTTTGAGTAAGGAGTGAAGAAAGTTGTTTATTTAGGTTGTCTGCCACTCACTACTCATACAGCTGTTTGAGTAAGGAGTGAAGAAAGTTGTTTATTTAGGTTGTCTGCCATTCACTATTCATACAGCTGGTTCAATAAGGCTTGAAGAAAGTTGCTTATTTAGGTTGTCTGCCATTCACTATTCATACAGCTGTTTCAATAAGGCGTGAAGAAAGTTGTTTATTTAGGTTGTTTGCCATTCACTATTCATACAGCTGTTTGAGTAAGGAGTGAAGAAAGTTGTTTATTTAGGTTGTCTGCCATTCACTATTCATACAGCTGGTTCAATAAGGCTTGAAGAAAGTTGTTTATTTAGGTTGTCTGCCATTCACTATTCATACAGCTGTTTGAGTAAGGAGTGAAGAAAGTTGTTTATTTAGGTTGTCTGCCATTCACTACTCATAGGGCTGTTTGAGTAAGGAGTGAAGAAAGTTGTTTATTTAGGTTGTCTGCCATTCACTATTCCTACATCTATTTGAATAAAGAGTGAAGAAAGTTGTTTATTTAGGTTGTCTGCCATTCACCATTCATACAGCTGTTTGAGTAAGGAGTGAAGAAAGTTGTTTATTTAGGTTGTCTGCCATTCACTATTCATACAGCTGTTTGAGTAAGGAGTGAAGAAAGTTGTTTATTTAGGTTGTCTGCCATTCACTATTCATACAGCTGTTTGAGTAAGGAGTGGAGAAAGTTGCTTATTTAGGTTGTCTGCCATTCACTATTCATACAGCTGTTTGAATAAGGCGTGAAGAAAGTTGCTTATTTAGGTTGTCTGCCATTCACTATTCATACATCTGTTTGAATAAGGCGTGAAGAAAGTTGCTCATTTAGGTTGTCTGCCATTCACTATTCATACAGCTGGTTCAATAAGGCTTGAAGAAAGTTGCTTATTTAGGTTGTCTGCCATTCACTATTCATACAGCTGTTTGAATAAGGCGTGAAGAAAGTTGCTTATTTAGGTTGTCTGCCATTCACTATTCATACATCTGTTTGAATAAGGCGTGAAGAAAGTTGCTTATTTAGGTTGTCTGCCATTCACTATTCATACAGCTGGTTCAATAAGGCTTGAAGAAAGTTGTTTATTTAGGTTGTCTGCCATTCACTATTCGTACAGCTGTTTGAGTAAGGAGTGAAGAAAGTTGTTTATTTAGGTTGTCTGCCATTCACTATTCATACAGCTGTTTGAATAAGGAGTGGAGAAAGTTGTTTATTTAGGTTGTCTGCCATTCACTATTCCTACATCTGTTTGAATAATGAGTGAAGAAAGTTGTTTATTTAGGTTGTCTGCCATTCACTATTCATACAGCTGTTTGAGTAAGGAGTGAAGAAAGTTGTTTATTTAGGTTGTCTGCCATTCACTATTCATACAGCTGTTTGAGTAAGGAGTGAAGAAAGTTGTTTATTTAGGTTGTCTGCCATTCACTATTCATTCAGCTGTTTGAATAAGGAGTGGAGAAAGTTGCTTATTTAGGTTGTCTGCCATTCACTATTCATACGGCTGTTTGAATAAGGCATGAAGAAAGTTGTTTATTTAGGTTGTCTGCCATTCACTATTCATACAGCTGGTTCAATAAGGATTGAAGAAAGTTGTTTATTTAGGTTGTCTGCCATTCACTATTCATACAGCTGTTTGAGTAAGGAGTGAAGAAAGTTGGTTATTTAGGTTGTCTGCCATTCACTATTCATTCAGCTGTTTGAATAAGGAGTGGAGAAAGTTGCTTATTTAGGTTGTCTGCCATTCACTATTCATACAACTGTTTGAATAAGGCGTGAAGAAAGTTGTTTATTTAGGTTGTCTGCCATTCACTATTCATACAGCTGGTTCAATAAGGCTTGAAGAAAGTTGCTTATTTAGGTTGTCTGCCATTCACTATTCATACAGCTGTTTGAATAAGGCATGAAGAAAGTTGCTTATTTAGGTTGTCTGCCATTCACTATTCATACATCTGTTTGAATAAGGCGTGAAGAAAGTTGTTTATTTAGGTTGTCTGCCATTCACTATTCATACAGCTGGTTCAATAAGGCTTGAAGAAAGTTGTTTATTTAGGTTGTCTGCCATTCACTATTCATACAGCTGTTTGAGTAAGGAGTGAAGAAAGTTGTTTATTTAGGTTGTCTGCCATTCACTATTCATACAGCTGTTTGAATAAGGAGTGAAGAAAGTTGTTTATTTAGGTTTTCTGCCATTCACTATTCGTACAGCTGTTTGAGTAAGGAGTGAAGAAAGTTGTTTATTTAGGTTGTCTGCCATTCACTATTCGTACAGCTGTTTGAGTAAGGAGTGGAGAAAGTTGTTTATTTGTTGTCTGCCATTCACTATTCCTACATCTGTTTGAATAATGAGTGAAGAAAGTTGTTTATTTAGGTTGTCTGCCATTCACTATTCATACAGCTGTTTGAATAAGGAGTGAAGAAAGTTGTTTATTTAGGTTGTCTGCCATTCACTATTCATACAGCTGTTTGAGTAAGGAGTGAAGAAAGTTGTTTATTTAGGTTGTCTGCCATTCACTATTCATACAGCTGTTTGAATAAGGAGTGGAGAAAGTTGCTTATTTAGGTTGTCTGCCATTCACTATTCATACAGCTGTTTGAATAAGGCGTGAAGAAAGTTGCTTATTTAGGTTGTCTGCCATTCACTATTCATACATCTGTTTGAATAAGGCGTGAAGAAAGTTGCTCATTTAGGTTGTCTGCCATTCACTATTCATACAGCTGGTTCAATAAGGCTTGAAGAAAGTTGCTTATTTAGGTTGTCTGCCATTCACTATTCATACAGCTGTTTGAATAAGGCGTGAAGAAAGTTGCTTATTTAGGTTGTCTGCCATTCACTATTCATACATCTGTTTGAATAAGGCGTGAAGAAAGTTGCTTATTTAGGTTGTCTGCCATTCACTATTCATACAGCTGGTTCAATAAGGCTTGAAGAAAGTTGTTTATTTAGGTTGTCTGCCATTCACTATTCGTACAGCTGTTTGAGTAAGGAGTGAAGAAAGTTGTTTATTTAGGTTGTCTGCCATTCACTATTCATACAGCTGTTTGAATAAGGAGTGGAGAAAGTTGTTTATTTAGGTTGTCTGCCATTCACTATTCCTACATCTGTTTGAATAATGAGTGAAGAAAGTTGTTTATTTAGGTTGTCTGCCATTCACTATTCATACAGCTGTTTGAGTAAGGAGTGAAGAAAGTTGTTTATTTAGGTTGTCTGCCATTCACTATTCATACAGCTGTTTGAGTAAGGAGTGAAGAAAGTTGTTTATTTAGGTTGTCTGCCATTCACTATTCATTCAGCTGTTTGAATAAGGAGTGGAGAAAGTTGCTTATTTAGGTTGTCTGCCATTCACTATTCATACGGCTGTTTGAATAAGGCATGAAGAAAGTTGTTTATTTAGGTTGTCTGCCATTCACTATTCATACAGCTGGTTCAATAAGGCTTGAAGAAAGTTGTTTATTTAGGTTGTCTGCCATTCACTATTCATACAGCTGTTTGAGTAAGGAGTGAAGAAAGTTGGTTATTTAGGTTGTCTGCCATTCACTATTCATTCAGCTGTTTGAATAAGGAGTGGAGAAAGTTGCTTATTTAGGTTGTCTGCCATTCACTATTCATACAACTGTTTGAATAAGGCGTGAAGAAAGTTGTTTATTTAGGTTGTCTGCCATTCACTATTCATACAGCTGGTTCAATAAGGCTTGAAGAAAGTTGCTTATTTAGGTTGTCTGCCATTCACTATTCATACAGCTGTTTGAATAAGGCATGAAGAAAGTTGCTTATTTAGGTTGTCTGCCATTCACTATTCATACATCTGTTTGAATAAGGCGTGAAGAAAGTTGTTTATTTAGGTTGTCTGCCATTCACTATTCATACAGCTGGTTCAATAAGGCTTGAAGAAAGTTGTTTATTTAGGTTGTCTGCCATTCACTATTCATACAGCTGTTTGAGTAAGGAGTGAAGAAAGTTGTTTATTTAGGTTGTCTGCCATTCACTACTCATACAGCTGTTTGAATAAGGCGTGAAGAAAGTTGCTTATTTAGGTTGTCTGCCATTCACTATTCATACATCTGTTTGAATAAGGCGTGAAGAAAGTTGTTTATTTAGGTTGTCTGCCATTCACTATTCATACAGCTGTTTGAGTAAGGAGTGAAGAAAGTTGTTTATTTAGGTTGTCTGCCATTCACTACTCATACAGCTGTTTGAGTAAGGAGTGAAGAAAGTTGTTTATTTAGGTTGTCTGCCATTCACTATTCATACAGCTGGTTCAATAAGGCTTGAAGAAAGTTGCTTATTTAGGTTGTCTGCCATTCACTATTCATACAGCTGTTTCAATAAGGCGTGAAGAAAGTTGTTTATTTAGGTTGTCTGCCATTCACTATTCATACAGCTGTTTGAGTAAGGAGTGAAGAAAGTTGTTTATTTAGGTTGTCTGCCATTCACTATTCATACAGCTGTTTGAATAAGGAGTGAAGAAAGTTGCTTATTTAGGTTGTCTGCCATTCACTATTCATACAGCTGTTTGAGTAAGGAGTGAAGAAAGTTGTTTATTTAGGTTGTCTGCCATTCACTATTCATACAGCTGTTTGAATAAGGAGTGAAGAAAGTTGCTTATTTAGGTTGTCTGCCATTCACTATTCATACAGCTGTTTGAGTAAGGAGTGAAGAAAGTTGTTTATTTAGGTTGTCTGCCATTCACTATTCATACATCTGTTTCAATAAGGCTTGAAGAAAGTTGCAAACAATTCTGGCATCACTGATTTCCTCGGCCCATGAGCAGCAATGGATGCTATGAAAAAAATACCACTCAAAATGTTAAATTTATTTATAAAAAATTTCAGATGTTGTAGAATAGTTAGAAAGGAGGTAATAACATTCAGTACCTGACTAAGAAATACAGCAACATAAGTAAGACCTGTTGTTCCTGTCTGATTGATAAACCAGATGGTTAGGAACAGTTGAACAATGCTGTAATTTATTGTGTCTGGTGAAAAGGCATGATTTTCACACAACGAAGTACTTCAGTGAATAGCGTTTTTTTTAGCATTTTCAAGTTTTATTAAAAAATCTAGTATATATCACCGTGCAATAACATGCAATTTTGTAACTCCACCATTTGTTACAAAATGGCAGCCAAATTAGTTTGTGTTAGCAATGATATTTGTATTCACACTTTCGTTTAGAATTATATTATAATGGCATGGAAACTATAACTATTTACCACATAAGTTTGACTTAGTGACGGGTGAGTACAACATCTTGTCCTTTAAAAACCTGGGTTTGATGGTACAAACATAATGTGTATCTCTGTACTTGCTCTGTTGTAGGACCTCCTCTGTGCCAGTCATAGGTGTGCCATGCTCAAGACGGCCTTGCAGTCTTCAGACTGGATCAGGTAGGTTTCTATGTCTGGTAGAGTGGGTTCCTATGTCTGGTAGAATGGGTTCCTATGTCTGGTAGAGTGGGTTCCTATGTCTGGTAGAATGGGTTCCTATGTCTGGTAGAGTGGGTTCCTTTGTCTGGTAGAGTGGGTTCCTATGTCTGCAGTTGTAGAATCTCCTAAAAACTTGCTTACTTCCATCTAGGAATTTGCCAACTGTGAATGGGGTAATTTTTTAATAAAGTGTGTCCTTGTTGTGTTCTTGCCCGGATATTCTGCAGAGAAACTTATGTGTGTCTACATTAGACCACATATGCAATACTATACAACAAAAACCTGTGACATCCTTTCTCGAGCTGCATGTCCCAAATAACTGTCCGGGTCAGTGCTGTGTCCAGTTAGCCTCATTACATGACCAATGTTTGCAGGCTGGACACGTGGGAGACAGAGCAGGACAGCTGGACAGAAACGGTCAAGGTCCTTCAACATCAGAAGGACATTTTCGAGACATTGGTCAACTCGAATGATCTCATTGATATGCCTCAGAAGAAGCGGAAGTTTAACCCCGACCTTTCGATGGGTAAGTTAATGTTACTGTGTTACGTAGATAAGTGGTTTCACTTTTAGTTTGATTCTTTGGAAAGCCAATGGCTTCCTTGTCCCCGTGCTATATACTATAGGGGTGTTTGTTTTGGATGTCAGTCTTGTTAAATCTTGTAAAAGTTAAATCCTTGCAATGCCTATGTGGCAGACTTGTTGACTCGAGTCATAGGGGCTGACTCGAGTCATAGGGGCTGACCAGAGTCATAGGGGCTGACCAGAGTCATAGGGGCTGACTCGAGTCATAGGGGCTGACCAGAGTCATAGGGGCTGACCAGAGCCATAGGGGCTGACCAGAGTCATAGAGCCTGACTCGAGTCATAGGGGCTGACTAGAGTCATAGGGGCTGACCAGAGTCATAGGGGCTGACCAGAGTCATAGGGGCTGACCAGAGTCATAGGGGCTGACTAGAGTCATAGGGGCTGACTAGAGTCATAGGGGCTGACCATAGTCATAGGGGCTGACCAGAGTCATAGGGGCTGACTTGAGTCATAGGGGCTGACTTGAGTCAGACTCAAGTCTCCCATTTTCATGACTTGCGACTTGACTTGGAATCCAGGGAGATAACTCGAGACTTGACTTGGATTTAGAGGTCACTGACTTGCGAATTGACTTGACTTGCATATCAATGACTACTTGAAACTTTACTTGACTTGCCATTTTGTGACTTGCCAACAAGTCTGCTCCATATTAACCCAAGAATTTGATTACCTTTTGAAGCTGCAATACCCCACTTCTCTCAAACTTCAGCAATATCAGCACTTATTGTTACTCCTAAGTCCTTTTTTATGGTAGTACCTAGAACAGCATTTCCTTCCCATTTTACAATTCCCATGTATGAAACAATTTGTTTTAATTAGTAATATGGTGCCAGGAAACTAATTATAGTTTGATCTCCTGGCAGTTATGTTATGCAGTGGCATGTATTTGACCCGATATCTTGCACGTAAATATTGACACATGTTTTCACGTACAGGAATAAACCTGGCCCAGCTTTCACTTTGGCTGAAACAGTATTTCAAGAAGGCATGGAATATTGTTTACCATAAAAATCAATGTATTGACTGAAAGCAGGTAACTTTGCAAATAATTTACATGATGAAAAAACTTACAGGTTTCAGGTCAAAACGCGATAAATGATAATTCGGGCGACAGTTCTGAATGGGCAAAATT
Source organism: Lamellibrachia satsuma (assembly GCA_033239005.1). Lineage (NCBI taxonomy): Eukaryota > Metazoa > Annelida > Polychaeta > Sabellida > Siboglinidae > Lamellibrachia > Lamellibrachia satsuma. The sequence continues at coordinate 2,488,877 of BSQZ01000034.1, read as the reverse complement.
TCAGAATTTAAATCAGCAATACAGATTTCAGCCTTTGCCACCATTTGCTTTGATGTTGGATTCTTCAGTGTGAAGTGCTTCAAGGTCACGTCTACATTCTGATGATGAAGCACATCAGTGAGTTTAAAAAAAACTGAATTTATCTCTAGTTTTGCCCCGAGACCCTTCAAATAATCTTTTCAGCTATATTTGTGAGTCAGCATGTAACTATATAATAATGTGATGTGTTTCAGACGAGTGCGACTACAACATACGGAACCTGAATGACAATTCAGCGACAACGGCCGGCCCCCTGCAGGTGAAACTTCTGTGTGGGGCAGACTTGCTCGAGTCGTTTGGTATACCAGGAGTCTGGAAGGACGAAGATGTAAGTCTCCCCTCTCTAGCCATTTCGTCAAAATTAGGTATAACTTCCTGACTCGCATACGGAAAGGAAGTCGGAAGTGCCATCTTCAACTTAATAAGCACACAGTACGCTTGAAAAAACTGGCCATGCAAAGATTTTAAGGAATCTGTTCTTATAAGCATACACCAAAATTTATATCTCTAGACAATAAAGTAACTGTTTAACACTAGTGGTGTCATTTTGGTGATTAGTGTAGGACAACTGAAAAGTGGTGCCAACTGTTAAACACCAGATGGCAACATTTTTCAGTTGTTCCACACTAGTCAAATTACTATTAATATGAATCCTGCTGATTAAAAAAGTGGACGTATGCTAATTAGGGCACGTGCACTTAATAGGTCGAATACTGGCATGTGTCTTTTGGATAAGACAGTAAAAGCCGCAGGTTGAAGATAGTCAACAGAAAATCAGGCTGTCAATTTAGAGGACCATGGTTTGAATCCTCATGACACCTGGGAAATTTTTATCACTGCACTTTGCCCTAGTTCTCCCAGCTATACAAATGAATACATAGAATAGTTCTTCTGCAGTAGTCGCAGTGTGGCTGAATGCTTCCCACAGAAGTTGAATTGGTGTGGATAAATCTACTGAGAACAGAGAATCATGGCGTCAATAATGACTGTCTGTGTAACTACTATTTATGACTGGGTGATATTTGTTGACAGATTGAGGAAATTGTAAGTAAGTTTGGCTTGGTGATCATAACAAGAGAGGGATCAAATCCAGAGAAGTTTATCTATGAGTCGGATGTTTTGACTCGATTCCAGGTGAGTTAAAATCACATTTCACCTTGATTAGTGTATTCATAAGCCCATGAAACTGTTCTTCAAACCGCAAATGAAACTGCTGTTTCAGTACAACTTCATTTTACCTATCTAATCAAATTTAACCTCTCCACTCTTACAAATTGTGTTCTATCTGCACCTCTTTGTCCTGAAATCCAGGGTTATACTGACTGGTTGTCGATTGTTATTTTCCCTGGCACTGTTCCTCTTTCATTGCTGTCTCCACCCCCTCTCCCATCCATCGCTCTCATTCCCCACTCCCGCCAAGTCTCTCTTTCTGCAGTCCTCTCGTCTTGCTCATACTCTTCCTCATTCCACATGTCCAGCCCGTATAGACAGCTTATACAGTTCCTCCTGCTACATGGCATATGTAGATCACCATCAACTTGCTGTGATGTGTTCGAAAGCAATGCTTGAAATGGGTTCACAGTGTTTTACGAAGTTATGAAAACATGGTGTGTGTGTAAATAATAATAATAACAAACATGACAGCTCTCTTGTGTTAGTATACTCTCTTGTGTTGGTATAGTGTTGGTCTGTTCTCTTGTGCTGGTACAGTGTTAGTATGCTCTCTTGTGCTGGTACAGTGTTAGTATGCTCTCTTGTGCTGGTACAGTGTTAGTATGCTCTCTTGTGCTGGTATAGTGTTAGTATGCTCTCTTGTGCTGGTACAGTGTTAGTATGCTCTCTTGTGCTGGTACAGTGTTGGTATGCTCTCTTGTGCTGGTACAGTGTTGGTATGCTCTCTTGTGCTGGTACAGTCTTAGTATGCTCTCTTGTGCTGGTACAGTTTTAGTATGCTCTCTTGTGCTGGTACGGTACAGTGTTGGTATGTTCTCTTGTGTTGGTACAGTGTTAGTATGCTCTCTTGTGCTGGTACAGTGTTAGTATGCTCTCTTGTGCTGGTACAGTGTTGGTATGTTCTCTTGTGCTGGTACAGTGTTAGTATGTTCTCTTGTGCTGGTACAGTGTTGGTATGTTCTCTTGTGCTGGTACAGTCTTAGTATGCACTCTTGTCCTGGTACAGTGTTGGTATGTTCTCTTGTGCTGGTACAGTGTTAGTATGCACTCTTGTGCTGGTACAGTGTTGGTATGCTCTCTTGTGCTGGTACAGCGTTAGTATGCTCTCTTGTGCTGGTACAGTGTTGGTATGCTCTCTTGCGCTGGTGCAGCGTTAGTATGCTCTCTTGTGCTGGTACAGTGTTGGTATGCTCTCTTGCGCTGGTACAGCGTTAGTATGCTCTCTTGCGCTGGTACAGCGTTGGTATGCTCTCTTGCGCTGGTACAGCGTTGGTATGCTCTCTTGCGCTGGTACAGCGTTGGTATGCTCTCTTGCGCTGGTACAGCGTTGGTATGCTCTCTTGCGCTGGTACAGCGTTGGTATGCTCTCTTGCGCTGGTACAGCGTTGGTATGCTCTCTGCGCTGGTACAGCGTTGGTATGCTCTCTGCGCTGGTACAGCGTTGGTATGCTCTCTTGCGCCTGGTACAGCGTTGGTATGCTCTCTGCGCTGGTACAGCGTTGGTATGCTCTCTGCGCTGGTACAGCGTTGGTATGCTCTCTGCGCTGGTACAGCGTTGGTATGCCTCTTGCGCTGGTACAGCGTTGGTATGCTCTCTGCGCTGGTACAGCGTTGGTATGCTCTCTTGCGCTGGTACAGCGTTGGTATGCTCTCTTGCGCTGGTACAGCGTTGGTATGCTCTCTTGCGCTGGTACAGCGTTGGTATGCTCTCTTGCGCTGGTACAGCGTTGGTATGCTCTCTTGCGCTGGTACAGCGTTGGTATGCTCTCTTGCGCTGGTACAGCGTTGGTATGCTCTCTTGCGCTGGTACAGCGTTGGTATGCTCTCTTGCGCTGGTACAGCGTTGGTATGCTCTCTTGCGCTGGTACAGCGTTGGTATGCTCTCTTGCGCTGGTACAGCGTTGGTATGCTCTCTTGCGCTGGTACAGCGTTGGTATGCTCTCTTGCGCTGGTACAGCGTTGGTATGCTCTCTTGCGCTGGTACAGCGTTGGTATGCTCTCGTGCGCTGGTACAGCGTTGGTATGCTCTCTTGCGCTGGTACAGCGTTGGTATGCTCTCTTGCGCTGGTACAGCGTTGGTATGCTCTCTTGCGCTGGTACAGCGTTGGTATGCTCTCTTGCGCTGGTACAGCGTTGGTATGCTCTCTTGCGCTGGTACAGCGTTGGTATGCTCTCTTGCGCTGGTACAGCGTTGGTATGCTCTCTTGTGCTGGTACAGCGTTGGTATGCTCTCTTGTGCTGGTACAGCGTTGGTATGCTCTCTTGTGCTGGTACAGCGTTGGTATGCTCTCTTGTGCTGGTACAGCGTTGGTATGCTCTCTTGTGCTGGTACAGCGTTGGTATGCTCTCTTGTGCTGGTACAGCGTTGGTATGCTCTCTTGTGCTGGTACAGCGTTGGTATGCTCTCGTGTGCTGGTACAGCGTTGGTATGCTCTCGTGTGCTGGTACAGCGTTGGTATGCTCTCGTGTGCTGGTACAGCGTTGGTATGCTCTCTTGTGCTGGTACAGCGTTGGTATGCTCTCGTGTGCTGGTACAGCGTTGGTATGCTCTCGTGTGCTGGTACAGCGTTGGTATGCTCTCGTGTGCTGGTACAGCGTTGGTATGCTCTCGTGTGCTGGTACAGCGTTGGTATGCTCTCTTGTGCTGGTACAGCGTTGGTATGCTCTCTTGTGCTGGTACAGCGTTGGTATGCTCTCTTGTGCTGGTACAGCGTTGGTATGCTCTCTTGTGCTGGTACAGCGTTGGTATGCTCTCTTGTGCTGGTACAGCGTTGGTATGCTCTCTTGTGCTGGTACAGCGTTGGTATGCTCTCTTGTGCTGGTACAGCGTTGGTATGCTCTCTTGTGCTGGTACAGCGTTGGTATGTTCTCTTGTGCTGGTACAGCGTTGGTATGTTCTCTTGTGCTGGTACAGCGTTGGTATGTTCTCTTGTGCTGGTACAGCGTTGGTATGCTCTCTTGTGCTGGTACAGCGTTGGTATGCTCTCTTGCGCTGGTACAGCGTTGGTATGCTCTCTTGCGCTGGTACAGCGTTGGTATGCTCTCTTGCGCTGGTACAGCGTTGGTATGCTCTATTGCGCTGGTACAGCGTTGGTATGCTCTATTGCGCTGGTACAGCGTTGGTATGCTCTATTGCGCTGGTACAGCGTTGGTATGCTCTATTGCGCTGGTACAGCGTTGGCACGCTCTCTTGCGCTGGTACAGCGTTGGCACGCTCTCTTGCGCTGGTACAGCGTTGGCACGCTCCCTTGCGCTGGTACAGCGTTGGCACGCTCCCTTGCGCTGGTACAGCGTTGGCACGCTCCCTTGCGCTGGTACAGCGTTGGCACGCTCCCTTGCGCTGGTACAGCGTTGGCACGCTCCCTTGCGCTGGTACAGCGTTGGCACGCTCCCTTGCGCTGGTACAGCGTTGGCACGCTCCCTTGCGCTGGTACAGCGTTGGCACGCTCCCTTGCGCTGGTACAGTGTTGGCACGCTCCCTTGCGCTGGTACAGTGTTGGCACGCTCCCTTGCGCTGGTACAGTGTTGGCACGCTCCTTGCGCTGGTACAGTGTTGGCACGCTCCTTGCGCTGGCTACAGTGTTGGCACGCTCCTTGCGCTGGTACAGTGTTGGCACGCCCCTTGCGCTGGTACAGTGTTGGCACGCTCCTTGCGCTGGTACAGTGTTGGCACGCTCCTTGCGCTGGTACAGTGTTGGCACGCTCCTTGCGCTGGTACAGTGTTGGCACGCTCCTTGCGCTGGTACAGTGTTGGCACGCCCCTTGCGCTGGTACAGTGTTGGCACGCTCCCTTGCGCTGGTACAGTGTTGGCACGCTCCCTTGCGCTGGTACAGTGTTGGCACGCTCCCTTGCGCTGGTACAGTGTTGGCATGCTCCCTTGCGCTGGTACAGTGTTGGCATGCTCTCTTGCGCTGGTACAGTGTTGGCATGCTCCCTTGCGCTGGTACAGTGTTGGCATGCTCCCTTGCGCTGGTACAGTGTTGGCATGCTCCCTTGCGCTGGTACAGTGTTGGCATGCTCCCTTGCGCTGGTACAGTGTTGGCATGCTCTCTTGCGCTGGTACAGTGTTGGCATGTTCTCTTGCGCTGGTACAGTGTTGGCATGTTCTCTTGTGCTGGTACAGTGTTAGTATGTACTCAATCCTTGGCAGCGTCATTAGTTTCTGGTTATTCCAACTCCCCACTGATTGATATGATTGTGATTCCAGAACAACATCCACCTTGTGACAGAGTGGATGCCAAACGACATCAGTTCAACACGAATCAGGTCAGCATTCAATGAAACTGGCTGTATCTGCCATAGATGACTGTGACTTCACTATGACTTCACTACTATAGGGCATTACTGTCAGTCTGCCATGTACCTTAGCGTCGTTCTTGTAAGATGCCACCTCAAAACGTTGGTATGTAAAATTAACTTAATTGGGACTATTAACAATTGTTTTATTTATCGTCTGACAGCGATGTATTTTCACCAAAACATGACTGACCTTGAGGATACAGTTCTGCATCGTGACAGCTAAAGTGAAACCTGGTGATTACGAAGTTACCAAAATTGCACATGTCAACGTAATTTAAGGTTTCATATAGTCTGAGGTGAAATGAGCACGTTTGTGTAAATATTAGTGTCCAGGTTCATGGACTCCATAACAGATTGTTCCATAGGGCTTTATTAACAGTAGATAGAACCACCATCAGTACATTTTTCGTAAATTATGTAATGAGTTTATTCATTAATAGGGTGATTGGAATGTTGGGCTCACAATCAAGAGGACTGGTCACCGTTTCAAAGCTTGGGCAGTTTCATTCCCTATAGATTGTCTCAGTTAAGTCAGCTGTATACATGTGTACTTGGCTATAGACAATGGTGGATATGTGTGAACAAATAGTCTTTGTGCAGTGATTGCAACATGGCTGAATGCTTCCCAGAGAAGCCGAGCAGTTGGTGTTGGCATGAACAGTTCTGCCAGGGGGTGACGTATAAAGCACTTTGAGCAGTGCCAAAGACTGGACAGTGCGCTATATAAGAACATACTTTTACTGTTTTATCTTTACTCTAAATAAAGAGAACCAGGATTGAAATCGTCTTGCTGGCATTTTGTTCAGTCCTCATTGCCTCAGTTCATTTTGTTCAGTCCTCATTGCCTCAGTTCATTTTGTTCAGTCCTCATTGCCTCAGTTCATTTTGTTCAGTCCTCATTGCCTCAGTTCATTTTGTTCAGTCCTCATTGCCTCAGTTCATTTTGTTCAGTCCTCATTGCCTCAGTTCATTTATCTGTGTGAATACGTACCTGGCTGTAGATACTGATGAATACATATAAATGAATAGTCTTTGTGCAGTAATTGCAGCATGGTTTAATGCTTCCCGGAGATGTTGAGTTGGTGTTTGACGGTGTGAAAGTTTAAAACGCTTTGAACGATCACAAAGACCAGGTACAGCCCTATATAAGGACTCAACTTTACCACTGTTGCACTTACTTTTCACGTTGTTTTCAGACGGGCATTGCGACGAGCGGAGAGCGTCAAATATTTAGTGCAAGATTCTGTCATTCAATATATTCAGTCGAACAATCTCTACTCGCACGTCGACAAGTAAGACATGGACGTTACTCTATGCATGCCGAGCTTACTGCCACGCCTCTGTTGTGTCAGTTACCTTGTCTGTCAGTGTACCCTTTTGTTTGTTTGTTTACTACTGTTTCACTCTGTGAATCTTCTGGAAATATATTTTTGTTGAAATGCATTTATTTACTCTAGTTACCAGTGCATTTGTGTTAGGCATCAAATGTACTAGTCATTATGTTAGGTATATTTGTAGTTATTTTTTTAGAATTGACGGGTTTAGGAAAGTTGTTGTACCTATGTGTTCTCCAGTATATGCAAAGTGTTCATCTTTGTACACTGATTTCAACACAATATTGTATATAGAGTAACGGAAGCCAAATTAAGCAAGCTATCAACATAATATTCTTGCAGTATTCCCTATGCAGACACAAAAAACCCATGGACACTGGCTATACCTCTCCACTATTTAGGTTTTAAGGAATGTTCATAAAATCTCTTTTATTGACAAAAAGTTTATGCTTGCCATGCAGATTTTTTTTCATTGGTTCATATAATATTAAAACTATATATTTCAACATCTAATTTTTTTATATTTATAACCAAACATTATATAACATTTTGTATGTTTGAAATGTTCCCTTTCTATCATGTGTTATTTAAGTATCATCAAGTGACTTAAGAAATGCATTTTTGTTGCAAAACATTTTTATTAACCGAAGACTTGAATGTTAACTTCAGATCTGGATTTGGCCTGTTGAATTTCATTCATTCAATGTTTGAATGAAATCACGTTCACATGCTAAACTAGTGTCTGGCTTGAATGTCAGAAGCATGAATTATGTTGGAACCAGTGTACAACGTCAACATGACAATTTGTGTATTTTGTGTATAATCTGAGTTATATTTTATATTTGTTAACAAAGCAATACGTAGTCTTTAGTTGACGTTGAGCTTGTTGCAATTCTGTTCAGTTTTTAATTTAGTAAATTGGCAGAAATACCATGTCATTTTATTAAAATAATAATTTTAAGAGAACATTAAAATTATGAAAAATATAGTGCAGACCATTTAAAAGCCAGAAGGGACAGTGCCATCAACAAAGAAAATCCAGATGGGTTTTTTATTTCAGCTCTTTTATAACAGTACAAATGTGTTATTACGACAGGCATAGTTTATTTTTATTGTAAACTTTAGAACCTGAATAATATGCCATGCCATTGTAAGAGGATGTTGTGCAATGTGTGCGGATTCCAGCATGTTTGTGTCTAACTGTGAGACTTACGGTAGCATTGGTAAGAGTATTTGGGTTGAAATGATCACATAACAGAATCATTTGCCACTATCAGTCATGTGATTGAAGTTGATAGGTGTCGGTCACAAAGCAGCTTGTTTAAAAACTTGTTCCAAGGCAAGAACAAGGAACAAGTGATCGTCAAGTGTTTATAAACCATCCAACCTAAGTCCGACATTGGGTCCGTAGCAGAAACTGATGTCATGATCAGAATTCAACAACATTCAACTAAACAACAAATCAACGGCTACACAACATTGGTTGTCCCTGCTTACTTACTCTGGTATCACATACTTACTCTGGTATCACATACTTACTCTGGTATCACACACTTACTCTGGTATCACACACTTACTCTGGTATCACACACTTACTCTGGTGTCACACACTTACTCTGGTATCACACACTTACTCTGGTATCACATACTTACTCTGGCATCACATACTTACTCTGGCATCACACACTTACTCTGGCATCACACACTTACTCTGGCATCACACACTTACTCTGGCATCACACGCTTACTCTGGCATCACACGCTTACTCTGGCATCACACGCTTACTCTGGCATCACACGCTTACTCTGGCATCACACGCTTACTCTGGCATCACACGCTTACTCTGGCATCACACGCTTACTCTGGCATCACACGCTTACTCTGGCATCACACGCTTACTCTGGCATCACACGCTTACTCTGGCATCACACGCTTACTCTGGCATCACACGCTTACTCTGGCATCACACGCTTACTCTGGCATCACACGCTTACTCTGGCATCACACGCTTACTCTGGCATCACACGCTTACTCTGGCATCACACGCTTACTCTGGCATCACCCGCTTACTCTGGCATCACCCGCTTACTCTGGCATCACCCGCTTACTCTGGCATCACCCGCTTACTCTGGCATCACACGCTTACTCTGGCATCACACGCTTACTCTGGCATCACACACTTACGCTGGCATCACACACTTACTCTGGTATCACATACTTACTCTGGTATCACATACTTACTAAGTGATGGGTAGAAAAATGTCCATTTACGCATACCATATGATGTATTAAGGTACAAGGTAATACTTAGGAATGGCTTAAGTGTGTTTGATCTGAAACTAAGTATTATAGGTAATATGTAATTAACACAAAGAGGACAGCGTAAGAAATATTAGGACATCTATTGATGATATATATAATATATTATTATATATGTGCTATGAGATATATATTAGGTTAATGTGTTCAGATATGTATGGGTTACTGAGGCTTTTGCTCTTGAAGGTGTAATAGTGTACTTAAAGTGAACATTTAGACGATTTTGGTTCTGTGATATAGAGCTATGAAAAAGCCAGATGGATGACGTTTGTTTGGCATACTTTGATGTTTAAAGCAAAGAAACGTGAGCTCCATTACATAACATTACATAACATTACATAACATGTGGCTTGTTGACTACACCCAATGCAAGTCTCCAGGACTTCACATTCCTAAAGCTCACATTTTGACACCTAGAACTGTAGCAGTATTTCTAGGACATATAAAAGAAGCAATGACTATCGTAATCACAGTAGATAGCATAAATGTTATGTAGTGCAGTACTAACATTCAACTTGTATCATTAAACAAGGCAGATTATGCAGTATACACACAAAATGTCTGGTTACATTATCAGAAGACAACACTACATGCTTAAGAATGCACTATATCTAAACTAGAATAACAACAAAGTCACTTATACATGTGAACAATTTTAAAGTGTCAACTAAGTACGCAAAATTTATTTCTCACAGAAATTGTAGTTTTCTGACCTCCTTCAGTGCCTAGTCCATTGGTTCTAATGCACAGCTGAGCAGACTTGTGATTTAAACGCCATTTCCAGAATTGTAATTAGATTGATTAATTGTTTTTTGTTTTTAAAAGGAATTGGTGAAAACGTAATTGGTATTTTCAATTACTTTTCAATTATGTAATTTCAATAAAATATAATATGTTGCATATATAATATTTGTCTGCCATTATGCATCATGATAATGGTGCATTTAAATAAAGCTGCATTAAAATAGATCGAAAATTGGTACATTGGAACTGGTATTTTGACTTGGAATTGTTGTTTGTAATTGTTGTTTGTAATTGGTGTGTAATTAGGGTTGATATAATGTAATTGACCCCAAGTCTGCCACTGAGCTCAGTTTTTATCTTGATAGTTTTCATATTGTATTGTGTTTGTTTATTCTAGACCGCTCCACAGTATATCAATTGTAGGATATTAGATTACGTAGATTACGTTCTGGTGCAGGATTAACTGGTGCCAAGATTCACACAGAATGGCGATTACAGTGTGGATTAACAATGTGGGGGGTCTAGTACAAACTTTGTGGGGGGCTCTTACGAGTGTGTAAAAGTAGAAGATTTGAGATATCATTTAATTAACGTGTATTCAACTGTGATTGATCATAAGCATTCACAGATGGTTGTCGACGACGACATACAAACATACGTGTAAGAAATACATTGTATGATGGCAAACAAAAAAATACAACGTGCAATGATAAGAAGACTTAAAGCATACAATGTCATAACAGAAAATAATACAAGAGAACACAGTATAACTGGTTTTGTGGGGGCCATTTTAGTGAGGCCCTGGTATGAGTGTACCTGTTGTACTGTGGTTAATCTGGCACTTGATTAACCACGCGTATAACTTAAGTTGTTCACACACATTATATGAACGCTAATGAACCTGATTCGCAAAGGGTTAAACAAATCTAGGAAGAAGCTTAGAAAGATCTCATGCATGTGGGTAAATGTGTAGTCTGCCATGGACTCGCAGTGGTGGTCTCTGACACAGTAAGAACAAGGCGTGTTAACAGACCAAATGAGGACACAATTCTTAAGGACCCTTCAGTACCTATTCGTATAAATCATACCAGTTCTCCCTGAATTAGTATTTTTAAATGTTGATATTCTTCCAGATTGATGACGCAACAGTGGTTGTATTTCACATGCGACCAACATTTATTTGAATTAGTATACAGGCCTTGACCCGACCCCTTAGTATGCACTTTGTGTTTAAAAGGGTCAAATCTTATACTATACTGAACTACAGAAACTGTTTTAACTTTAACATATCATTTTCAACTGGGTGTCGGTTACAAATAAACAGTTCTTATTGAAAAACCTCATTTATTGTGTTTTGTTACAAGATGATATGTAGTTGATGACTAGCCTTTCTGTGGCTATGCTCACATAACTCTGTCTATGCTCACATAACTCTGTCTATGCTCACATAACTCTGTCTATGCTCACTAGCAGTACTTGGAATAATAAACTTATATTTGCTGAATGTATTGATTACAAGTATTATCAGCATTGTCCTGTGAAATGTGTGGAAACAAAATCGATTTTTTCATTTGTACCTCATTTGCATGTTTTACATTGCATGTTCAAAGTGTTACAATAATATATTTCTTTGCCAGTTGTTAGGGTAATTCTGCATGTACGGCATGTTTTCTATGTAGCATGCAAGTTTTCTTGACATATTTCGACAAGAAAAGTTTATTTTTTTATGTAGAATGTTATCTTGGGTAACTGCAAGTGGACAGGTTTCAGTTTGATTACAAATATCTCATTTTTGGTAAGTTAAAGATCCCAGAAAATTACAACTACACTACGAAAATATGATTTTAATTGTAATCATGGGGTCTTGTATACTTGACAGAGTAAAATATAAAGTTGTTTGATACATGGACCATACTTAGAATTACTGTTTAATAAAACTATTATCATTACAATTGTTTTAGATGTGTTATGTTTACAGTGTAATTGGTTACTGCTAATTACAAATGTAATCAAACCCTAACCTGACTACAGCTGATGTGTAATACATGCCTTTTTGTTTGTGTTGAAATCTGTATTTTTTACTTAAAATTTTGGATAAAGCCATATACAACTTTTCATTGGTTAATCGACATGTATCATTCGGATTCCGATAGAGTGTCGCCATCTACCGGGCTACAAAACATACCCACATCAAACGAAATCCACTGGGTTTCACAAGAAATATCCCTAAAAATTTTTTTTTAAATGAAACAAATCCATATAGTTATGGGATGTGAGTATCCATACAAAAAGGCATGTCTGGTTGTACGCACAGAATGTTACCAGACACTCGGGATAATTGGGCGTATTTACTATATTGTAGAATGCAGTGTCAAGAGTCATTTAGTTATGTTGTCTGCTCCTTGGAGCAGCACACGATTATTCTGATATCAACTCATTTGCATTTTTGTGTTATTGCACATTAAATGTAAGTTGACACACTGGTGTTTGATTGTTTTTAACTATCACGCAAATACCTGCAAGATGCGTATAATGTACTACTGTGCATTTAATATATTTGTGACATAATTGTCATGATTAATGCTGTGTTCCAACAAGTTCGTGTTGACAAGTTCACAACATGTCAATTGAGTTTGTGACCTGCATCAAAGTCACATTTTCAAGTCGCCATCTCGGATTCCCTTTAACCTCGTGTTCTCCACTCGTAACTATGATTTGACTGGGGGCCGTGAACTCTATTTACATGCCATAAACTTGTATTCACAGTAAACATGAGCACATGGGAACGCAATATTAGTCTTGCTATGTTCATTTGTTATATGTGCAAAGTAACATCATCTAATGACGGACAGAATCACCTCTCTTAAAGTTGTAGATATTAAAATACGGATGTTGATTTGCACATGTGCCTGTGGCCAGTTTCACAAATAGTTTGTACCATACAGAGGAAATAATGGGGACATTTGACTGGGATTTCGGAACAAACGTAAAAAATGCAACGAGTTATGAACAGCTGTACGTAACTATGAACTTCATACGAAGGTTCATATGGTACGAATGCTTCGTGGAACCGGCCCCATGTTGACTTGTGCATGTATCAGGGCTTTTGGCTTTGTCTTTGCACTCATAATTTTCTCTTTCCACCATCTCTCGTTCACGCTGCTTCCGCACACATGCAGTAAGTACATGAACCAGTTCATCCCTTCACCGAACCAGGAAGAGTCCTGTGACCTGATGGGCAACAATCACAGCCAACCGTTGTCGCCCAATCCTGCCCGACTGTCTCCGGGCATGACATACAACAAACTGAACTTGCGTGAAATGACATCACCACCGCCTCCACCGCCACAAGGTCACACTGACAGTAACAACACCACGCAGCATCATCGTGGAAAATTATACCGGAGTCGGCGGAGAGAGCGAAGTTACGATGAAGAATTCCGGCTTCGGCGAGATTATCGCCGTGACGACTCTGTCGATTCGATCGATTCAGTCGTCTCGCCAAAGAAAAACGCCCACCTACCACGCTCACCGAAGAAGAACACGACGATATCGCGATCTTCATCATCGTCGTCTTCGAGCTACATGAAGAATGTGGCCCCACCGGTGGCGAATCTCGGCAACGACTTGTGCGGGGTGATGCAACGCATGAGCAATCTGCGTATGCGTGGAATCACACCAGAGACATGCGTCTAAGTGATTGTTTGCTGAGCAGCTGAATAGTTCAACCATTTAATGTTCCTCCTCAATTCATTGTTTCAGGCTCGTTTCATGACTAAATCTAACTTATTTGGCCTCTAACCTTCACTAAAAGCTCATTTCTACATATTTGCTATATCGTTTCGGTGACATCATCAGACAAAGTATAAAATTATTTGTGGGTTGGTCTGGTGAAAATATCTCCGAAAAACAGGCAAAAGTGCTTCAGTGGTGTAATATAAGGCTATTCACATTTGTGCAAGCTGTCCAACTGCACATACTACTACTCACACACTACATATCACTTAAACTATTCACACACTACATATAACTAAAACTATTCACACACTACATATTACTTAAACTATTCACACACTACATATGACTAAAACTATTCACACACTACATATCACTTAAACTATTCACACACTACATATAACTAAAACTATTCACACACACTACATATTACTTAAACTATTCACACACTACAGATCTGAACATCAACAAACGTGATTCCTGATGGGCTAAACCAATTGAGGAGGAAGATTTAAATACAGTTTACCAGCAACATGTGGAACATAAGAGATGTGAATTAACCTTCTCACATGGTGGTTATGTCTAACAACGTGGCATTTTCGCATTTTTTAAAAGCTTCATGATGAGTGCATATGACTGTTGATCGGTGTATGTAATTCTTCTCCCGTGTAGTGCGCATCATGCCATTCTTGAGCATTGCCCCACTGTGGTGACTACATACAAGGAATCACTGGAACGTGTGTGATGTTTGCAGTGAGAATGCATGTGGATACAGGTTTCAGAGCCACTGGTGGCTGTAAGGATGTTCCCCAACAGGGTGTCGTTATAATATTGTATTGGACAAAGTGTAACATTTCACCCCTTTTCGTCTAGACAATGCTTGCTTTTGTCTTGTCTGGTGCTACTTTACTCATGAATATCATTGTACTGGTTATAGCTGTTTATTGTGTGAAATATTTGCTATGTACTTCAGGGTAAGTTTACCCTGCACTATGCAGTGTTTCCATGCCCACTTTTCTGGTGAATATTTACTACCCCTCCCACCCCGCCACCCCACCCCCAGGCTTTGGTGTTAAGTCACCCCAGGCTAAGACCATTTCATTCACTTTAATTGGGCAGGACTTAGGGTAGTTATTGTAATTAATTAGTTATTTAAACTAGTTACAGGCACCAAAACCGTTCATGTATTGTCAGGGTAAATTTATGTATTATACTGTATACAGATGTGTTGTACTGTTGATTTATCTGTGTGTGCACATGATTATATTAGAGAAAATAACAAATATCTAGTTAGTAATTAATTAATCCATGTATTTATTGTGCATTATAGTCATAGTAACACTACTTCTCCCCGATACAAGCTACATGACAAGTTATGTAAGGTAGACATAATACTATCGGGGCATGTGTCTATATTCATTATAATCTTTGTATACTACAGTATAACTTTGTTAACTTGAACTTTGACCTATCATAATTCTAACCATGAGCCTAGAGCTGACAGGATGCACTGCCTTGAATAAACATGACCGTATTCAACCTAATAAGCATACTGTATGCTTGAAAAAATTGGGCCATAAAAAAATGTCAACAAAACTTGTTTCTCTAGACAACAAGGCAACTGTGATGTCATTTGGTGACTAGTTTAGAACAACTGAAAAGTGGTGCCAACAGTATAATAGCAGATGGTGACATGTTTCAGTAGTTCCACACTAGTCAAATTACAATAATATGCTGATTAAAAAATGGGGTGTATGCTAATTAGGGCATGTACGCTTAATAGGTCAAATACGGTAACTCTAACATATGGATAACTCAGTGTTTCCCAAATCCCTCCAACTTTGCAGTTGTACTTTATTTGTTCTGTCTGAACTAGTTCAGAATAAAAGAATGATCATTATTAATCAAACATAGACCAGCAGGTGAAGTTGAGCAGAACAGCCATTTTATTTACATCCACTGTTCACTCCTGCAAGACAGCCCAGACAGCTTTCATCATCTCATTCTAATCTACCAGTGTTAAGACAAACTTCAGAACAAGAACTTTCTCAGTTGCTGCACCGACTCTGCGGTACTCACTCCCTGTTAGCAGTAACATTTCGCTGTAAACTAAAAACTTACCTGTTTAAAAACTTGGTTATCCTCCATAGCTCCTTAGCGTACCAATCCAACTGTTTACAGCTACATTTGCTAATCGATTAGAAACTGCTTAACCCCTTTTGTTGTGCTTCACTGCCGAGCTTGGGTCTCCCGACGATTTTAGTGCAACAAAAATGTTTTATATTGTATTAACGAGAGTTTCCTTGAATGTTCATTTTGGTTGGCATATGACAGATACAGGGTCATAACATATGACAGATACAGGGTCATAACATACCTCCAAATGTGTCTTCCACAAATGCTAGACTTCTCCCGGTTTCCAGTGGAGAAATATTTCCGATTAGTTTCTCAGAGTTACAACAACTCGTGTGCCAAAGTTGTGAGACTGCCTCATGTATTTGTACATGCAATGTTATGTTGTTGGAACAAACTGTGGTAAGATTAAATAATTACTGATTAAATATTATATCTGCCATGTGCAGCTAGCAAGGACAAACCATTTAATAAGTAATGTTCTTATTGATGTTATCGGTGATTAGTGTTGCGATTGAAGTACATATTATTAAGTGGATCTGTTCAAAGTTCTCAGCATAAGTCATGGACATGTGCCAATATATTTAATTATTAGTGTTGGACAAGTTGTGTTGGAGAGATTACTGTTGCACCCAATACAGAGAATGTAATGAAGATGTGTAATAATTTGTCATTAAATTTTAATAAATTGTCCTCACACCTGTGCTGAGTGAATTATTGCAGTGTATGTTGCCATTTTTGAGCTAGTTGGCGTACATATGTAAGTTTGTTTGCTGCCAATATTGACAGCATATGTGTGACATGGAGCAGATTTAATCTTGCCATATCACACCATGTCATTTCTCTCATACATTGCCTGCAGATCGTTTTCATTAATGATATGATTAAGTATTTTAAATGGTGTAGATAATTGCTGTTGACCCAGTCGAACCTTCTAACAAATATTCAGAATACAAACATGTTGACATACCCTATCAAGATTTCCATATATATTTATTGATATAAGCCAAAGCCATATCAAAATGGATATTATCCAGCCTATCAAATCATATAAACAGATAAATGTCACGATACTAATGTATGCTTATTCATGTGTCAATACAAGACTACATTCCAGTTACCGCCTTTGTTGTAAGCCAAATACAGATTGATACATCCAGCTTGCCACCCCCACCCACACCCCCACCCCACCGACGTAGGGTAACTTATTCTACAGTAGACTGCAAGAATTATCTACTGGTCAAATACTGCTGGACTTTACGAGATGTATTTATAATGACGTCAGATAATGCAGCACTGGTGCCAATGCATGTTTAGCCAGAAGTACTACATACAACCATAGATATGATATAACTGTATGCCAAACCCAAGAACGACAGCTGGGCAGTGCCCAGTGCCTGCTAGCATAGGAATTAACATACTATTATAACAGTTTTTTTATTACATACTGTTCGGGTACAGTAGTTGTATGCTTATCGAGAGTCAAACAATCCAGTTGTGTTATGCAGTGTTTTATATTATATTCAGTATGTTTTGTTACACCTGCTTTGCTTGTTCTTTGTTCACTTGCTTCCAGGCATTGGCTGCAGTTGCCAGCACAGCTATAGTCGTTGTAACACTGCTCATTGGCTGCTGTAGTCTGTGTAAGGTTACCTGCCAGTTGACAGTCATCTCAGGGTTACACAGCTGTGTTTGGGCTTTTCGAGGCAAGTATTTGTTGTAGCATATAAAGGTTGAGAGAGCTGCTAATTATAATTTTGCTTGTCTCGACCGTCAAAAGCTGTTGAGATTTTGATGAATAAAACTCCTCCAAAATTACATGATAACAATAATTACCAATATACTGAATTGGTACAGTGAGGTTTGTATTCTGAATCATATTGTCTTTGTAATTCATTTTCACAATCCCAGGTTGGGGGTGGGTATTTTACTAATGGGGGATGAAAATATTTGTAATGAGTTTGAAATCTTTTAGTAGGCTTAATGTTAATTTATTTAATAACAAACTATGTAGACATAAACATTGCATTTATGTCCAAAAAGCAGCAAAGTAATGCCGCCATTTAGTCAAATAATCCTTTAGTCTACCCCCGAACCCCCACCTGGGTAACAATAATTATATCCAACTCCGGTCAATTTTTTTTAGAAGTTTTCTGTTAAATCAGATAATTGGCTGTGCTGTGTGGCAGTGTGTATATCTTTGTTACTTGTTTCCCAATAAAATGTCACAATTTTGTACATTTGCACTTCACTAAATATGTCATCAAAAATGTAATCTTTGTGTCTGGTGTTGGTCTGCGGTTGTTCTCCATTTGCTTCACTGCACCATCTCCTGTTTCCTCCTGTAGAAGCAAAAGCCGCGACATGCATGTCGTGCTTAGAGTGACAAATTTCAAAATTAGATCAGCTGGTGGTGGCAGTAGACTCATTACATGAGCAGTCTGTGCTCTACAGAGACACACCTCACTCACGTGCTCAGTGCCTAAGCCAAGCATAGCAACACTCACACAATACTTTCAACAGATAACAGGTGTTTAATAACTCAATAATGAACAGTTTCTGTTACTGGCTGCAACATACCCCTATAGTGAATTACAACTCACCAGTTATACAGTGCTGTCCTGTGTTTATAACACTTAAAAATCTAGAATGGTCACCATGTGTCCAGCCAGATGAATTAACATTAAATGTACAATGTCTGTCTGTCTTCTCATAACACCATGTTATATAGTATAAACTATCTATTCTAACATCTTGGCTGCCCAGATGTGTTTTAATGAAACACAGTTGTTTAATATAATTATATCATTATCTGTTTATGAATATCAACCTTACCATTCGGCTTGCAATGTAAACATATTTGACAGATAACGGTGAAGATGTTACAATAGATATAGTTTCTATAGTGAAGATGTTACAATAGATTTTGTTTATAATGATTTTACTGTAAAAGTGATCAGACGAATGTTTAAAAGGTTACTGGCTGCCAAAAGGCCTAAATGTGTCACTAAACTAAACAAATACTGCATAAATAAGTAATCAATAAACCAATAGTGACTAGACCAACAAATTAACAGAAATTGATAACAACTTGCATCCAGTGTTTTTAGATGTAAAACTTTTGTGGTAGATGTTCTACCAAGTGTTCATGTGTGCCCATGATTTGCCCACATATTCATGTTTGCCCAAGATTTGCCCCCAAGCATCCATGTGTGCCAAAAACTTGCCCAAGTGTTCATGTGTGCCCAAGACTTGCCCAAGTGTTCATGTGTGCCCAAGACTTGCCCATATGGATGGACACTTTGAGTGGCACACGCAGCTTGGTAAAGTTGCGACAAAGGCCGTCCCCAGACTGCATGATGGTCCTAACAATCTCTGAAGGACACGCACAAGAAACTCATTTATAACAAAACCACTTCTTTTAGGGGCGTCTTAAATGTCATAAAAATATAAATAAATTCAAATAATCGAGAGAGAAAATTTGATGTGGGTCAAGTGTCCACTTGAATTATCACACAATTGGAAAAATTTATTTTGTAGTTTTTCTCCAGCTGACATTTTGCAATGATCAACTTTCCATTCACTGCACTGGCAATGTGTGTAGAGCGCCTGCAATTTTCCAATTTGCTTTGTTTTTTGATGGGTGGATGGGGGGTCAATCTTACCCATATTTTTAGATTATCAGAATTTTTATTTTACAAAGACCCTTAATATTACCATAGCAAACTTGTGATCTGTGCATATATACTCAGAAAACTAACATAATCATGATGAATAGTGTATATCAATATACACCTGTAGATTAAATTGATCCAACCCATCCGCATTCAAAGTAGCAACATTAAAATACAACACATCTTAAAAACAATGATGAAGAAAGCAATACAAACTTACAAAGCTGACAGCTTCTTGGAGGAAAATACAAATATCTTTTATTTAATTTATACATTTTTGAAAAAAAAAAAATTTTTATTCTCCAACCACAGTTCAGAAAACTGCTGACTTGAAGCACATGCAGGTAGTTTAATATTATTACAGTTGTAATGTATCTGATCGATACAGCATTAACATTTTTATGGGTCAATTTAATTCAAAGTTTTGTGTAGCGGAGGGGGGGTTCAAGGTTACATGACACCAGTTTTGTGTAGCGGAGGGGGATTCGAGGTTACATGACACCAGTTTTGTGTAGCGGAGGGGGGTTCGAGGTTACATGACATCAGTTTTGTGTAGCGGAGGGGGGTTCGAGGTTACATGACATCAGTTTTGTGTAGCGGAGGGGGGTTCGAGGTTACATGACATCAGTTTTATATGGTGGAGGGGGATCCAAGGTTACATGACATCAGTTTTGTGTAACATGAGGGGGTCCGAGGTTAAATGACATTGGTTTTGTGTTCATTTATGTTTTGAGATCATCTCTTATAATGAGCCAAATAAATCTGAATTTGTTGGAAGCTGGTTATAACAACATTTTGCCCAAGTGGGAGTAAGATATCTCACCTGCCACTGTGTCTATCTCTGTGTCTGGCACCTCCAACAACAACTCATCATGGATCTGCACCAACAGTCTACAGACAACAACAACAACAACACATGAACAACAACAACACTTGAATAACAACACAAACAACTACAACATGTGAACAACAACAACGCATGAACAACATCACATGAACAACTACAACACATCAACAACAGCATGATCGAACATTAACACATCAACAATATCACATGAACATCAATGCATGAACAATTACAACACATCAACAACTGCAACACATCAACAACTACAAAACATGAACAACAATGTAAGAATAACAACACATGAACAAGCGTACATATGGCACGGTAAAACAGTGAGTAAACACAGCTCTCAAATACACTGGAAACTCGAGTACAAATAAGACCAGATGTGGTCATAATTATGAGGTGGCCTTGTTTCTCAATTGTCTGTGGATTCAATATATCACCAGTATTTTTGGGACTGTGAACATGATTGTTTTGCTGAGGTGGTTTAATAGCAGGGTGGTTGTTTGGCTGGGTTCCACTATACCTTTTGTACCCATGAAATTGTCTCGAACATACCGACTGCTAAACAGTTTTTGTTTGGCCTGATAACAAAATATTTTGGAATTATTTAATTAATATACACTACTTGTTCAGTGATAAGTGAGCATTCATTTATTTTATAAAAATATACATAGAAATCAAACATTCCGATGTTTGCACAAACAAAAGGTGCTATTCTTGTCACATATTTTGCGCTAACTCATTTATGTGCCTGCTTATTTTTTAAGCATTTTCGTTGGACATTTTCCAGATCTTTTTATGACCCATCTGCCACACTAAATGTTAACTTATTTAAAAATTCCCCAGTGACATGCATTGCTGTAAACCATACTTGGAATCAATACCATTTGTCTGACGTGGACCCTACTGTATACACATCCTTGTGGCTATTTCAAGCAGCCTTGTTTCCATTTCATTTACTTGCTTCCTGTGGGTGTTTTACTTGTCCCCTTTGTGGACATTCATTTCATTTGCATGCGGGCGTCCTATAAATGGCCTTAAAAGTATTTATGTGAAAAAAACCTGTACTTTTCCCTCTACTTTGACGAGACCACCATCACCACTGGTCGGCCGAAGCCACAGCATTGATGAGCTGTTTCCATAAAAGTCAGTTCTCATTAGTGAACGAAGGTCAGCCACTTCAACATGAAGGTTTTCACAGATCAGTTTGGTGCATGTTTTTCTTTGTCCACAAATGAATGTTGACAGTGGTTTTTCTTTGTGGCGAGTTAGAGGCATTTTATTCGAATCGTGTTTAAAAGCTTGTCTATGTCCCAACAATGGTTCTCTGTGTGTCAGCCTACAGCTCCAGTGGACATTTAGACACTTCCTGAGCATTGTAGTGTAACTTTACAGTTCCTTTTTGAGGAGTCAGTGACAAGTTAAGGCCGCCAATAAATACTTTAACATGTCTGGACTAAGGTAGTATGTACACGTCTTGTGAAGTATTGTTATGTTCAAGGGCCCACTACAATCCAGTTTTACATTCAACTTGTTTTGACTAGCTTCTTTCTGTATTCAGTCAGCGTGCTGCCTCTGTTTCATGGACCACAAAGATCGTGTTGTCAAATTAAATGTTCAGACAATTCACTAATCATTCATCATTTTGTGGGTTTACAACTGGCTCTGAAATATAAACATAAAGTGAACCACTTCAGGGATGTATTGAGGTTGACAAATAAGTGGTAATGAGTTGTATATTTGTTATATGCTGAACAAACTTAATTTATTTACAACTTTCACTTAAAAGGTTAATGCTGAGCACACAAGGGCAAGAAGTGGTCACTCGTAAAACACGCAACAGGAATAAGGACATGAAAAGGAAACACATTCATCAATTTCAGACAGAAGTTCATCTATTTGAGACAAAAGTAAGCACAGAAGATAGACATGTATGCATGCATTAGATAGAAGGATTTGCAAGAGTGAATATGTTTCTTTTCATGGATAAATATAAGATTTGTTTTTATGAATCCAATTTAGTATTTACAAGTTCTACACAGGTCTTGTAGAGCAGAGCTATTTGTGGTAATTATGAAGTCTATAAAGATAGAATTTAAAGCCTATACATAAGTCGGTCGAAATATCTGGAAAGAATATACATTTTCTTGCAAAGTAATTACCATTACAAATGTCCCATTCCAATCCACTTGAGGAATACACACAGTTACTGAGTGTGGGTTTACGAGACACTCACCTGCAGTGTGGTCTAGTGGCGAGTGCTTCCTCCACCTGCAGCATGGCAGCCTTGCACAGGTCTGCCGCTGAACCTACAGAACATCACAGCACAACAATAACATCACACAAGTGATATCACAGTACACAGTTGTATCACAGCACATCACAGCACAACAATAACATCACACAAGTGATATCACAGTACACAGTTGTATCACAGCACATCACAGCACAACAATAACATCACACAAGTGATATCACAGTACACAGTTGTATCACAGCACATCAGTGATGTCCAGCAGGCTAATTTCAATTGTTAATTTCTTAATTGAATTAACTCTAATTTGATTAATTAACTTTTCCAGAAAGGTTAATTTAATTTAATTTATTAACTTTACCAAAAGGGGGTTAATTTAATTTAATAGACAAATTCCCAATTAACTCTCAATTTAGTGCTCATCTAACAGTTGGTATCACTGGATAGTTCACATATAAGTTGATGGCTAATCTTGGCTTCTGCAAATCTCTGTTTAAAATAAACATTTGGGGTTGGCAACTTACAGCCAAGTTGACCTACGGGGCCATTAGACTTATGCATCTATAATTTTGTGTTTCATGTGTACATATGACCATTAATGGCATATGTAGAGAAAGGTAATATAACTTCCGTTTGGGATCTTTTTTATTGGGCCAACTTAAATCAAAAGAATGCCAGTTCTAGTGTTGCATAACAAATAGTGTACATATATTTAAATGCTAGCGTGTAAAGGGGAAACCTAATGATTTAGTATAAAACACTGCATAAATAACAACTTGGTGCATAGAAATGATGTCTGTAGTTGCCCGGTTTTGTTGATTTGGCAGTTGAATATAGGAGGAAACTCCACACCTGCAAATCTTCAGCCACAACTTTACATTCCTTCCAGAAAGAATAATAATTTATTGTATCTACAACTTTTAAAACCCGATCAAATTTCCCATGAAGAAACGTCTTGGCATGACAATACTGTATGAATAAATCTCTTTCCAACAAAGTTGCTAAACACATTTATGTTACGTCTTGTGATTTTAGAACTGTTTTAAATGTATAAATATTTCTACCAACACACGATTTAACTGTTAATTGAATTAAAATTAATCACACAGTGACATCAATTTAATTGAAGAATTTGGGAGGTTAATTTATTTTAATTGGAGAATTTCTCAGTTAATTGTAATTTAATTAATTAATTTTTGAAGTTAATTGCCCCGTGTCTGACATACAGTGACAACATCACTAACATCACAGTGCTCACAAAATGAGCACACTAATGACATCACAATCATGAAGTCGCAACACAGTTACAACACTAGTGACAACATCACACAGTTCAGCACACCAGACATCACAGAACAACAACAAATATCAGTGACATCACAACACTATAACAAATACTTGTGACATCACAACACCACAACAAATACCAATGACATTACAACACCACAACAAATGCCAGTGACATCACAACACTTCAACAAATACCAATGTCATCACAACACTACAACATCCACCAGTGACATCACAACACTTCAACAAATACCAATGTCATCACAACACTACATCAAATACCAGTGATATCACAACACTACATCAAATACCAGTGATATCACAACACTACGCTTTCAGAAACCACCTTTCTTGATTGACCAATGCTATCAGAGACAACCAGTTTATGAGAGACAAATGAATGCTATCACTGCCAATCAGAGACCACCTTTCTTGAGACCAATCCTATCAGAAAACATCTTTCTTAAGAAATCATTGCTGTCAGAGACTATGTGTCTCTAGAGACCAATGTTAGAGACATCCTGTTAATTTTGACCACCTTTTCATACTTTCTGAAACCACTGACACAGCACGAAGTCTTCACAGACATATATTTATATACATTATGTAACGAGACTCTTCCAACATCTAAATGCCCTTCATGCTTTTATGTTGTGTCTTACTATTATTATGTTGTATCTTACTATTATTATGTTGCATTTTACTATTATTATGTTGTATCTTACTATTATTATGTTGTGTTTTACTATTATTATGTTGTATTTTACTATTATGTTGTATCTTACTATTATTATGCTTCCAGTGATGAGGACTCTGATGATGAAGATGATGGATGGGACAGAAATAACAACAACATCATACCCTGCACGCAGAAGTTGACGGCCTGTCGCTCACACTGTGCCCTCAGTGGTGCCCTCCAGTGGTGGATGTGTGGCAACTGCCGCCTCCTTCTGAAGATTGTCTCCTGGTAACCTGGGTACCGTTTCAGTAAGATCCTATGAGCTCATAAACACGATTTCACTCTTAGCCATTTTATAATATTACATGTTGGCTCTTCACCCAGTGATCAAAAGTCAAAGCTGGTTGAAAAGTGGTCATCAGAACATATATTATTTTCAACCACTTTTCAACAACTTTTCAATATATTATGCCCAATTGTGTCCACTCTCGAGACTATGATGAAAATTTCACTCCAAATCCATTTTAAAAATGCAGATAAAATTTAATGATGGATTTTCTTTGTGAGCTCTTTATCTTAGTGAAACGGTCCATGGCAACGACATGGTAGCCTGGTAACGACATGGTAACCTGGCAATGACATGGTAACCTAGCAATGACATGGTAACCTGGTAACAACATGGTAACCTGGTAATGACATGGTAACCTGGTAATGATATGGTAGTCTGGCAACAACACGGTAACCTGGCAATGACTTGGTAACCTGTCATCAACTTAGTAACCTGGCAACGACATGGTAACCTGGCAATGACATGGTAACCTAGTAATAATGATAACCACTGTGATGTTCTGCATTGTTGCAATAATGTGTTGCACATATCTTTCAAGCAGTATTATAATTTTCATTATTCTTCAAATCTAGTCAAATATGTGGTAATGTATAATAATAATAATGTATTTGTAGAATACTCTAAGGTGTTGTTTACAATATATATTTAAAAAGTGTAATATTTTGAAAAGTGTCTCAATAGCTTGACCAAAGTTATGGTTAAAATAAATTGACAGCAGAAAAAAAATCATAAATAAAACAATAATGTAGCACAAACTAAATTTCACTTGTACGCTTCAGTAAAAATGTGCAATTAACAATTTAAAATTATGTCTTTACATATTACAGATTCTTGATAAGCCAATCACTTCATTGTCCATTTGCCATCTGGAGCGTGTTGATTCTTATGACAATCTTGTTAAATCTATATCCGGTTTTCAGCAGCTACCTATGCCTTAACTCGCAGTGCAACTTGCGGCTTGCAACATACTCATTATATTGGAGCTCCTTGAAATTATACTTTCCTCTCAATAAATAGATTAACATAGCTCTGTCCTGAAGAGGTAAATTTTAATTCAGGGAACGTTTTAGCTATTAGTAAACTTGTTCACAGCAGACACTGTACCGAGAGTCACTTGAAAATAAACTGCTTAATGCACATATACACTGTAGAAGTCATAATCGCTTTCTGCAGAACAAAAAGTTCTTCAGAGAGTGTTAATTTATTTAAATAAATAATTATGCTATGAAGAAAGACACGCATAGTGTTGATTTTTGTGTATTCAATACTGTTGTTGCATATCACTGAATGTTTTCTCTAAAAGGAATTTTGTTTACAAACTTACAAATATTCTCGTAAGACGTCACTGACAGAAATGTCCCATATCCAGCTGAAGGTGTGAGTGTCCCTGAGTAGTTGCCCCACTACGACAGAACAATTTCATTGTGCCTCATGGGCTGCAGAAGTCTAAAATGTAGAAATGTATAAGAATATACTATAAGTGCTGTCCTACCTTTTTCTCTAGCTTCTTCAATGCATTTTCTGGTAAAGCGATTCACTCCAGGGAACATAACTGCCAGAAAAATACGATACTACATATAAATATAAACACTAATAAAATAATAATATTCAAAAGGTTTAGCACATAAACAATTATGCTTTTCTAGTGATTATATAACATCTGAATTTTTTATTTGTTGTACAGCATATTGGATGCATTACTAATGTAAATTGTTGTAAATTATTTTGTTGTAAAAGAAACAATGTATGCGGGCGTAAGAGCCAGCAGGTTAAACCAGCTGGCTGTCACAACTGCAAGATTCAAGATTTAATAAGACATTTTAAAAATTATTTTTTTTATAATTCATGTACAGTTTTATTAGTCCCACGTTAAATTTACCTATGACAATTAATCATTTACTAGTTTCATAGTTGGTAGCATTTATAAATGGACGTTGAATATGGATGTTGGACTATTTTATAAGGTGTGTCTTGGTGATGTTGGCCACAGATGTAGATATAGAGAATGCTTATTTCTGCACATGAGAGGATGCAAGGAATTACCAACATTTGGATGCTTAGATGACGTAAATTGGAAGAACTGTCTTTGATAGTATATAGGGTGTATATAACTGAGGTTAGTCAAAAATGCATAGTGACAGTTTGAATTGTGTTGCCATATATTTTGAGTATAAATAATGTTGAATCATAATTCAAGGGTACATGTTTTAAGCTGGTCACTAGGAAGTGTCTGTTTTGGGTGTTCGGTCACTAAGAAGCATCTGTTTTGAAATGTATTATGTGTTTGACAACTTTGATTTACAGTTAAGAATGTGTGTTTCAAATGTACTAAGTGCCATAATGTACAGTATTTTTGATGTATCAGTAAGCATTTGTTATTTCACATGCTGAGTGCTTAGTCAAAAGGAAGGATCTGCTTTGAACAGTGTTTTCAAGATACTTTTGAGTGAACATCTGTTTTGTTAAGGGAACATACTTCGTATTTGAGTTTTTAAAAGTTAGTTATTCAACACTATCATTGATTAGTACATTGATTAAAGTAAATTAGGATTAATGTGCATTAATATATATATAAAGCATTACTTCATAAGATATTTGTTTTGACAGATAAATCCATCATGAATTGGTGATTGCCAAATCTTTCACTGAAACAAAATCAAAATAACATTTCATGAGATCACAACTGAAGCACTAAACTGGTTTTTTTTACATGGTACAGTTACGATGTATTCACATCATGATGTAATTACATCACTGTGATAAATGCTATAACAGAGACAACAAGACATCCTGTATGGCACTCCTGACAACCTCATATGTGTAGACATTTTAATATTGTAAACAATGTGGACTGTTGTTTGATTAACATTTATATGTGTTTTTGTGTGACTGGGGTATTCAGGACATAAGCCTTAAATTACTTCAACCCATATGATGGCGCAGAGATGTATGGTTACCAGTTGATTCTATCCATGTAATGTATACGTATGGTACATAGCAACTATCGGTTTGTATGTGAGGATTCCAGATGTGCAAACAGTTGTGTATTACTGTGACATATATTTACTATTGTGAGTGGTGTAAAATCTAAATGTTTACTTGTATACTGTACATGTAGAGACTGTAATATGCTGTAAGCTTCCCATGCCTTGGCTGTTATAAATCATTGTGAAATCTTTGGTTTTGCAATGTATAATTATTTCCTATGTGTGTACATACTTAATACATACATATACTTATATACAATGTACATACATATATACGTAATTGTTCATATGATTAATTAATAGAAATACCAATGGAAGACAATATTCAATATTCAGAAGAAACCTTCCTGTTTCATAAACCTCATTCAAAAACTAATGTTTGAATAACACTAATTCATCAAATAATATCAAATCGGTATAAAATCTGCAAGATTAAATTGGAAGAAGTTTTATATCAGTGTACCTAGAAAGCTATTCATGATGCATTTTGCTTCGTCGGGGCTGATCTTCAGGTATTCAGCTAGGCGCTCTTTACCTGCAAACAAGATTATCGATGATACTCTCAATTTCATATTTTAGAATATTCCAACATTCAATTGCGGTCTTATTCATCAGCATGTTATTCCAATCTAGCTTTGCTAAGTATTTTCTCATATCTTTGTAGTTACCTTTGTGGAAGTTTCTCTTGTACGTTTTCTTATTTTTACTTTCTGATTTTACATTGATGTCAAAATGTATTTGATTATGGTCACTATTACCCAATGGTTCAAATATTTTTACATTGTCCACTAATTCTTTTTGTGATGACAAAACTATATCTAATACATTTTCTCCCCTGGTTGGTTCTAGTACGTGCTGAGTAAGAAAGCTATCCTGGATTAAAAATAGAAATTGTTGGTCCTCAATCCCTGTGCTCTCTAGAGAATTCCATTGTATGTGTCCATGGTTAAAATCTCCCATTATGATACATTCCCCTTTACTAACTTCCTTTATAGCGTTTATTATTTTTGTGTTGTCCTCTTCGTTTATGTTTGGACTTCGGTAAACTAATCCAATAGTTAATTTAGAATTTCCTGAAACAATTTTGCACCAAACAGCTTCATCGCAATCTGCTTCCCTTTCTAGTTTTATTTCATAAGCCTGAATAGATTCTTTAACATATAAAATAACTCCCCGCCCCTTCTTCCTATTCGATCTTTCCTAAACATTACATATCCTGTCAGTCCTAATTCAGCATCTGTTATATCTATGTTGGCCCATGATTCAGTTATACCAATTATGTGAGGGTCAATATCTTCTACCATAATGTTTAATTCGTTTTCTTATTTACTATGCTCCTTGCATTTAAACATACGCATCTATAACCTTTTTCAGTGATGTTTTTCGGATGATTTGATATTGGTTTATCTGTGCTAGTGGCCTCTTGTTCTGCTTGAGACACCTCTAGGTAACCCCCCTGCACTTCTAGTTTAAAGAATGTTTACTTCCAAAAATATTTGTCATTGTACCCAAGTCACTATCTACCGCTGCTGAAAGTTTGTCCGCGAATACTGCCGCCCCCTTACCACTTAAATGAAGCCCATCCTTCATGTACATATCAGCCCTCCCAACAAAATTTCCCCATAAATCCACAAATCCAACTTCCTCTTCCATACATAACTTCTGGAGTAACATGTTAATTGCCATCCCCCGACAATTTCGATATTTGTGACCCCTCCTGCCCATTACAGGTAAAATCCCTGACAGTATTACCTGCTCAACCCGCGTCTGTTTTAGTGTTCTGACCAACTGCCTATATTTCCTAACTATGGCAGTTGTACCCTCCCTCTCTACGTTATTTGTCCCTACGTGTACTAAAACAGATCCACCCTTTCCCGAGCCTATGATGTTTTTACCCTCTGAGTTATCGCCTCTATTTTGGCTCCAGGCAAGCAGACCACCACATCATCTCCCTTGTTTAAGACTCTGTCGGTCTTCCTAACTATCGAATCCCCCACAAACACCCTCGCTCTCTTCCTCACCCCCTCTATCACTGCTGCAGAATAACTCTTCCGTTCGATCCCCTCCATCAGATTCTGTCCTGACCCCTTCCCTCCTGTCTCCTTCGCTCCTGTCTCCCCCACTTCCCACTCCTTTGCTCTTGTCTCTCCCACTTCCCTCTCCTTCACTCCGGTTGTTTTCCCTCCCGTCTCCCCCACTTCCCTCTCCTTCACTCCGGTTGTTTTCCCTCCCGCCTCCCCCACTCCCTTCTCCTTCCCTCCTGTCTCCCCCACTCCCTTCTCCTTCCCTCCTGTCTCCCCTACTCCCCTCTCCTTCGCTCCTGTTGTCTTCCCTCCCGTTCCTTTCTTTCCCGTCTCCTTACGTCCTGTCTCCCTACGACCTATCACCTTCCCTCCCCTCAGCTTCCTCCCAGGCTGCGGTGAGCTCTCCCTAGCATCTCTTGTGTCTTTCCCCACTTTATCATCTACTGTTCCCCCACCGGAACTACTGGCACAACCACCCTGTTCCCTTCCCACCATTGCCACAACGAGCAGCCTCAGCTCTTCCAACTCCAAACAGAAAATGTTATAGTATAACATCCAGTATTGCAACAGAATACCCCATGACGACTGACAGGAGAGAAGGGAGAGGTCACAAGAGCAAGTTAACATAAAAGTATGTCAGGGGTAAAAACTCTATCCGTCTGGTAAGTCTCAAAATCTACCAGCCTGACCTATATCCTACCAGCCCTGTTAAAAATCTTGGACAAAAACATCTGCCAGAGCAGTTCGGTTGCTATATCAGAATATTCAGGATGAGATTTGTTAAAAACGTTTTTATGGATGAAAATACAAAAATGGTCTGAAGTGGTCAAAATTGTGATAGGTCTGTAAAAGTCACTGGACATAGGGCTGGCAACCTGACAGACATAACCAGCCCGACTACAAGAGTACCGGCCACTGACCGCCTGACCAATGTTAGCTTGCAGCCCTGAAGTGAGTGGGACAACAAGGACAAATGTTGTAGACACTAGACACATACTAAAACCTACCTTACATCTCCTACAACACTGAAACTTAATTTCCCCGAGGATGTGGCTCGTTTTGATCGTACCTGCCCCATACATCACGGAGTACACAACCCTCTTGGTCTGTTCCCGCTCCTTCTCTGTTACATCCCTTCTATTCTTCCCAAGCCTGTAAAACATTGTATATAGTCACGCCAACTGTTTTTTACAGTTGTGTCGCAGTCATAAAACAGTCATTGCTGAAACAAGGCTCAATGCTATAACTTGGAAGTGTTGAGAGAGAATACGATTATGTTTGTACAAGGATAAGGAAGCACACAGTGGGTGATATCACTTACCACTGTGATGTTAGATCCTTGAAGATGTCGTCACTGTTAGGGTTGTTGAAAACGCGAAGTAGAGCCGAGTCACCAGAGAGGTGGGCGAGAAGACGCAACTCAATCTGCTTGAAGTCTGTGAAACACACTCACAAAACAGCCTATGAAGACTCAAACATAACACATTTATTTCTACATATGATAATAATAAAATAATAATAACGTTGTCCTATAATAACGTTGTCCTATATAGCTTGGCGCTTACTCCATTATTAGAGTTAGCTTTAGGCAGCAGTTGATGCAGCGACTGACAGTCTGGTGCTCTAACCTGAATCCCGGTCCCCTTGACTGACAGTCTGGTGCTCTAACCTGAATCCCGGTCCCCTTGACTGACAGTCTGGTGCTCTAACCTGAATCCCGGTCCCCTTGACTGACAGTCTGGTGCTCTAACCTGAATCCCGGTCCCCTTGACTGACAGTCTGGTGCTCTAACCTGAATCCCGGTCCCCTTGACTGACAGTCTGGTGCTCTAACCTGAATCCCGGTCCCCTTGACTGACAGTCTGGTGCTCTAACATGAACCCCGGTCCCCTCGATTGACAGTCTGATCCTCTAACATGAACTCCGGTCCCCTCAATTGACAGTCTGGTGTTCTAAGATGGACCTCAGACCTCTCGATTGACATTCTGGTCCTCAAACCTGAACTCCGGTCCTCTTGATTGACAGTCTGGTTCCCTAACTTGAACCCCAGTCCTCTCGATTGACAGTCTGGTGTTCTAACCTGAACCCCTAGTCCTCTCGATTGACAGTCTGGTGTTCTAACCTGAACCCTAGTCCTCTTGATTGACAGTATGGTGTTCTAACCTGAACCCCTAGTCCTCTCGATTGACAGTCTGGTGTTCTAACCTGAACCCCTAGTCCTCTCAATTGACAGTCTGGTGTTCTAACCTGAACCCCTAGTCCTCTCGATTGACAGTCTGGTGCTCTAACCTGAACCCTAGTCCTCTTGATTGACAGTATGGTCCTCTAACCTGAACCCGGTCCTCTTGATTGACAGTCTGGTGCTCTAACCTGAACCCCAGTCCTCTGGATTGACAGTCTGATGCTCTAACCTGAACCCCTGTCCTCTTGATTGACAGTCTGGTGCTCTAACTTGAACCCTAGTCCTCTTGATTGACAGTATGGTCCTCTAACCTGAACCCCGGTCCTCTTGATTGACAGTATGGTCCTCTAACCTGAACCCCAGTCCTCTTGATTGACAGTCTGGTGCTCTAACCTGAAACCCGGTCCTCTGGATTGACAGTCTGGTGCTCTAACCTGAACCCCGGTCCTCTTGATTGACAGTATGGTCCTCTAACCTGAACCCCAGTCCTCTTGATTGACAGTCTGGTGCTCTAACCTGAATCCTGTTCCCCTAGATTGTCAGTTCGGTCCTCTAACCTGAACCCCAATCCTCTTGATTGAAAGTCTGGTCATCTAACCTGAACCTCGGTCCCCTAGACTTACATTCTGGTGGTCTAACCATTAGACCACTGCTCCTCACGGAAGCTACATAGATATTTTAGCATATCTTCAGCATCCTTCAAACAAATACATAGCTATACCTAAATACTGAGCTAACCACTGAAAAGATTTGTCTCACCAGCACTCAGTAGGGAGTATCCTTGTTGACTTATGAATGGCGCCCTTGCATACACACTGACTGACACAGCTTGACCATCTGAAACTGACCAAGTCCTATAAATGGAATTTAATGTATCTAAATGTGTCCACCTTCCAATAACAAACAAAACTAAACCCAGCCCACACAAGTACTCGCTTTCTGGCCAGCCATTATCCACTGTATCCAGCCACTCATATCTCGGAGTAAAATTGGATTCCAAATTAACCTGGACAAATCACGTCACTGACATAACTTCAAAATCTTCTAAATTTTTGGGCATGATTAAATGAACTCTTGGCCCATGTAAACCCGAAGTTAAACAAACAGCCTACAACATGCTAATCCAGCCAAAACTCGAGTACTCTTCACCCATATGGAATCCCCACACCTTTTCACAAGTTAAAAGCCTTGAAAGAGTGCAACACTCTGCTGCCAGATTTGTTAAAAATGATTACAGACGGAACACAAATCCAGCAGATCTAATTACTGCCCTTGGATGGCCAACCCTTGAACGAAGACGCATCATTAAACAAGCCACAACCTTCTACAAAATTGTAAATAACATTATTGAGATCACCCCCCCCCCAGGCCTACTAACCTGCTCTCAAACCCATGGACAATACATAGCTCCCAGGTGTCGTATAAATGCAATGGTTTTTCATTTTATCCCCAAGCCATTCACATATGGAATATGATTCCACCAAAAATTACCAACATAAAAAACCCAAAATCATTTCAAGAAGCTATTATGGAACTCCCTTTCACCACACCTCCTCACCTAAACTGCCTTTAAAACACAGTGCTCAGCGTAAACTTATCCATGGTGTGGGTATGGAGACTGTCTATGTGTGCATGTGGCAAGACAGTGACAGTATCCATACACATAACCAACCTATTAAAAATTTTCGTTTAACATCCTATACATAAAATAAATAAAACTATAAGATAAAAACCATTTCAGCAACATTAAAGTTACTAGTCTTTTAGTCGAATGTACCACCCACAGCGCATGTGCACAGTCCACCACAAACTCCTGCGTTAGCCCAAGTTTGGGCTGTTTGGAGTATAACCACTTGAGACTTGAGTTCAAGATGACAGTAGATCTCAAATAGAGTTGAAGTTGTTTGAACCTTTAGTTTGCAATACTGAAAACTGAATTATCGCAGTCAATCTAATGAGCATACAGTACACTTAAAAAATTGGGCCATGGTAAAATGTCAAGGAATCTGTTCTTATAAGTGTACACCAAAATTTGTTTCTCTAGATGATAACATAGCTGTTTAACACTAGTGGTGTAATTTGGTGACTAGTGTAGAACAACTGAAAACTGTTTAACACCAGACGGCGGCACTTTTCAGTTGTTCCACACTAGGCAAATGACAATAATTATGGATCCTGCTGATTAAAAAAGGGGGTGTGTGCTAATTAGGGCATGTGCACTTAATAGGTCAACTACAATATGTCTACTGCGTATGTCTCTTATTATCTGTAATGTTGTAAAATGATGCAGGCTGTTCATTTAGTGATATAATTTGTTTCAGCATATTTTCCAACTTCCTTCCAATTTTGTATTTTTTATAAAATTTTTTAAACTGATAGGATGAATTAGGATTCAAACAGCGCAATAAAGCACCATCCTCCCCCCTCCCTCCTCCCCCCTCCCCCCAAACCATGACTGCAGTCTGCTCCACTAGGTCACTGTTGATATCAAATTAGTTTCATATGATCATCAACATTTCTACAAAAAAATGTCAACAGCAAAACAGTAATTCATATTTTGTAGTAATTTTTTATATTTGTAAAATTATTTAAGTAACGAATCTGGGTAGGCAAATATTAGATCTAGATACATGCAACATAACAAAAACAATTGTTCATTTTTAGTATATTATAGTCTCTCTTTAAATAATTTCTGTTGAGAGGTTTGTTTACAATATACAATATATAATATATACATCTCTTGCCAGTTCCAGTCAGTTCTTCTCCAGTTTCCTTGACTGGGGTTATTTGCAGGGGTACTTTGGGGATGGCCTGTATGTTGGGATCAGTGGAGGTCAGCCGCCCTGTGGCAGCTGCAGTGTGGTCCCAGTGGGTGTGAAGTTGCGTCCCTTTTACAAACCCCAGTAAGCTGTCCACATAGGTTGACTTTAACTTCTGTACCTGTAGACACAGGTCATCTTTACTCTTTAGACCCAACAATCACATCACTAGTGTACGATTCTGGGGTTTAAAGATTGTCAGAGATGCATTCAAAAGACATACATTTAGCAAACAATTTAACTGAAAAAGGACAAAAGTATATAATATTATACAACAATATAAAGCGATTCACACTTTTACAAGTTACCTGATATAACAATAAATGTCAATTTTAATTAAACTGACTGCACATACTACTATTCACACACTACAGATGTAAACATCAATGAACCTGATTCTTGATATGCTAAATGAATGATGTAGACAGCTTTAAGACATGAAGACAATGAATAGATCCGAGAGAGTCACCTGTCTGTATTGTAGAATGAGAGCTGGCAAAGGGTGGACGTCTTGTAGGACTGTCAACACTGCCTCGGATGTTGACTTCTGCTGCTTGACCAGTGTGCGAACGACATGCTTATTTGGCGGTAGGCGGCTGTCCAGTTTTAGTTCTTCAAACAAAATCTGCAACAGTTAAAGACAAAACTCCTCTTGAGCATCACCTGAAGTTATGTGCATTAGTTCAAAGATTCTGATATTGAGGATAATAATGACAATATTGATCTTTTCTTGTGAGCTATAGTGCTATATTTAAAAATTTATGGTACGATTATGACCTCTTAATAATCTACTAAACATATATTGGTTTGACATTGATCTATGTACATCTGTATTGTATTGACACTCATAATGATTTAGATTATTTTACAATAATATATTTATACTATATAATACTATATAATAATCCAGCATGATTTTATGATGACACTCATTCTTTGTACCTCTAAGCCACTCTATGTCTGTCATAAATATTACTGAATAATAAAAAATTAACTAAACCTATGTAATACTGACCTGACGTAACTGAGGGTGACTAGTGATGACAAAGGGGCGACCAGCTGCACTGTATATTTCTTTCTCCAGTTCGCCCAACTTCTTCTAATAAATACAAACAATTTCATTGATATATCTGACCACAAACAAATGATCGCTCTGCAATCAGGAATGTTCTGAATTTACATTAATTTTTACTTTAAAATATGACGGTGCACCCCATGAGATCATTATGCTGTCGTGGTGCCTCCGTGACCTTGCAAGCTATTTCTGCCAATGTGTTACTTAACTTTTATTCAATCACTGCACAAATTATTAAATTACTTTCCACTGGGTCTATTTGAAATTTGGCTAAAAAGGGAAAAAGTGGTCCAAATTTATATACTATGACATAAGGCTACTTGCACTTTCAGAGAATACCTGATCTACTAATCAAAGTTAATTATTTTGATGATTTAAAAAAGTCCACACTCTTATTAAACTGACTGTGCATATCACTTAAACTATTTACACACTACATATCACTTAAAATATTCACACACTACATATCACTTAAACTATTCACATGCTACAGATTTGAACATCAATTACTCTGATTTGTGATGGTTTAAATGATTTGTGGAAGGAGCAATTTGTATTAGCAGATGCAATGTTGGTAATATGCAGGAAACTTCCCACCTTAAGCACATAACCGGACTTGATCATCACCGATGTGTCGATGCTTATTCCGCGTAGTTCCATGACAGCCAGTAGGGGGCAGAGTGGCATCTCAATCTTCTCAAACAGTTCCCAGAGTGCAGCATTCTGCAGCTGCTGGTAGAGTTTTGTTGTGATAGGTCCTAATAATTTCAGGTCTCCACAGATTATGTCTTTGCCGTTACTGCTGTCTGTCCTCTGAAATATAACTCTTCAAATTAATTTTGGAATTTGAAATAATTTTTTTTTATTTTCCTTTGTCAATTATTTCATTATGGGGGAAACAAACCACAGATGATATGATATAATATACTAACAACTAAATTGTATCCAACACTAATAAAAAGCAGCCATCTTATTTTTGGCTGTACACTATGTACTTCCTAATGAAGAGCAAGTGATTTAAGAGATTGAACTCTTATTTTGAACAGGGGATAGGTAAGTTTAGTGAAATAATTTTTTTCAACACAAACTTGCATGCTGAGAAGCATTAACATTGTGACTAATGACAAAATAATAACACACTTATCCAGGCCTAAAAAAATATTTTTTACACGTTATTTGCCGCACAAGAATTTGTTTGCATCCAATAATTGTCGAGCGAGTTGGCCGAAATACTCGGAGAATACAAAAAGGTTTCTTCTATCCATTGAAGAAACAATATTTTGCTCTTCCACAATGATGTTGCAATTAAACATCACCAGAAGATGACATCATAGGTGATAGGGGAGCATACTACACTTACCATTTGCTTCACCTCAGGGTAGTGATCTATGACCTCGGTGAATGTGACAGCGGGGTTATCCGAGTCCAACAGCCAACTTGCAATTTTCACATCCAGAACCCGCCATTTGGTGGACACTGCAAGGAGACTGACCCAGTCAGTTGTGTCCAAGATTAAATTGTAGTAGCCCGTGGATGACCACTGAGGTAAGAATTCATTCAACCGTGTCCTCATGCATGGTATTTAACAGAATTAATTGAGTCACATCATGGATGCTTCTGCTGTGACCCATGTGGTTGAGAGATAGAGGTTACACATATACCCCCTTGCACAGACACCAGGTAGATGGAACATGCAGCGTTTAGTCTCTTTGTAAACACACAGGCTGTGGGACTGGATGAAATAGTCCAAGTTTTTAAATGGCAGCAGGTGGAGTTGAACCCCAGTCCTCTTGATTGACAGTCTAGCCGTGTCATTACTGAGCTGCCAAACCCCACAATGCATTTCATTCCTGCCCCAATCAACGTTTCCTGCTACAAAGCAATCCAGTTATGAGAACGTACAATTTACCTTCAATGCAAGCCTCAAATTATCTAAGGCAAGTGCTTCGACCGTCATTTGTCATTCAATGTTATATTTAGGTGATGAACACAACCCATTGTGTAATCTAAAAAAGACACATACTTCCAACTTATTACAATGTGGTTTGACAAAACTAGAGACCAGGAGATTAAGAGGAGACCAAAGAGAAGTGTTTAAAATAGTGAACGGTTATAAGGATGTTGATAGGAATATGTTCTTCAAACTTAAAGAAGGCAGTAGAACCAGAGGACACAAAGCAGCATTAGTTAAGGAGCAGTGTAGGTTGGACATGAGAAAGTACTCTTTCTCACAGAGGGTGATAAATGAATGGAACAAACTGCCAAATTGTGTTAATGCTAGTAGTGTGGATATGTTTAAAAATAGAATTGACAGATATATGATAAGGGCGGGCTACACACAGATGATAAAATTGTTGGACTCTCGATAAGCCAATGGCTTCCTTGTCCACTTGCCATCTGGAACTTGTTGTTCGAGATGGCAATCTTGTTAAATCTTGTTCAATCTTGTTAAACTTCCCATTGGTATATACCTGTTGAGTGACTGTAGCCAAAGTGTAGGATGAGATTCTGGATGAGTTCCTGGCCATCAAAACACAGCTTCCTTGTGCGACTGACAGACATCAACTCCTCCAGTACAGCTCTGGCTCCAGCAACATGATGGTTTAGTTTCAACAGTAAAATATATGTCACAGTAGGTTAGATAAAACTCCCTCTACATCACGAATCAGGGTCATTGATGTTCAAGTCTGTAGTGTATATCCATAATTAGTTTAATAAAAACGTCTATTAAAATCATCGAACGAATTGATTTTGATCATTAGATCATCACTAGCTGTATGTCATAGTATATTGATGTTCAAGTCTGTAGTGTATATCCATAATTAGTTTAATAAAAACGTCTATTAAAATCATCGAACGAATTGACTTTGATCATTAGATCATCACTAGCTGTATGTCATAGTATATTGAGCCAGACCAATTTTTTGCTAAGTTTGAGTTTCACCAGATACGGCAACAAAAGCCATAGTTTGTCCAATTATTTCATCAAAGCTAAATAACACATTTGCACAAACAAACAAGTATGTTGTATTAGATGCTAAATAGGTTTGATTTTTCACAAAATAATTGCAAGACAAGTCGAAGGCAAAACTTCAATTGAGGAGCAAACTTTGAGTATAGTTCTGCTCGCAAACAAAAGCCAAATAGACAGGAAATGTTTTGTTTTTTCTCTGTATTTGTGTAATGATTGTAGCCACATGTCTCCTCTGAGTGTTGTTATTTCTCTGTATTTGTGTAATGATTGTAGCTACATGTCTCCTCCGAGTGTTGTTATTTCTCTGTATTTGTGTAATGATTGTAGCCACATGGTTCTTCTGAGTGTTGTTATTTCTCTGTATTTGTGTAATGATTGTAGCTACACGGTTCTTCCGAGTGTTGTTATTTCTCTGTATTTGTGTAATGATTGTAGCCACATGTCTCCTCTGAGTGTTGTTATTTCTCTGTATTTGTGTAATGATTGTAGCTACATGTCTCCTCCGAGTGTTGTTATTTCTCTGTATTTGTGTAATGATTGTAGCTACATGTCTCCTCCGAGTGTTGTTATTTCTCTGTATTTGTGTAATGATTGTAGCCACATGTCTCCTCTGAGTGTTGTTATTTCTCTGTATTTGTGTAATGATAGTAGCTACATGTTTCCTCCGAGTGTTGTTATTTCTCTGTATTTGTGTAATGATTGTAGCTACATGTCTCCTCCGAGTGTTGTTATTTCTCTGTATTTGTGTAATGATTGTAGCCACATGGTTCTTCTGAGTGTTGTTATTTCTCTGTATTTGTGTAATGATTGTAGCTACATGTCTCCTCCGAGTGTTGTTATTTCTCTGTATTTGTGTAATGATTGTAGCTACATGTCTCCTCCGAGTGTTGTTATTTCTCTGTATTTGTGTAATGATTGTAGCTACATGTCTCCTCCGAGTGTTGTTATTTCTCTGTATTTGTGTAATGATTGTAGCTACATGTCTCCTCCGAGTGTTGTTATTTCTCTGTATTTGTGTAATGATTGTAGCTACATGTCTCCTCCAAGTGTTGTTATTTCTCTGTATTTGTGTAATGATTGTAGCTACATGTCTCCTCCGAGTGTTGTTATTTCTCTGTATTTGTGTAATGATTGTAGCTACATGTCTCTTCCGAGTGTTGTTATTTCTCTGTATTTGTGTAATGATTGTAGCTACATGTCTCCTCCGAGTGTTATTTCTCTGTATTTGTGTAATGATTGTAGCTACATGTCTCTTCCGAGTGTTGTTATTTCTCTGTATTTGTGTAATGATTGTAGCCACATGTCTCCTCCGAGTGTTGTTATTTCTCTGTATTTGTGTAATGATTGTAGCCACATGTCTCCTCTGAGTGTTGTTATTTCTCTGTATTTGTGTAATGATTGTAGCCACATGTCTCCTCCAAGTGTTGTTATTTCTCTGTATTTGTGTAATGATTGTAGCCACATGGTTCTTCTGAGTGTTGTTATTTCTCTGTATTTGTGTAATGATTGTAGCCACATGTCTCCTCCGAGTGTTGTTATTTCTCTGTATTTGTGTAATGATTGTAGCTACATGTCCCCTCCGAATGTTGTATACCGTACAAAATGCTGCCCGCCCTGCTTAAAACATTTAAATCATTTCCCTGAGAAATGAAAACAACATGGATGTTCCAGTCTTCCTCTTCTTCATTTGTCTGTTATGCTACCCCCAAATTGGACACTTACCTACTCCAGGCATACGCACTATTCTGTGAGTTCAATGGTACGTAGGCAAACTGTAAGACAGTATTGCTGCAGTCACCAAAATCAACACAGACTGGGTTTGTGCATTTGGGGTAGGCAAAAGCAACACCAGCAACCTGTAGTAAAACACTGTAATACAATTATATTCGGTGAAAATGTTTGGTGAATATATTATACAAAACCTCTGTTTGAATGTCATACATTAACAAAAGTACAGTCGAACTGTGCTTAATGGTCACCTCGATAATACAGCCACCTCGATCATCAATATGGTCACCCTGAGACAGTCCCAAATTATTTCCATAACACAGTAAGGTATAGGAGAATTATTCCAGCTAATCCTGTTAGTCCCGGATATATGACGCTTTACAAATTTTAATAATAATAATAATGTCACTTTGGACCAGTAAAACTTTATTAGAAGCATGACAAGTTGACAACTCATACAAACTTTACTTCAAGGTAATATTCTATTATATTATCTCATGTATGCATTTCACTTATAAACAGGACATTTTTTGGACATTCTTTGTTTTTTTCTGGAGGGCAGTCACATTCATTGTGGCCTTTCTGTGTGAGCAAAACATTGCACAGGTAGTTTTGCTGATCTTACCTTGTCTTCAATGATGCTCTTTCTCTGTAATAAAAATATTATGTGAATTAACTGCTAGATCTGCCATAATCAACCTAGTCTCATAGTCATATTAACTGACCATCAGTGTGGTTACGTGGTTACCCTCTGTCCCCCCACCCACATACCATTGTGCCACCGCACCATGAACTAAATGTACCTGGATGTTGGGTTTCAATGATTACCTTTAATATATGTAATCAATATGTAGACCATTTTGGCTGATAGATGGAGCCTTATAATGGAATAAGAAACACAAATCTTCAATATTGACTTCCTTGAAACACATACAGGAATTAATCCTTTACAAATAAATTGTAGGCATTTCAGCTTATTTGTAGCAGGATTATATGATTTATTCTGCTAATAACTTTTAAGAGTGACACACAGTTGTGATCAAATTGCATTTCCTAGACTAGCAGTCTAGCACACAATGTTAATTCACTGATGGATAGTTGCGGACATTTATGACTTATGACAGGGAGTGTGCAGCTTTGAGATTTAAGATCATTCTAAGACAACTTAAAAAATTCCAAGACTTCTTTCTGTGACAAATTAAATACACGATAACAACACCTTTTAGAAGCCATTTATTTATTTGGTTATCAAACTGTGTAATTTGATGAAGCATGCATACCAACATGCAGTTTGTTCCACCACTGTCGCAATATAGCCCATGGACAGCTAGGACTTAGTTTGGTGAAATCTAATTTAAGAACTTTTTAAGACCTTTCTTTAACAAATCCCATTTTAAGACCTTTACAAGGCCTTAAGATGTAGGACCCAATTTTGAAGACTCTGTACACATTGTATATAAATAAACTGAACAAAGAAGACTCACTTTATTCTCCGTCTGTTCTCTTAGCTGTGAGGAGCCGTTTGTGTAGACAAGAGACAGAGCGATCTCATGGGCCTGTCTCAGACTTTCCACTAATCTATCTCTCGCATTGTCACTCAACTCATCCACAGGCCACAGCAGAGAATGTTCACCTTCACGCCTGGATGACTTAACATTTCCAGCCTGTAATAAAACATAAACGAAGATATACGTCTCGTATGTTCTACAACAGACAAATGAACATTTTGTCAGTGATTTACACAAAGTCAAATCAATTACAATTAAGTTTTATTTTCCATTTCAGTTACAAAATTACACTTCTAAAATGTTCAAATCAATTAATTTACTTGGCACTTTTTATAAGTTTAAAAATTCCTTAATCTATTATAACTCCTCAGTGTTGATAAACTGTCTGATTCCAAGGTGACACCGGCTACCCCCACTCCAGGGATTAAATATTAACAGCATATAATGGTACTAGCATACCAGTGATGTCAGGTCATTGGTCTTAGTCCTTTTTACTGGAGTGCTGTAAGCGTATTTGTTGGTTTTCTTCTCTCTTGGTTTGCCGGCACTTTCCAGAAAATATTCTGCAATGATCCAAATGACAAATCGTTACAGAAACAAGGCAACAACAATACTCTTAAACTTGAATGTATTAAGATGGATGGTTTCACTCAATGGCATCCATCACAGGTGGCGGCCAGTGCATATCCATAACTGTCATCTCTGACTGGTGCCCACATGTAAGACTGGTGACAGAAATTAATAAGGCCCGCAATCGAACACATCAAATTATCTACGTTCGCTGGTTTTCTGCACATGCTCACAAGGAGTTTACCATGCAAACTGGGATGCATTGATTGGATCTCGCAAGATTTTGCTACAGCAGATCATTTGTTATTTACGTGTCATCTGATAAATCCAGGACATATCACGATACAAAAAGTTGTTAAAAATGCACAAAACTCTAAAGAATGTCTCCTGCACACATAAGTGACACAACACTATCAAATTTTAAAAGTTCAGTTGAGCTACGAGGAGACTGTACAAGTTAGCTTGTATGTATCTCTCTCTAGCTAAAAAAGTTTACACTGACACTGAATTACAGAAAATGTTAGATACCTAAAGTGCGTAAGTCGACATCAGCTGATGTTTCACTTGAGGCTTTTCTCTTTGTAACCTTCTTCAAACTTGACTGTGCCAGTGTTCCCCGGGGTGGCGCAATGCTGTCACTAAATAGAATTACAACATCAGCAAACCGTGCAACAGCGACTGTCGGAAGACACCAGATTACTGGGGCGTGGTAGCGTAATAGTTAGAAATCAGGCTCTCAATCTACAGAATCTTGGTTTGAATCCTCTTTTCGAAGCTGTAAATTAGTACCTGGCTACAAACAGTGGTGGATATGCAAATGAATAGTCTTTGCACAATAATTGCAGCATGGCTGAATGCTTCCAAGAGAAGTCAAGATTGTGTTTGAATGAACAGGTCTCCTAGATGGTGAAGTGTAAAGTGCTTTGAACAGTCCCAAAGGACTGGATACCATGATATATAAGAACGTACTTTTACCTTGTAATCTAATGGCGGAGAGACTACATCATATTTGACCTACTATCAAGCATAATCATATTATTATACTTTAGTTTAAATATCAGTAAATGGAGGATTTTACTAAACATGTTGGAAAACATAAATTTCCCAACACATTCATAACACACACACAAGTGATAGGTCAGTAATGTTATCTATCCCTGTCAGGTTCAGTGACAAAATCCTACAATATTATATAAACATTAAATGCTGATTGCAGCATCCCTGCACTGTTGGATGCTGTACCAGGGTCTGTTGCACTGCTGGGTATTAAGCATTTCTATCAAGTCAGTGTATTAAAAAATATATTGTAATAAATCACATAGATTAACTACAATGATTAAATGATATACCGTATTCAACCTATTATGAGCATACATATCCTTTTTTAATCAGCAGGATCCATAATTATTGCAATTTAACTGGTGTGAAACAACTTAAGTGTTGCCATCTAGTGTTAAGCAGTTGACACTACTTTTTAGTTGTTCTACACTTGACACCACTAGTGTTAACAGTTAACATATTGTCTAGAGAAAAAAAATTTGGTGTACACTTATAAGAACAGATTCATTGACATTTTACCATGGCCTATATTTCCAATTAGCCACCCCTATAAGAACATTAAACCTCACCTGTCTATATGCCCAACATGCTGTGTAGATTTCCCCCCTATTGGCTTCTTGAAAAGTTCCCTATTTTGTTGCTCCCTTAAGCCAGATCCCGCATTACATCCTCCCTTGTGAGGGAAACAGACTGGTTCATGGCTCCCCCTCCCTACGCTGGTATCCAAGACAACAGATTCTGAACTTCCACAACGATCAGGTCCGTCAAACTTGTCACTGTGGGTCATCATAGTAACAGTGTCATTTGACGTAGAGTGACAAAACACTGACTTTGTGGTGACAGATGATGACTGATGTGTGACAGTCGAGATGTCACTGTGTTGGGGTGACACTGTTTTCATCTCTGCAGTCTTCATACTCTGGCTGTGATCAATGCGATCTAGATCTGACTCGGGGCTAAGATCCAGTGGTGGGCTGTAACTCT
The DNA here is from genome assembly GCA_033239005.1 of Lamellibrachia satsuma. Classification (NCBI taxonomy): domain Eukaryota; kingdom Metazoa; phylum Annelida; class Polychaeta; order Sabellida; family Siboglinidae; genus Lamellibrachia; species Lamellibrachia satsuma. The sequence goes on along the minus strand of BSQZ01000034.1, from coordinate 2,444,091 downwards.
GGGTGTTTGTAAACTGGGAGAGGTATGCCAGGGAAAACGTCGCTTCAGCATTTCCAGCCCCTTCATCCCAGGTGGCCATCCTCGGTTGCGAGTGTGGAAACAATGGCTGGCTGTTACATTCAGTCTTCTGCTGCTGCTGCTGCTGCTGCTGCTGCTGCTGCTGCTGCTGCTGCTGCTGCTGCTGCTGCTGCTGCTGCTGCTGCTGCTGCTGCTGCTGCTGCTGCTGCTGCTGTTCTTCAAAAATTTCACTGACATAGCTCTGCTTTTGGGCAGTTCCAAGTGTGCCATATTTACTTCTATTTCCTTGCTCAAAATAACTATCAACAAAATCATGTTGCAAAGTGATATTCTGTTGAGGCAATCTTGTGCACAAATCCCTTGACTTATATGACTCACTTGGAAGTGGTTCTGGCACTTGGGCATGTGTAAATGGCTTCCAACATTTGTTGGATGTCTTGATCCAAGAACATCCAGAAAAAGACACTGATTCATCATCGCTAGATTGAGGCAGGCTATCAGCAGTGCCCATACAATGTCTCCCGTAGGCAGGAGGTGTGGAAATTGAATGTTCCTTGTCGTAACACAGATATGAATCTTCAACATCAGCAGCAAAGGTACGAGAACCATGCAACAATCCTTGTTGAAACTGTGTAGATCTCCCAACTGAAGCAGAACGGAAGGACTCTATCAAGCCACGAGAACTGAGTGACGATCTCTGATTAAATCGGTCAGACTGTGGATAAGATTTCACAGAAGTTCCACTGTCAAAATCTGTCAGCTTGTCTGGAGTTTCTAGCATCATATGGTGGTAGTGCAGAGAATTGGATTCAGCCACAGCGCTGCTTGACATATCATTGTATGTGTTTTGCACAGTAGTATTTGGAAGGTAAATGATGCCATCCACACTTGAACACTGAGATGGTGGACATGTCCAGTTCCACTTTGTACCTTTGTAGTTATTTTTCTGTGACATGAACTCACTTGCACATATGCCATTAGTGTCTGGAAGACTTGTGCCATTAGTGTCTGGACGACTTGTGCCATTAGTGTTTGGAAGACTTGCTCCAAAGCTGTGTTGGTTCAATGTCTTGTAGTAAGTGCAATGGTCTGAAACAGTTGATACAGTTTGTACTAAAATAACATGCTACAGTGCACATTTGCTGTACTACTAAAATGAAAAATTAATAATTGCTTTACAAAATTCTTTTCATAATTTTAATTAGACTCCAAGTTAAGGTCACTTCTTGATGTTAGACTATTATTTTTCTTGCATGGAAGTTTAAAAGTGACACTGATTTTGTTCAATTTCTTTTGTGCAAATATTAAATGGTTCACAACATGGTGATTTTTACTGCATTTCCAGTTACGAGCAAAGTCCCAAAAGGCACTTTCAGTGATCAAAATGGCACAATAATAAAAAGTTGTGTAATTAGCACTGGGTGCAAATTGCAGTAAAAAACTAAACGTCCCTTACTTTCCATGATGCACTGGTGTACACTGTACACACAGAAAGTGTGCTAATGGGTATGAGAAAAGAGTGTCAGGCATACAGCTTTAATAGCCATTCATTAGACAAGTCAAATAATCATATTCCTTCAAGAAATGTATCTTGATCTGCCATGCATGTTTTCAGACACCTATGCCAGCATGCATTTACACACATGAATTCATGCACATTCATTCACCATCTCATCAACATCTGCTCATGAAAAGCAGGAAAAACCTCCTCCATGCACTCAACTTTAGTCATTTTAAGCGCTTTTTCATCTTTATTTTACCAGTCATCATTCTGATGTGTCATTCTTATTTGCAAAAAATTTTCAATCGCTTGAGACCAAAGAAATAAAATGTGTCCAAAATGGCCTTGTGTGCAATCAATTTTACCAGAAATGTTTTTTGTTTTTTTTTAAATAAAAATGCGGGACATTTCATCCAAAAGGCGGGAAAGCGGGCCAAGAGAAAAAACAGTATTTCCCGCCAGTAGTAAAGTTGACACCTCTGTCAACTGAAAAATGCTATTTCTTTGACAGAAGAAATAGCATCGCCCACCATGCTGTCTCACCCTACCAGGTTTGCAATGTGTGTTTTGAGTTTTAATTCGCTGCTCATGCTTCTTCACGAGAGCATCCCAAACAATCTGAGCATCAGCAGATAAGCTACTTCTCCGGTTACAGTTCAGTCTGCTGCCAGCAACAAACACTGTGGACGACATCTGAAAGTAAGCCATTTTTATAATGTAGATGATGATGTAAACATACACTGGTACAGTCATACTTTTTCAACAATTAAGTCACCAGAGTCAAATCCTAGTCACCCCCAAATTTGATCCATTTTGAGGTCTCGCTGGATATTACATTATAGATATCACTAGATTTAACAAGATTTGCCATCCAAGCCAAAAGCCCAGATGGCAAGTGGACAAGGAAACCATTGGCTTATCGAGAGTCCAACAATGTTCATCTACGTGTAACCCATCCTCCTGAGATATGTGTCAACCTTGTTTTTAAACATATTCACGCTGCTAGCAGTTATACAGTCCGTAGATAATTTGTTCCATTCATTTATTGCATTGCCCTCTGTGAGAACAAGTACTTCCTGATATCCTATCTACATTGATCCTTTACTAATTGTACCTCATGTCCTCTAGTTCTGCTACCCTTCTTGAGTGAGAAAAACTTATTTCTATCAATATTTTCATACCCATTCAATATCTTAAAAACTTCAATCTGATCTCCTCTTAACCTCCTTGACCTTGTCTCTAGAGTTGTTAAACCACATTCTTTCAGACGTTCTTTATAACCAAGTTATCTCAGTTCTGGAATAATTTTAGTTGCTCTCCTCTGTATGCGTTCAAGCGTATCTATGTCCTTCTTACGATATGGTCTCCACTACACTAGTTGGATATATATCAGTCCTTGACTAATTGTTTCAAAGAAAATGAGGCAAACAGGTTTCCGAGACATATTTGGGTATTTAGTAAGGACAATGGTCGCTAGATGGCAGGACTATATAGTTAGGTGGTGTACGTACATAGTCAGTCATACTCTTTCAAACTTCCTCATGATGTACTGGTGTCATGATATATCACTGTCACCTTGTTACTTGGATAAACTTACTGCCCATTTACTAAAATAATGTTATGATATGCCAAATGTAATCGTTTGAATGGAAAGGGAGGCGTCCTTGTGGTTGTTGGGCGATAATGCATACATTTAACAAAACTAATGAGGATTAGTCATGTTTACTAAATATTACTATGCAGAATATGCTATATTCTTTTGATGTGTTATTAAATACATTTACCTGAAACTCTGATTATGTGAATAATACTAGACAATAATATATTATACATTTGACGTATATTACCTTATCTTGTCGTCTGCTAGATTACAGTTACGCACTAACGAAAATACAGGCTTTATGGAGCCTTTATATATTAAGATAATTATTCTTTACATCACATAAAACCTAAACATTAATTATGATATCTGGTTTATTTATTTATGCTGTGTATTACACCGATGGGAGTTTAAGATGAAAATTATAAACCTGTGTTTGATCAGGTATTTATTTTGCGCATACTCGTGACCTTTCTAACGGGTCAAGATGGTCATCTAGAGAGCATGTTGGAACTGTCTTGGGGTAACAGTTGAGTGTGAACACGGTTGTCACCCCCAATAATACTTGCGCGGTGTGTGTTAGCAACGAAGGTATGGACACGTATATCGTTATTTCTCTTTAATTTAACGCTGTTTTTTCTTCAGAATTTGCTAAATGCAACAAAAGTGTGAAGCGGCATCACACTTTTTCCTGACCAAGTCACCAACACGCAGCACGAATGAGGAAATCGGCCAGAATCGGTGACAGTGTCACTCCGTATTTCACACATGTGCAACATATGAAATACATATAGCCGTATATTTGGGTGTCCTGCTTTTAAACAGGTTTGTTTGGGTTGCCTAAACTTCATGTGCCCTGTCCCTTAATCCTGATGTGGCGTGTGCTATCCGTGCTGTCAGTGACAGTGAGTGTACGTGCCATAAAGTGGGGTGTACCAATGGAAGTGTGTTCTGCGATGCCGACGATGGGCGTACTTCGTTTGTCATTCGTGTCATCCACCTAAGAGTTGCTTGCTTTTGTTGTTTGTAATTGAATGATTTCATATTTGATGTTCACTGCCTTTAGAAGTTCAGGTAGTTATTTTCTTAAATTGTTGCAACATTTGCTGTTCTTGTCCATTCGTAGGATATGTCCTAACCATTTCCATCTTCTTAACTTGACCTCAGTGCTGATTGTCTTCAATTTTGTTTGAATGCAAGAATATCTTGATTTGGTGGCCATCTAATTTGTAGGATTCGTCTTAAGCACTTAAAAATGTATCTAACTTTCTGTTGTCGCCTTCATTTATTTTCCATGTTTCACTTCCATACAACAACGCTGGTTTAACAAGTGTGTTAAGAAACCTCAATTTAGATCTCAATGTGTATATATTTGAATGCCTCATTTGCTTTAGCTTCATGAAAAATACCCTAGCTTTATGAATTCTGTTAACAATGTCATCACTGCCTCCTCCTTGCTTACTGACATTAGCACCCAGGTAATTATACTTGTCCACTTCCTTTAGTTCTTTATCATCAATTAGTATTCTGTTTTTGCACTTGCTGTTTATCCTCAATACTTGAGTTTTCTTTTTATTCAAATTGATTCAGTTGTATTGTCTTTGTTTGCATGTGTGTGTAACGTGATGACATGAGTGCTGTGTCATCAGCAAATTCTAGGTCCTCTAGTTTTGACGTGAAGTTCCATCTTATCCCTGTTTTATTTCCTGCTGTTGTGTTTCTCATCCAGTCTGTCAAGAAGATAAATCCAGACATTATATCTCATTGTTTAACTCCAGTTTTAACCTTGAACCACGCACCTTCGTCTAACACTGCACATTGACTATTTTCGTATAACATCTGAACCATGTGGATTATCTTGCATGGAATTCCATAGCTCTCCATGATTTTCCATAGACTCTATATGCACTGAGTCAAACGCTTTTTCAAAGTCCACAAACATGATTTATATAGTTGCTTCAACTTGCCTGCCATTTCACTACCTGTTCTATAATATTTCGCAAAATAAATATCTGTTCAACTGTGCCTCTCCCACTTCTGAAACCTGCTTGTTCATCTCTCAACTTGCTGTTAACTCCATATCTTATTCTGTCAATGAGTACTCTTCCAAATACTTTCCTAGGAACAGATGTCAAAGTAATTCCTCTCCAATTCCCACACTCTGTAAGGTCACCTTTCGATATTTTAACGATCAGTCTCTTCTATGTTTTTGGCACTTTCTCCTGTTCCCATAATGTTCTGAGTAATTTTACTAGCCATTTCTCTGTTGTATTCTGCTTTCAATAATTCTGCTGTAATTTCGTCCTTGCCCCTGCTTTCCCATTTTCTATCTTCCTTAGCGCTGTTCTAATTTCTGCTTTTGTCATTGGGTCATTGCTGATTTCATCAGGGATAGGTCTATTAAGGATTTCCTCAAAGTGTTCTTTCCATCGCTTCCTTCTGGCCAATCCTTCCGTTAATAAATTTCCACATTTGTCTTTCACTACATTTGTTGTCTTATGTTTGTCATTACTGAGGGTTTTTGTAATATCATATACTTCTTTCATTCTTCCATTTTGTGCTGCTTCCTCTGCTTTCATATTTGTTGTGCAACTTCAGTGAGAATTGTGTTTTAATGGCTGGTTGCTGTAACTGAATTATATCAAATTTCTTTCTGATCACCATGTTCTTTTGTTTTCTCTTTAGTTTCAGCTTGATTTTTGAGTGCACTAATTGGTGGTCGCTCGCAATGTCGGCTCCTCTCATGGCCCTAGTGTCCATTACTGATGTCCGGTGTTGCATACATGGTTTATTTGATTCTTTATCCTTCCTCCTGGAGAAGTGCATTCTGCCTATGTATACAGTTTGTGGTGAAATGGTACCAGTTACCACAAGGTTATTGAGTCTGCAGAAGTCAACGAGTCTTTCTCCGTTGTCATTTCTTTCACCTACTCCATGGCTTCCTATTATGTTTTTATATCCTTTCGTTGTCTTCACCAACTTTGGCATTTAAATCCCCCATTACTAAGACTATGTCATGCTTATGAACACTGTCTGTAGCTTAGACGTTGGCTTCATTCGTTGGTGCATAGACTTGTATAATCGAGAGCTTCAGATATCTGGAGAAGAATCTAGCATAAATAATTATATCAATGATAGGTTTCCATTCCATCAATGCTTGTTCTGCTTTCTTTGTCATCATTATTGCCACTCTGTGTCTGCCCCACCCATCTGTATTCAATAATGCCTATGACATCTATTTTTATATTTATCCATTTATTTTGCAATCTGGGCGGATTTCCCTATTGAGTACATCATTCTCACATTCCAACATCCTATATTTACATTAACTTTTGGCTTGGTTAACGACATTGTCAGCTTCCAAAGTTCCGTTTGGCTTTGATCTGGAAGCGTCATACTGTCCAAATAAATGATGTCATCATCCGCTGCTATCTGGGCCGTCGCCTTCTTGTAGCCATTACCAGCACAAGCTACCTTTTGAGATTCACTTCTAGTTTCCATAACACCATTTGAGCTGGGAGGGTTGTTGACTTGTTGGCAAACGGTAATATTTTTTTGGGGGGTTTTCCTTCCCTACGCCTTAGCCTCATTAGCCCAGTAAAATGTACTGGTTACCAGAGTGCATCACAGGGAGGTGAGGTTGACTTCAGGGAGGTGAGGTTGACTTGAGTGTCTTTACGGTTGAGCGCATGAACACCCCTTACACCCCATTTCGATAGAAATGTAAATATGTTTCATTAAAATGGATTTCACATTCAGACTCAAAATGATGTATGTACAGTAGAGGTTGTTTATCATAACTTTTTAAACGAAATATTATACATCCCATAATCTAACTTGTACATAACTATGTCGAATGATTTGTCATGGAATGTTCCTGATTACTTAAAATATCGGTGTCATGGTTTTATACACAACATAATGGCACAACATTCTGCTTGTAACAACACTATTGTTGTGTTACAGTGAAGTCATTGAAGTGTACTGCTAGTCAGTCATGAAGTACTACTCGGCATTGAGTGTGTTCAAGTTCTCGTGGGACCAAGTTGCCATAGCTTTCTGGAACAGATACCCCAATCCATACAGGTAACCATGGTAACACTGTGATGACACGCAGTTGAAAATGCACAGATCAAATACGTCATACACCCCTGGTCATACATATTGTATTTTTACTGATGGCACCAATCTTATACAATCTGAGCCAAACATGTTTGGTAATTGGGGCATTCCGTCTCAGATCAAACAAGGCATGTTGCACTCATATCTTTGAATGTCAAACCAAAGGGCTGTAGCTCGATTAGTTTATGAGTTATGACCATTTAAAATTTAGCAGATTCTGTAATTTTTGCAATTTTTTTTAACTATGAAGATTCTTGTTCTACTTAAAATACCAATAACTCAAACACTCCATAATATAGATAGGTAGATAGATACTATAGTTCCACTTCTGCATATTAGTTCTTCCACAATCTGTCATTGAAGTTGTGTGTTTTTATGTGCGAAATTGAGCGAACAAGTGATTTTAGACCCATGTTTCAACAATAAAGCATATTAGAACACAAATGAATCTTATTTGTATCAACAACGCTCCTTCATATCTTCTTTAGTATATGAGAAGTTTGAAGTTTCTATCTTGATTAGTTTATGAGATACTGATCTCCAAAGTCTGTACATAGTGAAAAGTGACCTATGTTTGGCAGCCAAAAATGGAGCCATGGAGCTAACATTCCAATTTATTTTATATGAAAGGCAGGTACATTGCCTGTGTATTGCAACAGATTTGAATTCCCTATTCAACTAAATGGCTTCATTTTGAAAAAATATATTTGAAAGGATCCTTTTTGCGTTTTTATCATATTACAACGTGATATCAAATCATATAGCTGATTATGCTACCTATTCCATCTGTAGACAGTTATGTAAATATTGTTGTCAAATGCAAGAAAAACCTTCTGAAAACATAGTTCTAGATTATATTATGTATCAGGCTCATTCCTTGTGAAATCAGCTAATGGTCAAAAAGTTTATGTCTCAGAATTTACTTAAATTTTAGCCAATGACTAAGTGGCTATACTTCAGCACTTGTGTAAAAGAACTTCCGGTAAGCGTTTACATGCGAATTGTCTCTGTAATGCTTTAGTATAGTGTGAACAAGGGCTAAGCTCCAAAAACTATTGCAAAACTGTCTTTGTGTTATATTGTTTATGTTTTATAATTTAACATTATATACAATCTTAACAATTGATAAGGTAGGTTTAAATTTTTTCTTAGCGCAACTAAAACGTTTACTCGCTTATCTACATTTCAGCAATCATTGTTTGGCTTCAGGAATTGCATGCCCATTGCCCTCTCTCCTGAAAATGGTATGTTTTGCCTATGTTAAAAAAGTGGGGTGCGCTTCAGTGTATTACGTAGTGTACTGCTGTTGGCAACTATCTCCTTGAATCGCTTGCAGCACCCATGTGTTATCGGAGGACACTGTGTGTCGGCGAGTGATCGGCAGTAAGTTGTACAGCACAAGACTTCTAACGAAGAAGAACAACTACAAGCTGCCGCACTGGGCCGAGAGGTTCCTGCCGGCCAGCAAGGACATCTGCATCGTCGAGGAGTCCGTCATTGACCGCAAAAATAAGACATTGACTACTTATACGCGTAACATCGTCATGACAAGAGTTATGGTACGATATGTTATGATAGGAAGATCATTACAAGTCAAACTTATCCAAAACATCCTTCAAGAAACATATCAGGCACCAATAATTGTTGGCTGCCACATTGCACAATATGAATTTTAATGTGATGTTAGTTTATGTGCCTGTACCTATTGTGACTGGTAAAAAAAGAAACAGTTTGTGGTGAAGATCATTTTAGTGGGGTCGTACAAATGCTACATGTTTCAATAGTTCACAATGTATGCATTGAGTTTTAAATACTTTATGGTTTAAATGGTTGAACACGAGCTAATATGCGCATCAAAACCACATGGTTAAAAAGATACTTGATGGATTCTGAGAATCAGAACATTTTAGTTATATGACACAAATTGCTCCCTATCAATTAACAAATGAAAATCATTGTACTTTTTATTAAACATTACAAATTACATACGCAAATTACATTACATAGAACGGGGGTCTGGGCTTTTGCATAATGTACACGTACACAAGTTACCCACTTGCGCTATCAGCTTACTGGCTTGATAGTGCTGCAGGTTCTGATAACTTTATGTACGGAGTTCAGTATCATCACATGTGGAATGTCATTTTTATAAATTTAACTAGGTCACCGCTAGCATTACTGTGTACGAGGAGTTAGACCTGGTGCGTACAGGGGTAGGGTGGGTTGTTTTTCAAAAAAAAAATTTACGTACATAATTTGTAGATGATCCCTGATTGTGTTATGTTGTAGCAAGTGGAGGAGAAGTGTGTGTACCGGCCAAGTGAAGACAACCGCGACTGGACGGAGTGTGAGCGCCATGCATGGATAACTAGCGGCATCTTTGGCATGTCATACGCCCTACAGACCTACGGCTACGAGCGCTTCAAGAAGAGCATCACAAAGACCCTGAAAGGCTACGAGCACGTCCTGCGCAAGATGTACATGCCGGAGACCGTGCCCGAGACGCCCGCGCACATCCTCAGTGTGAACCCTGAGACTCTTCGACAGACGGCGAAGAAAGCAAAGGAGATCGCAAAGACGAAAGCCACGTCGATGGTCGCATCCAATCTCGGGCGAACGAACTGAGGCACTTGATTGTGATGGAACAGTTATCAGAGTAGTGTCACTCGCCTGCTAGATGCTTACTTGACAGGGGATGCTTTAGAAGTATGCCTTTGGGAGACACCATTGTGTCATTGCAGCCTCCGAGACTATGGGATTGCTCAGTTTTGTTGTGGATTATATTGTGACATTGTTGATGTTTGTCTAATGCCTCTAAAATGGCAGATGATCTGAGCAACAGTGAACGATTGCAAATCTATGAACATCACTTCTGGTGCAACTTTTGCAGGGTGCTTTCTGGTGCCGAGTTAAAAGAAAAACTTTGCATATTAAGGACTGAACATGCTCTGTCAAGGCGACATTCTTTGTGAAGAGTATGAATTTATACCTGAGTGACGTGGTGCAAGACTTTGACTTCATTAATTATTATCCTTTGTAACATCAACAAACCTTTCGTCATATATCACTTGTACAAAGTGTGAAGAGACTTTATTGTAGATAACGAAGTGACTTGGATTCCGATTCTAAAAGCAGTATATCTACTGTTTTAATTGATGATCTCAAAATGGAAGTTTTTGCTTGATATAAAAATAGTAAACAGGTACACAGAAGTCATTGTGATATGTTGCATAAATGGGCCAATCCACAGTATTCTTAGAATCATCTTTGCATCTTGATCTCAGAATAACAAGTTATGTAATTATTCTATATTGTAATTATTTTTTTAAAACTTCATGCTTAAGATTGAATATCCATTCTACTTAATTTTGAGAACGTTGTCGTGGACAACACTTATATTAGATCTACGCAATCATCATCATTATGTGTAATGTTCAAATTTATTTTTAACATTTAATTTAAATATATATATACCTACTATTTTGTGTGTAGTGTCCTTAAATTGGTGCAGCTGAAGTAACAGTATTGGGACATTATATTTGAAGCAGAAAGGTGCATATACATACATAGAAGTACATGTCATTTTCTGAATTTAACATAATAATAATAGGGAGTGTATTTAGAATTGTTAATGTCATGCCTTACTTTAGGTGTCAAATAATAACCAAACTGCAACATAAATTGCTAACGTCATTACGTGGTTACATTAATTAATAAAAGAACATAACGCCTTTGCTTTGTTTTTAATTTCTTTAAATTAAAAATATCCTGAACTTAGTCACATTTCCTTTCAACGCTTCCGCTGTTGTCAAAAGGTTCAGACGAAGCCCAACGTTTTGACTAAATTGATAAAAATAAATTTGGCAAATGTTTTGACCTCGTTGATCACTAGATGGCGACACTATTTGTACTGCTGCTGCTCGGAACGCGTTTGGAGGTATTTTATTTTGAAGTGAACCACTTTTTTATTACAGGTAAGCGAATAAACAGCCGGTGGTTTTAACATGGTACGCATTTTTTAAAATTCTTTCCCTGAAAAATTGTTTTATCAGAACAATTTAAATATTGGCAAATCAAATTTCTGTTGTATCTCTGACAGTATAATACTGACTATATAATATATATATATATATATATATATATATATATATATATATATATATATATATATATATATATATATATATATATATATATATATATATATATATATATATACATTGGGGATTAAACAGTAATCCGTCCCATATTCTACAGCAACTCGTATACGTTTTTTTTCTCGTAAAATCATGTTAGTATAAACTTCAGGGGCGGATCTTGTTGGCGGGGGGGGGTTCAGTCAGTCGTAGTCGTTTTACTTACGAACCGGGAGAGTGAACGGAACGACACGTGTCGTTCTACTTACAGAAGGGTTAATATTAGCCGGCATATAATACTTCACTCTTTACATTGACACTAGTTCCGATGTAGGCTCATATCATAATTATATTATCATAATATTTGCCACGGACACAGGGGGCCTAAGCCCCCTCCCTCCGTGGCCAAGGGAGGGTCTTTAGACCCCAAGACCCTCCTGGATCCACTACTGAATAAATTATATCTACTCTAACGTCTTCACGGCCCGGATATGTTTTAATGAACCACGGTTTGTTTATATATTTTAACGTTATCTGTTTACTTGTTAATGTTTCGACTCGAATATCTTGTTTACGTCGCCTGCTGAACGGCAACGTCGATATTCATAACCAGATAACGGTCAAATTAATTTAAACATCGTGGTTCATTAAAACCCACATGAGCGGCCAAGAAGTTAAAATAATTATATAGTTTATATTATGACATGATTTAATATGAACGTCGACATATAGCATTTACACGATCAGTAGATAATTATACTCTATTCATTCATAAATACGGCAACAATCAATAGTTTTCTGTTATGTTAATGGCATTTGGTACCAAGTAATTATCCGTTTGTAACTGTGCATGAATAAATAATGCCCAGTGAAACGTATCGTTGTAATTGTTTACCAGTATCTGATATTAGTTGCTACCGCAATGTCTATTCACTCAATTCATTCAAGAACGTATTCCCCCCGTGTATCGTAGTAACGTACAAATGTTAGCAACGCTACGCGTGTTTTTTTTACGTTTGTTCCTAATTACACGATCTACGCCAAGCGTCCAGACACGTTCCTTCGTACGGTACGGACGCTACGTGAAACCGGAAGTTGTACATGATTTTTGGGCATGAAGTTGCCATTAGCCTTGCCTTACCAACAGTTGACTGGGTAGTGCAAGGAGTGCCTGTGTAGTGCAAGGAGTGCCTGTGTAGTGCAAGGAGTGCCTGGGTAGTGCAAGGAGTGCCTGGGTAGTGCAAGGAGTGCCTGGGTAGTGCAAGGAGTGACTGTGTAGTGCAAGGAGTGCCTGGGTAGTGCAAGGAGTGCCTGTGTAGTGCAAGGACTGCCTGGGTAGTGCAAGGAGTGCCTGGGTAGTGCAAGGAGTGCCTGGGTAGTGCAAGAAGTGCCTGTGTAGTGCAAGGAGTGCCTTGGTAGTGCAAGGAGTGCCTTGGTAGTGCAAGGAGTGCCTGGGTAGTGCAAGGAGTGCCTGGGTAGTGCAAGGAGTGCCTGGGTAGTGCAAGGAGTGCCTGGGTAGTGCAATGAGGCATAGACTCTTGCAGTGGCGACATTTTCTAACGTGCAGCGCCCGGCAAGTAAAATAATAAAATAACCTACAAAAATTGTGTGGAACACGAATCCAGAGTTGTAGACATGAACCACAACAATGAGACGAAATGATTTTAAATGTTTACTCTTTAGCAGAAATAGCAATTACGATGCTTAGAAGGTTCTAAAAATCATAAACTGTGAATACAAATAATTTTGGATATCAAGAGTACGCAGAACGCACCTGCATGTCAAGAGTGTGTTGACGCGATATTTGCATAGACACCTAGCCGTAGAGTCTAAGCCTAAATAGATAGGCCCAGTTGCGTATTTATGGGGGAGGCCATTGCTCCCCCTTCGCTTACTTTTTTTCTGGTAACATTTTCATGATAACATGGGTGATTAGGCTTGCCCCTCCACTTTGAGAGAGTGTAGATACGTCACTGGATAGGCCCGACATCTGCTCAACAAATAAAAGGCTTATGAAGCCCATAACATGACACCATCTGAAATCCTGACGCATTTCTCACTGTTTCCGCTGATCTACGTTACTGTACTGTAGCGTTTCTTGCGGCTGAGTGGCGACCCGCATTTCTACAAACACGCCGTTTTCTCCACTTAACCGCGTTCCCACAAATTCGCTGTTTTCTCCATTTCCCGCGTTTCTACAAACTCGCCGTTTTTTACCGCGTTTCTACAAACTCGCCGTTTTTTTTTCCGCGTTTCTACAAACTCGTCGTTTTCGCCATTTTTTTTCGCGTTTTTACAAACTGGCCGTTCTTGGCAACGTTGGATTGCGCCACCTGTATGTCAAGACGTGAAGATACATCCAAACGATAGCGTAATCGTGCAGGCAGCGGGTGTTCGATACCTGTCTATTGCATCTTTTTAGTTGTAGTTATAAAGTCACACTTAGACAAAATATTTAAAAAAATAAATATCATACAATTAGCATGGTGTTTATTTTAATTAGTTGTGCTAACGGCATGACGTTTATTTTAATTTTAAAATGTTTGCCTATGTGTGACTTTATAAGTACAACTAAAAAGATGCAATAGACGGGAATCCATCACACGCTGCCCGCTAGGCAGGCGAACATTCTACCGCTGAGCCATTATATTTCACCCAATTACGTTATCATTTGGGTGTATATTCATGTAAGTTTTGACATACAGGTGGCGCATCCCAATGTCGAGAAAACGGCGAGTTTGTAGAAACGCGGGTAAATGGAGAAAACGGCGAGTTTGTAGAAACGCGGGTAAATGGAGAAAACGGCGAGTTTGTAGAAACGAGGGTAAATGGAGAAAACGGCGAGTTTGTAGAAACGAGGGTAAATGGAGAAAACGGCGAGTTTGTAGAAACGCGGGTAAATGGAGAAAACGTCGAGTTTGTAGAAACGCGGGTAAATGGAGAAAACGGCGATTTTGTAGAAACGCGGGTAAATGGAGAAAACGTCGAGTTTGTAGAAACGAGGGTAAATGGAGAAAACGGCGAGTTTGTAGAAACGCGGGTAAATGGAGAAAACGGCGATTTTGTAGAAACGAGGGTAAATGGAGAAAACGGCGAGTTTGTAGAAACGCGGGTAAATGGAGAAAACGGCGAGTTTGTAGAAACGCGGGTAAATGGAGAAAACGACGAGTTTGTAGAAACGAGGGTAAATGGAGAAAACGGCGAGTTTGTAGAAACGCGGGTAAATGGAGAAAACGACGAGTTTGTAGAAACGCGGGTAAATGGAGAAAACGACGAGTTTGTAGAAACGAGGGTAAATGGAGAAAACGGCGAGTTTGTAGAAACGCGGGTAAATGGAGAAAACGACGAGTTTGTAGAAACGAGGGTAAATGGAAAAAACGACGAGTTTGTAGAAACGAGGGTAAATGGAGAAAACGACGAGTTTGTAGAAACGAGGGTAAATGGAGAAAACGGCGAGTTTGTAGAAACGCGGGTAAATGGAGGAAACGGCGAGTTTGTAGAAACGAGGGTAAATGGAGAAAACGGCGATTTTGTAGAAACGCGGGTAAATGGAGAAAACGGCGAGTTTGTAGAAACTCGGGTAAATGGAGAAAACGGCGAGTTTGTAGAAACGAAGGTAAATGGAGAAAACGTCGAGTTTGTATAAACGCGGGTAAATGGAGAAAACGGTGAGTTTGTAGAAACTCGGGTAAATGGAGAAAACGGCGAGTTTGTAGAAACGCGGGTAAAAGGTGAAAACGGCGAGTTTGTAGAAACGAGGGTAAATGGAGAAAACGGCGAGTTTGTAGAAACGAGTGTAAATGGAGAAAACGGCGAGTTTGTAGAAACGAGGGTAAATGGAGAAAACGGCGATTTTGTAGAAACGAAGGTAAATGGAGAAAACGACGAGTTTGTAGAAACGCGGGTAAATGGAGGAAACGACGAGTTTGTAGAAACGAGGGTAAATGGAGAAAACGACGAGTTTGTAGAAACGCGGGTAAATGGAGGAAACGACGAGTTTGTAGAAACGCGGGTAAAAGGTGAAAACGGCGAGTTTGTAGAAACGATGGTAAATGGAGAAAACGGCAAGTTTGTACAAACGAGGGTAAATGGAGAAAACGACGAGTTTGTAGAAACGAGGGTAAATGGAGAAAACGGCGAGTTTGTAGAAACGCGGGTAAATGGAGGAAACGACGAGTTTGTAGAAACGAGGGTAAATGGAGAAAACGACGAGTTTGTAGAAACGCGGGTAAAAGGTGAAAACGGCGAGTTTGTAGAAACGAGGGTAAATGGAGAAAACGGCGAGTTTGTAGAAACGCGGGTAAATGGAGAAAACGGCGAGTTTGTAGAAACGAGGGTAAATGGAGAAAACGACGAGTTTGTAGAAACGCGGGTAAATGGAGAAAACGACGAGTTTGTAGAAACGAGGGTAAATGGAGAAAACGGCGAATTTGTAGAAACGAAGGTAAATGGAGAAAACGGCGATTTTGTAGAAACGAAGGTAAATAGAGAAAACGGCGAGTTTGTAGAAACGAGGGTAAATGGAGAAAACGACGAGTTTGTAGAAACGAGGGTAAATGGAGAAAACGGCGAGTTTGTAGAAACGAAGGTAAATGGAGAAAACGGCGATTTTGTAGAAACGAAGGTAAATGGAGAAAACGGCGAGTTTGTAGAAACGAGGGTAAATGGAGAAAACGACGAGTTTGTAGAAACGAGGGTAAATGGAGAAAACGGCGAGTTTGTAGAAACGCGGGTAAATGGAGAAAACGGCGATTTTGTAGAAACGAAGGTAAATGGAGAAAACGGCGAGTTTGTAGAAACGAGGGTAAATGGAGAAAACGACGAGTTTATAGAAACGAGGGTAAATGGAGAAAACGGCGAGTTTGTAGAAACGCGGGTAAATGGAGAAAACGGCGATTTTGTAGAAACGAAGGTAAATGGAGAAAACGACGAGTTTGTAGAAACGCGGGTAAATGGAGAAAACGACGAGTTTGTAGAAACGAGGGTAAATGGAGAAAACGGCGAGTTTGTAGAAACGAAGGTAAATGGAGAAAACGGCGATTTTGTAGAAACGAAGGTAAATGGAGAAAACGGCGAGTTTGTAGAAACGCGGGTAAATGGAGAAAACGGCGAGTTTGTAGAAACGAGGGTAAATGGAGAAAACGACGAGTTTGTAGAAACGAGGGTAAATGGAGAAAACGACGAGTTTGTAGAAACGAGGGTAAATGGAGAAAACGGCGAGTTTGTAGAAACGAAGGTAAATGGAGAAAACGACGAGTTTGTAGAAACGCGGGTAAAAGGTGAAAACGGCGAGTTTGTAGAAACGCGGATCGCCACTCAGCCGCTAGAAATTGCTTTGAAATGATGGACATTGCTTTATAATTTCTTTTTAGTGTTATATACATTTTAATTAGTGTTTAGTTTTTATATTAATTTATATAGTTTACATAAAAAATTGTTAGTACAGTATTAGTTTAGTTTAGTTTATATAATTTACATACACATTTTTGGTACAGTGTTTATTTATTTATTTTTATATTAGTTTACATAAATTACATAGTACTGTACGTCTTTAAACCAGTGTTTAGTTTGTTTAAAATTAATTTATATAATTTACATACAAAGGTTTAGCATTGTAAGTCTTAAAACCAAAGTTTAATTTTATTTATATAATTTATATAATTTACATTCCTCTTTTTAGTATTGTACGTCTTAAAACCAGTGTTCATATACAGATATATAGATATTTTTAATAAGTTACAGTTTATCTATTTATATTTA
The DNA here is from genome assembly GCA_033239005.1 of Lamellibrachia satsuma. NCBI lineage: Eukaryota > Metazoa > Annelida > Polychaeta > Sabellida > Siboglinidae > Lamellibrachia > Lamellibrachia satsuma. The sequence continues at coordinate 2,426,954 of BSQZ01000034.1, read as the reverse complement.
TTAATATACATTTATTATATTTCTTGTACAGCGCATCGATCCGCCATGCGGGAATTAGCGCTATAGAAAAAAGTATTATTATTATTATTAGAAACGCTACAGTACGTAGATCAGCGGAAACCGCGAGAAATGCGCGAGGATTGCCGATAAGGCTGCCCAGCAGAATAGAACGCCTGCGCGCCGCGTGCTTAATTCCCAATAAACGGCCCGCGGAGCCGACGTAACGGAGGGCGGAAAACGCTGCCGGCAGACGACATTTGCGAATTTATGACGTTCGTGAATTGACGTTTCGTGGCCGATTCGCGAGAGCTGCTTTGGCAGCGGACAGGTCATGCAACGAGACATCCGCTGGCGAAGTCGACCACGAAATGTCAACGTTCTTGAACCATGACGTTGACGAGAAGTACGCTACCTGGCTACATGGTCTGTGAACGGGCAGCGACCACTGCGCAGATTGGCGACACCGAGAACAACGTCTACTAGTGACAATCGCTAAACGTGCCGTGCGCGTTATTCATTCGTAGTCGACTGGGCGCTCTCGTTTCCACCGATGGAACTTGACGCCGGTAGCAGGAATATCGTGGCAGTGACACGACATTCAGAGGTTGATAAGTGTTGTGTTGCTATCAAAGGATGCCATCACGCTGGCGACGAGTTGGTTCTCTACTGATTGGAACAGCTTCCAACAGCTAACGCCGTTTTGTAAACCCGTGGCAGGTTGACATGTCAGGACGATTGTCGAAAAAAGTCTACTGTTATTCATAGTAGCGTCATTTGATATACAAATGGAAGGCAATTGACTCCTGTCCAATCTAGCGGACGGTGTGCATTATGAAATTAGAGTAGTTTGCTCACTGACTACGGAGAATGTATGCGCGGCTGTGCGTAAGCTCGCTTCTGATTGCCGTGGCAACTGCATACGTTCAAGAACTGAGAGTCGGTAAGTCTTACGGGAATTCGCGGCTTCTATCCGTGTTAAGGTCTTATTAAATATATCATAGCCTATCTCATGCATGTGTAGTATTCTGGACATCCAGTTGTACATTATGACTGAAATGGAAATGCGCGGTTTTCACTCTATTTTTACATGATGTTGTTTTTTTAAATAGTCACGTGTATATCAAGGTTTCAGAGTCGTTTCGTTGTTGTTTCTTGCCGATCAGTGTCGTCGTGGGTTCGTCTGAGACTGCGCAAAAATACAACGTACTCTAACAATCTTCGTAGCCTTTAGTATTTTGAAATAAGACATGGTCTATGATATACAAACAAAATGGCTTTACAAAACAATATTCTTCGAAATATACCAAACACAATCTTGCCGTGCGCAACGGAACATAATTTCTTCTGCCCTACAATTCGAAACGGGTATTTTAGGCGGTCTGGCTAGTGCACACAATCTGTGAACTGTACAATGCGTGCCATGGTTCGTTTATGTTGACCAGGCAAACGGCCAGGCATATGGTTGGCCGAATAAGAGGAGTCGTTCATCATGTGAATAGTCTCTTTTCTAATAAGGTGTTAATTGCGAGAAGAAGTCAGCAGAGAAGACGTCTTGTGTTGATACTGCGCCATCCAGTGCAATCCGTTCTCACGTACTTTGTGCTTCGGAGGCGCTCAGCGCTTTGCGCTGTTGTAATTGACATCCCCACCAACCTACATTGTGCCTACATGGTTATGAAATGTTGTAACGGTTACTCTAAGCACTGTGTAGGGTTTATATATTGGTCTGCAACTGCATGGGGCGATGGGTCTTCGCGATTACATGATTTGGTTTAGGTAAAGACAATCGCAACCCTTGTGACACGATTGTTTAATTACGTACAAATTACGTCGTCGCAAAGACGGTAAGCATTGCATTCGAGATTATCACCCAACCTAATAACGTAAATCGTTAAGAGCGACCTAGTAGAATATCACACATAAATGTTTTCCCGTGTCATTTATGTAATGACAAAGATTCTAACTCTGAACAGACTGGTGTAAAACTGACCTGGGTACTAGTGAGTCTGCCGATCGTAACCGGGATAAAATTGGGGCATATCCGGTTAGATATCGGCCCTTTTTGGCAAAGGTTGTACTGAATGGATATAGTGCCAACATTAGCATGAGTACCACTGAACACGACGAATCGACAAGATAACCTCATATATGCATACACATTTGTTTTTATCTTGTATCTCCAGGATATAACAGAAGTATTATCTATAGGTTTGTTCCCAGGAGTGTTCGTCGAGGCGGGTGACTCCGATAATATGATGACGATCGTCAACAGATCAGTACAACGGGTGAACAACGAAGTGCTCTCAGCACCAATACGGGCGATTTCCGTGCACGTCTCCGCAGACGACCCTTTCCAATTATCTATGCAAAGTAAGTTACGGGTGTTAAAACTGTGTTACTACCTTCCGTATGGTAAGAGTTTTTCTCTTTGTCTTATGGAAATTGTCACAAATTAAATAGCATGCCTAACGTACGAAAAAATAAGAAACAGTTGACCTACCGTAGAGAGCTGTGGACAGAAAAAGAAGATTCCAAATGAAAGAAACCTAACACAAGGTAATGTGTGGGGCAGAATGGCGAATTACATAGATACTCTAGCCTGTGACCTGTCATGGCTGATGACGTCATCAGTCCGCGTTGAGCTGCATTGCTTGTGGAGATTGCATGACACTAATATACGTAGTCGAAATTATTTGAACGTGGCGTCGGGGCAATAATTTTACGTCACGTCGTTTTACGAAGCATTGCTTTAATAATCGATAACGCCAGATAGAGACATTGAAACAGGCACCGGGACACAGGGTGCTGCAGAACATTTTACCGGCCTGAAGAACGAAGTCTTGACGGCGATCACACGCCAGGACTGCGATCAGCGTCGGGATTTATACTCCGAGAAAACCCGTTTCTGCGCAGTTTTGCCAGTCGCTGACAATCGCGATATAACATAAAGTTTCAAGATGATATTACATTTCTTTTCTGTTTGCATTCATGGCATAATACGTAGGTATGCACGAAACGGGTTTGTATACCATTTTTGATGTCGAAATAGGATATACATTATTAAAGAAATATGTGACATATAGGAGAGATGATGGCGACAGTGACACTATGATTACGACACTGATGACTAGGACAACGACGACAGTTGTGACGACAACGTCGACGACGGAGTCAGCATCATCAATAGTCGCGAAAACATCACTTTATTTCGCAGCCTGTTCGATCGTCACCCGTGGCGTCGACGCGTTCCTGCTGCTAGTAACGTGCTCGGCCGGTGACGTCATCGCCGACACTGGGTTCTCATGTGGACTACCGACGCTTGGCATGCGAGCGTGCGATCTCCGCCCCCACATCGCTTCTTCCCTGTCGCCTCCCGTCGACCTGCTACGGATGGCGACCATCGTTGCCCAGTCCGAGAAATGGACCAGCGTCGTCGTATTTTACGATGAGACGTACTGTAAGTACAGTTAGGTCCCGTTTATCCGTTCTTCGATAATCCGTTTATTTTTTTTTGTAATCCGTACGTTGTTATGTGAGAACGGTCTTCATACACTGTAATTTGCTTCGTTAACCCGTCTTTCCTCACGCCGTCTCTTGGAATCAACTGGCTTGATGACACAGCTAATATGAGTCATTTAACCGGTTTGTTTGAGACCACTCAAAACACCAAATGTCACAGAGTCATACGGTGTTTGTTGTTTGACTGTGTTCGAGATCCTGTCCGTTACCTGAGACCAATCAAATAATTAAGCAATATTAATTTCATGATGCATTTCTGCAAGGTGTGTGTGCGCCCAGTAATATGTCCAGCATTACTGGCGTCAGCTAGCCCTTTTCAAGGAGAGACGAAGAGCGAAAAATAGTAGTCTGCTAATGACCCGTACAGACACAAGTCAACCCCAACTCCCCGTTTGTTTCCTCGAGGACTCAGGCCGACGGGGCTCTGACGGACCAGGAGAGGAGATGAGTGGCACCTGGTCTACAAACCCACTGAAATGCGCAAATGAGCAACACAGAAATCACATCGGATCGGTCGAGGCCCGGGATAACAACGACCGCACTACCCACTGAACCCCCGGAGATGGGAGCGAAAAGTCAACAGCAGGAAGAAAGCAATTGAAAATTGCAGGAAATGACACTACCATCCGAACATGGAACGTTCGAACTTTACACGCCACTGAAAAAGCTAAAGAACTTACCCAAGCATTATCGCGACACAAGTGAGATATTGTTGGCCTAGCAGATACAAAGTGGACAGGCGAAGGAGAAACATCAATAGAAGAAGGCCACAAGATATGGTACAGTGGGGAAAGAGAAAAACACCAACATGGCGTAGCCTTTATAGTATGAAAGGAAATCACAGATTGTGTTATCGGCTGTACGCCAGTAGACAGCAGAATAATAATCAATAATAATCGCAGCGAAAGCGATTAGTACCACTGTTATACAAGTTTACGCCCCAACTACATCGCACAGCGACAAAGAAACTTAAATGTTCTACGAGACATTCGAAGAGACAATCTCGAGAACACGGAAGAAGGATAAAACCATAATCACCGGTGACTGGAATGCAAAGATAGGTGAAGATGCGTATGAAATCTGGGCAGGAACAGTCGGCAAATTCGGATGTGGAAACACAAACGACAGGGGGCTGCGACTATGAGAGCGCGTGCTTACGGAATGGAAATAAGTCCAGAAAAGAGCAAAATCATGGTCAACAGCAGAATAACACCAAAAACTACTATATTAATGAATGAAGAACGCCTCGAAGAAGTAACATCATTCAAGTACCTCGGGTCTCGATCATCTCCTTTGAGGGAGACTCCACAGAGGAAATACACACACGGATAAATCTGGCAACATCAGCGATAGCAAGACTCAAGAAGATATGGAGCAACAACAACATCAAAACGGCCACAAAGATCCGACTATAAAAGTCTGGTTGTGTCAGTGCTGACATACGAACGCGGAAACTGGACCCTGAAAGCCGAGACCGAAAGAAGAACAGCCGCATTTGAGATAACAAATTTCAGAAGGATCCTGAAAATTTCTTACAGAGACCACATAACAAATATTTAAGTAATGCAAGCCATCACCGAAGCTGTAGGACGACGAGAACCGCTTTTGACCACAATAAAACGCCGAAAACTCCAATGGTTGTGCCATACAACCAGACACGACACACTTACCAAAGACGTATCACAAGGCACGGTCAAATGCGGCAGAAAACGAGGAAGACGACAACAACAACAAAATTCGAGAGTGGCCGGGTCTGTAGCTACAGGAATTATGCGATGCTGCCCACAACCGTCCCAGATGGAGAAAGACCTCTGTGGAAGCATCCAAGCGAGCTCCCTTACGGTCGGTCAGGTCAAGGGATGAGTGAGTGATTTTACGTCTGAAACCGGTAGTCGTAGCAGGGGCGATAATAGGATGTTTCGTTAATCCGCACGCTTCGTTCATCCGGCCAGAACCTTTATAACCAAAGTGTGCAGATAAGCGAGACATAAACGAGACATGACTGTAGTTGTGCCATGTGTACACCTGTTAAACACTCGCCGTCCACCAAATCATTTATCGACCAATAAAACAACAGTTTGCCTTTGCGTGGCGTTTTTATGTATTTGTCAATCAATCCTTGTCTTCTCAACATTTTACATCCCATTGAAACAATGTCCATCACTGGGCGAATAGTTACTATTTTTGCGATCATCTGCTGTCTCGAGGAAGGCATTAAAAGAGGAAATGCAGAGTCAATGAAGTCATTATTCAAAAGAAGATGGCTATATTTGGGCCATGTCCTTATAATGCCGCCAACACCAAAGCAGGCGTGATACCGAAAACCATCGGGAAAAGCGGACGCCCAAAAGAAACGTATCAACGAACCATCACTGGAGAGGCACAAGCCCTGATAATAAAAACACAGAACCTAGAAAAATGGCTAAATATAGGCATGAATGGCGCCGGTTGCTCTCTGCCTTGTGTGTCTGACGACACACGGAGAGAGTAAGAAGTACTAGAAAGAAGTAATCTGGCATGTCGAAATGTCCCTGCATTTTGTTCTCGATTTATACAAACGACAAGTCGAACAATGTCTGGTCGCGAACTTCCGGTAAAACTTGAGTACCCCAAGTCAAGTCATGATCTAACATCGTGCTCCGATTATGAAGATTTGAGAACTAACTCGGACTTCAGTGGTTCGGCGCTTTCCGCATAATTCCACTCGGCAAAATGTAACTTATAACGCCACCAGACACGTAATATTACGTTCTCCTTTGCAGCCGATGCCGCTGTTGCCCGACTGGTTGGCCGACTGTCGAATCTCTCCATAAGAAGCACCATGCTCCTGTGGGCGGGGGACGCCAAGGGTCAGCTGGCCAGACATCACCGACGGCTGTTGTTGAGTCGACGCTATATCGTCCTGTGTCGATCGGGGAATGTCCTGGCGCTTCTACGGGAGGTATCTTCTTCTTCCGGTTTCGAATGTTCCCTCTCTCCCAGGCTTTTAAGCTCGGTATGCTTGTGCACACTTGCTACTATGCTGTAAGGGAAAAGTGATACAACACGTGGGAGTAAGCGAAAATATGATACTGTGCGTGTGTAATGCCATTTAAGGAGAGGAAACGTTTATAGCATGAAAGATGCAATATGTATTATTGCTGCAAGATGCAGTTCCCATGCTTGACAATCTCGAAACCTGGCGCTGTAGCTGTAGTTGGGTCGTCAGGCAAGTTGTTCCTGTTGGAATTGCTTAGTGACTAAGGGGAGCTGTACAGCTTCGTAATGATTGTGCCGAGGTCCAATGCTGTTATGCTGAGGTCCTATGCTGTTATGCTGAGGTCCAATGCTATTATGCTGATTTCCTATGCTGTTATGCCGAGGTCCAATGCTGTTATGCCGAGGTACAATGCTGTTATGCCGAGGTCCAATGCTGTTATGCTGAGGTCCAATGCTGTTATGCTGAGGTCATATGCTGTTATGCCGAGGTCCAATGCTGATGTCCAATGTTGTTATGCTGAGGTCTAATGTTGTTATGCCGAGGTCCAATGCTGTTATGCTGAGGTCCAATGCTGTTATGCTGAGGTCTAATGCTGTTATACCGAGGTCTAATGTTGTTTTGCTGAGGTCCAATGCTGTTATGATGAGGTATAATGATGTTATGCCGAGGTCCAATGTTGTTATGCTGAGGTATAATGCTGTTATGCCGAGGTCCATTGCTGTTATGCTGAGGTCCAATGTTGTTATGCTGAGGTCTAATGTTGTTATGCCATGTGTGCCCTTGTACAGCACGACAAGCGGGATGTCAACTTTGTTGGAGGCTGCGCCAGCACAGGTGGTTTAGTATGGTACACTGCTGTAGCTATTGCAGACATACCTTCGGCAATTACCTATGGTGGCCGAGAAGGGTCATCGGTGTTGTGGGACGCGATGCTCAGAACCACGCAACGCGATGCCCAGACCAATGCTACACTGTTACAGTAGTGCCATCGTTTCGTCGATGCATCGCGCTGTCGCTCCGTCGCATCATTGCTCCATCACCTTGCCACATTCCCAACAGAGATGACCCTTCTCGGCCATCATAGTTACCATGTCGGACACGTCTGATGTCGGTAGAATCGTTTTATATGATCTTTACACTACACGATAAATTAGCTAACATAGCTTCATACATCGTGTTGATGGATGCAGTGTTACGTTTTATGGCTAAGTTTCTGTGCGTGGGTGTTCTCACAGCGATCTGAGGCACTAACAGTGTGTGTCGCGCGGTGGTGTTGCGGTTAAAATATCGGATTCTCAATCGAGAGAATTCGGTTCGAAACCGCTTGCTACCGTTTCGTTCAATTTCGTTCACCCCACGTTCACCCCACAAGTCACTCAGTATCTGGGTTAGACAGTGGTGGATATGTGAACGAAGTCTTCGTGCAGTAATTAGAGCATGACTGAATGCTTCCCAGAGAAGTCGAGTTGGCGTTGGAATGAACATATCTGCTAGGGGTGAAGTCTGAAGCGCTTTGAACGGTTTCAAGGACTGTATACCGCGCTATATAAGAACGTATCTTTACCTTTATAAATTAACCATTGTATAACTATTTTTCGTACTTTCTGTGCGGAAACCAAGAACAGCTACTAAATAATTGTTCTTACGAACAGCGTCGGTACACGTGTTTTATGGGCACGCATGGACGCGCGTCTACACAGGTAGTGAGCGAAACGAGTGGTTTGTCATGTTGCAGGCTCGACTCGGTACAATGGATCTACTCGGCCCGCGATACACGTGGCTGATTCTCGACCAAGAACATCTGGAGCGTGACGCCATCGAGGGTGTGCTAATGGAAGGCGACAACGTGGCTATACTGCGACAGACAAATCACACGGAACTACTAAATGACGAGCTGGCAAGTTTATTCTTATTATATGTATTTTCAGATGTTCCAAACAAGCTTTTTGTCAAAACAGTAATTTTTATAAATATAACTGAAAAGAGGCTTAGGCAAGGTCCCGTGATTACTTATCGGGATACTTATATAGATATATGTATGTATGTATGTATGTATGTATGTATGCATATATATATATATATATATATATATATATATATATATATATATATATATATATATATATATATATATATATATATATATATATATATATATATATATATATATATATAGTAATTATGTATTTGGAATGTTTTATTAGATGACAGTTCATAATGTGATATATTTAATTATTAATGCATAGTACACATATTCTTTCGAATAATGTTGAGGCATTTTATATGAAATAATATTTTTTTAAATACGAAAGTATTTACGCAATAAAGGTAAAAAGTCTGATCGTTTTATAGTAAAATAGTACTAAATAGTATAAACTATATATATATATATATATATATATATATATATATATATATATATATATATATATATATATATATATATATATATATATATATATATATATATATATATATATAAATATATATATATATATATATCTACAAATGACCACCTGGATGGATATAAATCCACAGTTATAAATACATCTATATATGTATATGTATATGTATATGTATATGTAATGTATAGTATATGTATATGTATATATATATATATATATATATATATATATATATATATATATATATATATATATACATATATATATATATATATATATATATATATATATATATATATATATATATATATAATATATATATATATATATATATATATATATATATATTATATATATATATTTGAATCGTGACATTCAAAGTAAAGCTATAACGGTCAAATTATATCAACAAAGTGTGCTCCATTAAAACGCATTATGGCATTGAAAATGCTAGAAGAGATACATTTTAATGTGTATGCCATATGACATATATCATATATAACATGAACCTGTGATAAAAGCGATCAAACGTTGTACCTTTAAACGAAATGGTTCAAAGAGTAGCGTGTTGAAATCAATAACGCAAAGCCCGAGGGGACGATGGTAAGTCGTGTTATCTGGCCATACATTTCGGGCTCAGCTGCAATCAGCATGATGGTGAATAAACACGTGTGTATCAGTTGCACGTTATCGCCACACCTGTAATTGAATTCGTGTCGCGGGGCCATCTACGTAGACATATCGTTATCAATAATACATACAAAGGGATCTTTACAGGGAAGTTCCCAAAACCGATGCAATATTGGCCGTCGGATGACATCCATTATTTGCGAGATAAAATGATTATAATTTGTGTTCAATGTTATGACTGCGGTGAAATGTTCGGATGTAAATTACATTTTCAGATTATATTATTGGTTTATTAGATGGATGTTTTGTATTTGTTGTCATTGTTTGGCTAGTTTTGGTTCGTTTGTTGTTTGGTTGACTGGTTGTTTGGTTGGGTGGATGGCTTGTTGGCTGGTTTGCTGGTTGGCCGGTTGGCCGGTTTGCCTGCCTGGCGTTTGCTTTGTAAGAGTCACCGGCATGACTGTGTGACTAAGCCTAGGTCGTCCTGTACGTCACTAGATGTACTCGAGTCTACAAGCCTTGCGGGACACTGTGTTAGACACACGACTGACCACCGTCCACGGCATCGCCTGCTGTCCTCCGACCAACAACTCCGCTCTCCAAGGCAGGGACATCGGCTTGGCGGCTTCTCGCAAACTACAGGTAAACGTCAAAATCAGGTGAACGCTACCAAATGTACAGCATAAAGGGAACTGATGCGCCATCGCTTAATTACAACTCCATCTTCAAGCGTGGTGCTGCAATGACCTCATCACCGTCTTGATGACTCACCGATGTCACCGCAGACACCAGTCAGAGCATTCATTGCGTGTCTACACGATCTGACGTTCGGCCTCTATCACGTACACAGTTCTCGGAACCTCGCGTGCATACATTCATACATAGTGGAACATCGTGTGCGCTACTTGAATGTCCACATAATGTTATACATATGGTACTGACCAGTGTTAGTACAACGACCTAAAATTCCCTCCCTTTCTACGGACGAGAATAAACTAATATTTCAAGGAAATAGATTTTCACAAATTAGATTTTCACAAAATTGAAATAATGTAGCAATACCATGGCCCGATTTTTCACCATATTGTAGTAGGCTAACTGTTCTACATTGCCAGTACAAATGGAACAAATTATATACAGATTGTGCACATGTTAGCAGCGTGAATATGCTTAAAAGCTAAATTTACAAATATCTCAAAAGGGCGGGTTACACACAGATGACAATTGTTTGACTCTAAATAAGCCAATAGCTTCGTTGTCCACTTGCCATCTGGGTAGTTTGCCTGGGATGGCAATCTTGTTAAATCTTGTTAAATGAAATTTGGGCACACGACCAACATACATCAAACCTGACTTCGTGGACATGTTGGAGTGCAAAGTTGTCTTTATTATGGTGTGTCCGAATACTCCAGTGGCGTCTTCTTGCTTAAGCAGGTTAGCTGCACTGCGGTGTGTTCATGCAGACCGCTGGGGGCAGTTTCGAAGGAAGTACCATCATGGCGTGTTGTGGAGCAGTCTCTAGGCGACAGTAGATACGTGGCTCGTGAAGTGTTAGATGTCCAGTTCTTCTGGGAATCGACAATACTCAGTTGACCTCGATGACAGTATAGGTACGCGCGTTAGTAGTCTGGGTTAGATTTGTCCTAGTCCAACTAACCTTTGTTGACGTCATATGTCGCGTAATTACTGACGTCATCGACCTTTTAGTCGCTTACGCAATTTGCGCATATCACAAAAATGGTTTACGGTGTTTCATTCAACAATGGATGGACCCCCAAAGTATCCTAGTGTGCAGCACACTGGGATATCTTTGGGTCCATCTGCAATAGAGGAAAAAAACGTGTTTTATTAATTTTTTTTTTAATTGATAAACCTTTTTATTTTATTCTTTGTTTGTGGTTGTTTTCAGTCTTTCTCCTTGATTTCGTTTTCCCCTCTCTCTTGCAATACTCCCCCGAAGTGTGATATTTTTTAAAATGTTGAAGTTGGATACGTTTCTATAATGTGTAAAATGATGTTAAAGTACACATAATATAACATAGACAAAAACATGTGTACCAGTTTGTGTACATTATTTGTAACCTTATTATAGCTCCCAGTCCTAATGTTCACGCGCACCCACACATACCCACACACACGCACGCACGCACGCACGCACGCACGCACGCACACACACACACACACACACACACACACACACACACACACAACTCTACGGAAACCACCGATGAGAATTTTGGTTTGGAGATCGCTCCTAAACGGTTGTAGGATTAATGTTAGCATCGGATGATGACTCATATAAATACATGTCATATGATCTACATGACTACCTAAAAGGGTGAAGTTTTGTCTTGCTTAACGCAACATGTCTGGTACCTCAATCGCCTGGGCATTCACACTTTATCTCGGCCGACGCATCCTCAATCGCCTGAGCATTCACACTTTATCTCGGCCGACGCATCCTCAATCGCCTGAGCATTCACACTTTATCTCGGCCGACGCATCAAAGCTTACGCCGAAATGGCAACTCATCAATTCCGACCTGTCGCCGCTGCGGTGAACCAACGCGGTATACAAGTCATACCAGTGGCACCGAACAATGACGTTATTATTGCTAAAGTTCACGGCCCGTTATCCAGCGTCAAGGGCGGACGTGAATACAGCAGCCCGCCAGCCGTTATTGCAATTGAAACTCGATACTGTGCAAATGAGAGCGTTTTGGCGTATAACAGAGCAAATGACTGACTAATGATTAAATGTCTCCATTATGCATGAAGCGAGTCGTGTGATTGCTTGTTCCGTATTCTGTTGACGTTGTACGAGTTACAAAATTAACTTAAATATCTATTTAAGCGACGAACGAGCGAGCGTGACAATCTGCAACGCATTTAACACCGGTGCCGCACTTTTTCAAAAGGCTATCACATTGCATCGATTGCAGAATAAATCTATTCAAAACAAACGAGTTCCTTTTTTATGTGTCAGTCAATCATACAGCTTTCATACCCAAATAACGTTTTCAGTATACCTAGATCTAGGAACATTATAATTGTCGAACAGGGCGTCATGCAAAAATGTGGATATTTACAGCCACGTATAGCTACGATACCCACACTCAAAATGTGATTATACTTTGAGAACGATGAAGCAAACTGCAGATAAGATGCATTAGACATTTGTTATCTCACAACCTAAATAATTTAACAATGCACACGCAATTCTATCTAGATATTCACAGGTTTTCAATAAATGTAGATGTACAGTTATCTGTTGTACAAAAATGTCAACATAGGCACACACGCACGCACGCACGCACGTACGCACGCGAGTGTTGTATGTATATGTTTTGTTGACAGAACCTTGTATTGTTATACAATTTGCTTGCTGGCTAATTAAATTCGACAAATTCGTTCTTGCAATGTGTTTCTTTAGCAACATGGAATATTTACTGGAAACAAATCACCGCATTCGCTTATGACTGTAGAGTGAACGTGCTTGTTAAGTCTAGTTACGATCTACCGCATAGTTACATCAGAGAGACGTACAACTAATTATGGCGGAAATGTTGCCATGTTGCAACCATTAGGCCATCTATATTCGGCCATTACGCGACCTCTCATAAATAACCGAAGCTTATAAAATATTAATTGACTCTAGCAGACAGCGTTATCTCGTTCGCATAACCTTTCTGCTTGTCTCGTGTTGGAATAATGTTGCAACCATAATTGAAGCTATCTAGTATTGACTATGACATTATTGGCTCGCGCGTGCGCTCTCGTAAGCAAAAAATCAAATATATGTATATTGCTGACAGCACCAGTTATATTGATCTACTAGCGGTCTACTAATAACATTTATTTATGGGTAATTGCTAATGATAACGCACTCTCTACAGTGATACTCGCTGTCCTGCATGTTTTGATGCCCGTGCTGATAAAAACCGGTATCACACTATTAAGGACGACTTTCTCTACAGCCTTATTTAACACGACGCGCACCGTATAATTAATTAAAACGACGCGCACCGTATAATACGCGGTCGTAAAAACGTCTGATAGGCCTAATTTGGTAATTATCTCAGATGTCAGTTATAGTTTATTGACTCAAACAGAGTTATATTCGACATGATCTACCTACTAAATTATATCCTAGTAACCAGCTGCTAGGGCGGTTGACGTGACCCATATAAGATGTGTATTAGTACGCTGAAACTTCCCGAGATGGGCTGGTCACAACATGAGAATCGCTAGTAAATTACCGTTTTAGTGCATCAAATGTGTTGAAATATTAGTTTTGAACCAATATAATAATAACCTTATCGAACGATGATAGTTTGTATGCACTCGTAACTTCCGACTGTTTTATTACATATCTATTGTACAACATTCTGAAGCAACTCAGGCACAACACCCAGTACCATGCGCTAACTTAGATACATTTGCGGTGGTTTCCGAGGATGATGTGCGCAAGTTGGTTGTGAAATCTAAAACAACCAGCTGTGCTCTTGACCCCATGCCAACCACATTGGCCAAAGAGTATATGGAGGAATTACTTCCACTCTTCACGCACATCATCAATATCTCTATTGCTCCTGGGGAATTCCCACACGAATGGACGACTGCACTTGTAGTGCCGCTGCTTAAAAAAGCAGGATTGGGTCATATTCTAAAAAACTATCGTCTTGTATCGAATCTCCATTATGTGTCAAAACTAACCGAGCGAGCTGTTGTAAACCAGTTTGTCTACACTCAGACTGTGAATTTCCTTTGCCACCTTGTCAGTCTGCTTATAGAGCAGGGCATTCTACAGAAACCGCTCTAGTTAAGGTCCAGTCTGACATTCTTCTAAAAATGGATCAGCAGAAGGTAACACAACTGGTCCTAATTGATTTGTCGTCGGCTTTTTATACAGTGGACCATGGTATTTTGTTAAATGTCATGAATTGCTCTTTTGGAATATCAGGCACAGCTCTAAATTGGTTTTCCTCGTATCTCCAATCTCCAAGGTCGCAACGTGTTTTTATCAATGGTACGGCGTCTGAGCAGTTTACACTTGATCAGGGAGTTACGCAAGGCTCATGTCTAGGTCCTGTTGAGTTCACAGATTACTCTAGCCCTGTTTTCTCTGTCATTGATCAGCATGGGAAGCTGGGTCATGCCTACGCTGATGATCATCAAGTTTACTGTGGTTTCAACCCTGATTCTTTATACAGTAACTGTGAGTACATGGAACGATGCATTAGAGACATCAATAGCTGGACGCAAGGCAGGAAACTCAAATTGAACTCCAAGACTGAGTACATTTTATTCGGCACTCCGCAACAACTAGCAAAGTGCACCAACACGGCCATTAACATCGGGGGCTATGAGGTACATGCACGGAATTGTGTACGAAATTTGGACGCTTATTTTGATAAAGACATGTCAAGTTCAAATGGCGGGCAGCCTAGGCTCAACTATATGACATCGGAAACATATATGAAAATATCTTGATCAACAGAGTACAGAGAAACTGACACATGCTCTGGTCCACAGCCATATTGATTACTGCACTGCCCTTTTGATCGGCTTACTAAAATACCTTATACGGAAATTACAAATGGTTAAAATCACCGCAGCCAGAGTGTTGTGCAGAATCGGCAAATATGATCATATCATTCCAGTACTAAAGTCACTTTACTGGTTGCCGGTGAAATTTCGTATTAAATAAAATATATGCTTACTGACATTTAATTCATTACACGGCCATGGCCCAGATTAGATGTCGGAAATGCTGACTCCTAGAAGCATCCATTACGGTCTAAGGATGATCTTAAACTTGATGTAATAAGGACAAAAAGGAAAACGCTGGGAGATCGTGCTTTTAAAGTTGCTGCACCGAAACTGTGGTAAACTCTTCCTAAAGATGTTCGCAGCTCCAACAATGTCAGTACTTTAAAGAGCAAACCGAAGACCCACTATTTTAGAATTGCATACAATTAACTTATTAATTTTACTAATTTGAATACTTTTACACATGTTGATACTTATATAAAATATGTCGGAAGTTTCTACTGAAATGATTAATTTTACTCATTTTATAGTTTTTGTATTTGTATAATGCTGAATGCTTATTTTGTTTAAATTTTCTACTATGTTATTTATTGTACTATACAGCACCATAGAATATTATTGTATAAATATGGTGCTATAGAAATCAATAAACATTTACATTTACCGTTTAATATGTGCATAGCATCAGAACGACACAACGCACAAAGCAATGGCGATCGAAGAGAGCCGACCTTCCTAGAGGAAATGGCTGATGGTCAGATAATACACGAGAAAGTCCCAACAAATGCCTTTTTTGGAGATTCATAGCTGAATGATCGTGTTTCCGGTTCCATTTTCAGCAGACGCTGAGCGCGCGCCTGACCGACGCGGCGAAGCCTAATTGTGACTTGTGGACATTGACGGGTTCTCCGCCGGGAGCGCCCCTCTTCCGGCGCGTGGGCGTGTGCGAGAACGAGACTGCTATTAATATCAGTGGCCATATGTTCCCGTACGCGCATCGCGGACTCAACAACCGAACGTTCGTCGTGACGTCACTCCCGGCAAGTGCAGTTCGAAATAATTTCTACACATCGTTTTGCAACCTTAAATTAAATATTCCTTGAGATAACGTTGCTATAAGTTTCATTTATTATTCAACATGCACACACACGTATACGCACACACACGCACGCACGCACGCACGCACGCACGCACGCACGCACGCACGCACGCACGCACGCACGCACGCACGCACACACACACACACACACACACACACACACACACACACACACACGCACTGGACACTTGTAACAAAAGCTTGTCTAATGTGCATCATCATACATGTTTTGGCCAATTGCTTAAAGCCCGGTTTAAACGAGCGATTTGTGCCCCAATTGGTCAAGTGACACCATGTCGCATGACAATGTTCAGCAAAATCATGCGTGCGTTTAGACGAGCAAGGTCTTTAGACTATGCGACCTCGATATTGACTTGCGCCACACCCGATTCGAGCTTTGATGAACGGTCACGACGGGTGCACCTGCAGTCGGTCGCTGACTGGCCGGTGGTTCAAAGTCTCGGCCACCTGTCGGCCAAATTGGGACCAGCCCCAATTCCGCCGAAACAATCGTAGCTAAAAATTTGTCTCGCCAGTTTGTCTCGCGAGGGTCGTTAAAAGCCCGATTCTTCCACCGCAATATCACGCGACCCCGTGTCGGCCGACCGATTAGACAAGTAATCGTGAACGGCCTTAATGCTACATCAGGCCCGATTATAAAGAAATGCAACAGGCCCAAAATGCTATTTCGCTTATAGACAAGCAGCATGTAACCCGACTGTTAGTCCAGTGACTCAAGTGACGCCTAACTTTATACTGAATTAAGCGTACGAAACATGTCTGTTAATGGCCCTTACTCAATTCGATTGTTTCGTTCGATTCATTTCAGCAGCATTTTGTGAAAATCGAACCTATCTAATATAATATTATATACAATACGGATCCGGTCAAAATTCGGCGTAAAATGGCAAAAGTGGTCCGGGTCTGTATACTATGACATAATGCTGTTCATACTTTTGCAAGTTACCCGATCAAACGATCGAAGTCAATTTCGATTATACTAGCAAATGTTCCCGTACGCACTCTTTAATACTCTTGAAATATTTAACACTCTTTAATACTCTTGAAATATTTAACGCTCTTTAATACTCTGGAAATATTTAACATTCTTTAACATTCTTCTAACTCTTTAAATATCAACGAAATGTTCCTGTGCGCGCTATTCTATTAAACGGACATAATAAGATATTACATAAGCTATACACCCACTCCATATTTGAATATCAACGAACCCGATTCACGATTAGTTAAATGCGTACGGCTTAATTGAGTGTTTTAAATACAATGTGCCCCATTGTATCGTCTCCACAGCACATTCCGTTCACGCAGAAGGATGCTGACGGGAAGTGGACTGGGCTCTGCTTCGATATTCTCAATCTGTTGGCGGCAGAAATGAACTTCAGGTACAGACTCTTGCTCAGAGACAGGTCTTTGTTTACATTGGGGGCAGTAGCAGTGTGGTTAGAACCATCTAGAGGACCGACCTTTGATTCGTCTCGCTGCTGCGTCGAAGCCTGGTCGATTTCGTTCACTCCACGTTACCTCCTTTCAAAAATTCACAAACTGTCGCTTGACCGTGGCGATACCCTGCCAACAGGAGCCAGTGAGCCACGACCAACCTGGCTGTGCAGGGCGTTTTTTAACATACAAAGTGGGGGGAAATGCCCCCCAGCCCTTTCATTTGCCCCCCCAGTCAAACCAACTTGCCCCCCCCCCAATGCGTGCCCCCATTCTCCTTAACCAGCCCCTTGTATTAATGTAGGTCATAATTTGCATTCTTTTTGTTAGTGTGATTTAGTTAATTTTCATTGGTGGCAAAATCAAGAAAGTACCAAAGTTAAAGAAGGGCAATATGTCTACAAAAGATCAATTTATTGATATGGCTCAGAGGGGAATCTTTTATTTTCAAAAAAGGCTTTATATTTCCTGTTCCACAACAAGATGCCAGGTTACTATTTTCATGTTACCATTTTCATGTTCGATGCGTCTCGAATGGTGAGGTTTACTTTCGACTCGAAAGTCGAAGAATAATGGCAATATCATGGACATAGGCAGTAGTACCCGAGTTATGGTGTGTTTATGTTAATGCATGCGACAGGAAGTGAGGAATGTAATAGCATCATAGCATTAACAGTGACGTATTGCCGAATGGCTTCTTCATATAGTTCATGCGAAGAACTGAAAACGTGCGTTGGCATAGCCATACCATAGCCATAGAAATGTCTACTTATGAAGTCAGTGTTCCGGTGCTAGAATAGCTAATGATTATGTATATGTAAATATGTGTACATGCATGCCCATTTGCTATTACCATTGGTTGAAAGAGAGCGGCGGGGATTAACGATGTATCAACAACCTTTCAATCGGCTGTTTTTTTTTCAAATAATAAATAAACCTGGCAAAGTGTGTGTAGTGTCCAACGAAAGCAATTGGAAACGTTTAACAAATATCACAAAATAATCACATTTTAATAATGATCCCTCTTGTAGTTAAGATGATACAAACATCACAACAGCCATAAATCTGTCAGGGTAGATTTTTATTGAGGCAGTAACCTAGCCAATTCATTCTCCGCATCTTTGAGAAATAAAAATTTTAAGCATGGTAACTCAAAGAATCATATTGTATACATACTAAACAAATAGATTTTAAAATGTATGAGTAGTTGATAGTGGTCTACATGTGAGATGGAAAGTTGGCGGTCCGCAGGGACTTCAACTTTGGAAAATTGATACTCAAAAGTTGGTGGTCCACATATTAACATAAAATGTAATCAACATTTGCACATGTCACTTTTGGAAGTACGTATTTTCTATATTTTGATTTGTTATGTACTTAGCCAACCATTTGATTGATAGACATGGTATGCATGTTTTGTATTATTCTCTTTTCTGCCTTAGGCCTATATCTTCAGTATATTTATGTCTAGAGTCTAGAGCATGTCGCCGCTCGCATTGTAATTCCACTATAAAAGTGTTTCAAATAGATATGCTTTTCCTGAGTTAGTTATTACATTTAACCATCTAATTTGTCCAGGTCGATATCCTGGCAGTCATGCCTAAGAGAGACAGAAATGCAAAACGAAAACAAGAAGAGCTATAGAAATCTGCCGCAAAATGGCATCGCCTAGACACAATTTTTTTGACGCAGCCTCAATGACTCATTGCCAAAAATACCCACAATGCCGCCAGGGAACTATGCTCAGTCCGCTGCCATCACATCTGATGACACTCCCAAAGACAAAGGTGTACCACCAGTCATAGAGAGTATGCCTTCGTTGTGCTCTCGCACGAGTACCAGTTCATCAAGCAGCCTTGATCCGTTCACTGCCATCACATCTGATGACTCTACCAAAGATAAAGGTGTACCACCAGTCACAGAGATACTGCCTTCGTCGTGTTCTCGCCCGATAGCCAGATCATTAAGCAGCCATGATCCGTCCACTGCCATCACACCTGACCACACTCCTGGTGACAAAGATCACCACCTTACCCAGACACCTGGACAGGAAACCGACATCGCAACTTCAGGCCAGTAACCGTCAAGTTCCCGCACACCGACGTACAAAGGAATTCCGTTAATTATTGCAGATGTTGTAAACAAATTCCCCGAGCTTCGCTTATTTTCGGCAAAGAAATGTGGCCGAACAAGGGCTCACATTCTATGCACAACATGTTAGGAGTATGAGGAGATGGCAAAGAAAAGTTCTAAAAATGGCACTATAGCAATCGCAAGCGGCGTAAGGGCGGACTGTAGTTATAGGCTGGAAAGGGTCATTGACCATATGACCTCTGAACCGCACATAGCAGCAACAACGAGTGTGTTCGTCGTCAAGCATTCGCCAGAGAAGAACGGTGCCCCTTGACTACTGGAAGCGGTGAACAAAGCTTTGGATCTAACACGAAGCTCGTCGGTGTCACCACTGACGGCGAATTGGTAAACACTGGCAGACATGGTGGGTCATGGCGTTTGCTTGCTGACCAAGTGCAGAGAGGTCGTCAACACCGTACCGGAGCTGGGCATGTGGAAGTCTAATCTACTGGGGCTCGTACGATTCTTCCGGACGCCGAGAAGGATGAAGAAGTTGTCAGCGCAAGCCGGGAATGTCAAACAGTTCCCTCAGCACCACGATGTCAGGTTTGCCCAGCACGAGCTGCAGCTGGTGGATGCTGTGCTGAATAACCTACCAGCCTGCATTAAGGTGTGGGAACAGATGCAGGCACCAGAAAGTACCAGCGACAGAAAGGAGAAGGCTGAAGCCAAAGGGTTTCTGAGAATTTGGAACCACCAACAGAAATGGATAACCTCACTGATGGGCGACATCCTGGAGATATTTGAAACACAAAGGAGTGATTTGTTCATCAGCCATCTTCTCACTGTGACTGGCGCTGCCGTCAAGAAGTTGAGATCGATGAGGGATGGACCATTCCCGGGAAGAAGTGAGGAGAAAGAGAGTTGCCCAACCGATAGCACCAGTGAGGACACAGCGAAAGTCGAACCACCAGTTCGTTTGTACGAACCGCTGTAATGTACGAGCAATCAGGCTGGAGGTCGCGCAAGCATCCCACGAATACCTCTCTGAACGCATGCACCCGGAGCAGGAGGACATCATCAAAGACATGAAGGGGTTGGCGATGTCACGCAATCTGGGATCTTTCGTTAAGCATGGCGTGCGCGTCGTCAGGCGTCTTTTTCCAGATGAGGCATCTGACTTTACGGACGGGGCAGCCGAGCAATGGGAGAACATGATGAATGTGCCGTTCCTGCCTGATGGCTGTGATCTCGGTTGTAAGATGACTGTCAGATTGCGGCAACTTCTGCCAGTCACCACAGGTTCAGTTCAGAAGGTGTTGGCATCTCTGGCTTGCATGAGTCCACAGTATATGCAGACCAAAAGAATCGTGAGCCATCACAACCTCGTTGTCGATAATCACCGCACCAGCATGGGTGAGAACACGAGAAACGCCCGCCTCATGGTAGCACTGAATGGTGTGGACACCGCCTACTTTGACCCTCGACCCCTTTTTAACCATTTGGAGTGACCTTTTAGGACATTGCCCCCCCAGTGAAAATTCTATAAAAAACACCCTGTGACTGTGTCTCAACCGGCTTACAGACATTCGCTCACTCACTCACTCACTCACTCACTCACTCAATCACTCACTCACTCAATCACCCACTCACTCACTCACTCACTTAATATAATCAAATTGGTCCTGGCGAATTTTACGACGAAGAAGATCCTCAAACAATGGAACATTTCCTATAATGCTTTCTCCTGCCAAAGCCTTGCAGACCAGGCGATCTGAAAGTATCCAACTCCTGTACCAGAGCCTCTGTTTTGTAGTGCTGGGGAAAGGTGTAGCGACTCTAGAGAAAAGAAGATGTTCTGTTTCGGAATGTTTTTGTTGTTGACCTAGTTACGATTAATCATGCTCTTATCACAATCAATGACACCGTTGCGATTACCAACAAACGAAATTAATCAATATGAACGGATGTTTGTAGTTACGTGGTGGTCGACCCGCCAGACCACCGGTTTGGCGTGGCCGGTGCTAACGGCTCCTTCAACGGCATGATTGGCCAAATACAGCGCAAGGTAAGCGCGTATTATTATTATTATTATTAAAAGTTATGTACCTTTCAGAGGCGCGTACAAAACATACCTGCAATCGCAACATAATAAATGTATAATATTATAGTTAAAATAAAAAAAATTATGTATTCGATTAAGATTAATAAATATATATAATAAATAAATAAATATAATGAATAAATATATCAAACATGTTCATAAGTGTAGTCATTTACAGTTATCCCACCGGCCTTTACCGAACCCCGTAGTGCACCGTTCAACAACAGCCTGCTCGTTACAGGAAGTCGACTTCGGTGTCGGCAACTTCGGTATCATCGAGTCGCGTCAGAAGGTCGTTGACTACACCGCCGCCTGGTGGGTGGACCATCACGTGATCGTCATGCGCAAACAGGACCCGTCGGCGTCGCAGACCTTCTTATGCCTCGGGCCATTTTCGACTACGGTCTGGTGCCTGCTCGTCGCCACCGTACTGCGTTAGTAATGGTTGTAATGTAAACAGCAATGTCCACATTATTGAGATTCATGCTTAAAGCTGCCTAATCATATCATTTAGCACGTCACGAACCAGGTTCGTTTATGTTCAGATATACAGTGTGTGAAAAGTTTACGTAAACTAATATGCCGGTTTAATAAAAACGAGTACCTTTATTAAAATCGTACAAAAGGTGAATTTGACCATTGTATAAGGTAAGAGCTTGTCTGATGATTTCATCAAAACCAAATACCCCATTTACACTAACGAGCCGTTATGTCGTAGTCAATACTAGATATGTTCGATTTTGATTGCGAAATGAGTTAACAGCTTATATTGAATGATCCCCGATATTTCCAATTCTCCTTATTTCTGACTTCGAGTGTTCAGTGCAAGAGCATTTCGTGTGGGTAGTAATTGTCGTTAGCGTCTTATAAGGCGGGTCCTGTTGCCATTTCAGTTGTCGGATTCTTCATGTGGTTGGTCACGTGGTACAACCCATTACGGACGCGAGACTCTGCGAGACTACGAGAATACCTGGAACTGAGCGTGTGGCAGAGTTTTAGTGTCATGTTGCAACAAAGTATGTCCTCCGTTCTAAGCATGTCAAGTGTTGTATTCAAAGAGTACAGTAGATGATGTGTAGTTCTCAGTTCACCCGGTGGCGTCTCCTTGCAATTGTTCTAGCCACTTCGAGTCTACACTCCGAGTCCACACGTCTAATACATCTTAAAACTGTCAATCCATTCCGTTTTCCACTATCTCTTTGTTTTTTTCCGGGCAGTTCTCCAATGATGATGATGTGTAGCCATGTCCTCAGTTAGCCTGGTGACGTCTCCTTGCAATTTGTGTAGTGCACTCGTCCAATAATTGATGTTGTCAATACATTCCACTTTATACTATCTCTTTGTTTATTTTCCTGGTAGTTTTCCAAAGCTACTAAGTACCATACTCTTTGATGAAGATCTTCTTGCATAAACCCTACTTTATCTCTGACCCAATCTTTCACTATGTCTAGAATACCCTGATCATTCTGCGTCATACCCTCATCTCGAGGGCGTGTACACGAGGTCAGATCTCACTCTACCTGCATACCCGTTCCACCCGCAGGCTTGACGACTACCCCGTCCGCCCACTCCGGCCGTATCGTCGTCGCCTTCTGGTGGTGCTGTTCCCTCATCGTCGTCGGCTCCTACAACGGCAACCTGGTCGCCTTCCTCACGGCGCCCGAGGACATGGGCAGCCCCATCACCTCGCTCGAGGACCTTAGTAGCTCGCCCAAGATGGGCATCGGCTTTCTCGCCGACACCGACCTGCATGAGCTGTTCAAGCAGGCCCACAACGACACGTACGCCGAGCTGTGGCGGCGCATCCAACACGACTCAGCAGCTTTCCTCGTCGACGTAAGGATCGTGTGTCGTCAACACTTGTTGTTGGTGTCGAGCAGCTTTGAGCGATTAACTCAAAGTTTTCGGCACATAGTAATTGTATCAGTCTTCAGTAGTACTAGTAGTAGGTCTAAATGGATATAGTCGTTGTTGTTACAGTTACAAAATAATACAGTAGCAGTAATCACCTTATTAATCCGCGTTACCCGATACGTTTACCTCCTCCAGGAACCCATCGATGGTCTACGGCGAGCCGCTCGCGAGCCCGAGTACGTGTTCCTGACGGACGAGTCGTTCTACGAGGCGGTCATGGCCAAGGAACATCTGCCGCTCAAGTGCAACCTGGTGCGGGCCAAGCAGCACTTCATGCATATGATGTACGGATTCCCCTTCCAGAAGGACAGTCCTTACCTGGCGCAGTTCACAGACAAGTAAGCGTTTGACAACACTTGCTTCGAATGGCAAAATGCTTGCTGTTCTTTCTTCCTACAGTCTGGACCCCGATATTTGGTTTCCTTCTCCTTCCGTCACTGGTCTCGTTTCACTGCCGCCATCACTCCTTTCGCCCCTACCTCTCGCTATGTATCCTTCTCAATTTCCCTCTCAATCTCTCTCCGCACAGTCCTCCCAGCCCGGACGCCGTCTTCCTCTTCGCTTACAACCCTCTCCCTAATTATTATCGACTATCTTAAAGTGGCTGCACAACTGCACTGTTTCATGAGATACTGCACAGATCATATTTTTTAGTGATGATGACATCAACATGATAAAGTGGGAGAGTAATATTGTTGTCAAGTTGCGTGCGTGCGTGACGGTGAGTGTGCCTGCGTGCGTATGTGCGTGCGTGTGTGCGCTGTTGTTGTAATACCGATTAGCAATACTGATTTAAAAAAAATGGTATAATGGCAGTCGTATACTGTTTAACAAGATTTAACAAGATTTGCCATCCAAGTCAAAGGCCCAGATGGCAAGTGGACAAGGAAGCCATTGGCTTATCGAGAGTCCAACAATGTTCATCTACTTATAACCCGCCCTCCTGAGATATGTGTCAACCTTGTTTTTAAACATATTTACGCTGCTAGCAGTTACACAATCTGTAGACAATTTGTTCCATTCATTTATTGTCCTCTGTGCGTACGAGTGATTCCTGATGTCCAATCTACATTGATCCTTTACTAATTTTACCTCATGTTCTGCTATCCTTCTTGAGTGAGAAAAACATATTTCTATCAATATTTTCATACCCATTCAATATCTTAAAAACTTCAATCTGATCTCCTCTTAACCTCCTTGTCTCTAGAGTTGTTAAACCACATTCTTTCAGGCGTTCTTCATAACTAAGGTCTCTAAGTTCTGGAATCATTTTAGTTGCTCTCCTTTGTATGCGTTCAAGCGTATCTATATCCTTCTTACGATATGGTCTCCATGCTTGTATACAGTATTCTAAATGAGGTCTAACTATTGCTTTATAAAGAGGTATAATTAACTTTTTTCCCTTGTATGTTATGTTTCTTCTAATCAATCCAAGAATTTGATTATCCTTTGAAGCTGCAATACCACACTGCTCTGAAACTTTCATATCAGCGCTCATTGTAACTCCTAAGTCCTTTTCTTTTACAGTAGTACTCAGAACAGTATCTCCCATTTTATAGTTTACATTCAAGTTCCCATGTCCTGCATGTAGGCATTTACATTTCCCAAAATTGAACGGCATCTGCCATTTCTCAGACCATTTCACTAATCTGTCTAGATCGTTTTGTAAATGTTGTTTATCACCATCATTATTAACCTTTCTAAACAGTTTTGTGCCATCCGCAAATTTCAGTACGTTACTTGTTATACTGTCGTCCAAGTCATTGATATAAATTAAGAATAATATAGGTCCTAATACTGATCCTTGAGGTACCCCACTCAAAACCGATTTCCAATTTGAAACTTCTCCGTCTACTACAACTCGTTGTCTTCTGTCAGTCAGCCATTGTTCTATCCAGTCAGTTATGCTATCCCCGATACCATGGGCTTTTAATTTTAGTAGTAATCTTTGATGTGGCACTTTGTCAAAAGCTTTCTGAAAATCTAAGTAGATAATATCTACTGGCGATCCCACGTCTATCCACTTAGTGATTTCTTCCAAAAAACATAACATATTTGTTAAGCATGACCTCGCTTTAAGGAACCATGTTGAGATGAATTTATTCCAATCTAGCTTTGCTAAGTATTTTCTCATATCTTTGTAGTTACCTTTGTGGAAGTTTCTCTTGTACGTTTTCTTATTTTTACTTTCTGATTTTACATTGGTATCAAAATGTATTTGATTATGGTCACTATTACCCAGTGGTTCAAATATTTTTACATTGTCCACTAATTCTTTTTGTGATGACAAAACTATATCTAATACATTTTCTCCCCTGGTTGGTTCTAGTACGTGCTGAGTAAGAAAGCTATCTTGGATTAAACATAGAAATTGTTGATCCTCAATCCCTGTGCTCTCTAGAGAATTCCATTGGATGTGTCCATGGTTAAAATCTCCCATTATGATACATTCCCCTTTACTAACTTCCTTTATAGCGTTTTTTATTTTTGTGTTGTCCTCTTCGTTTATGTTTGGACTTCGGTAAACTAATCCAATAGTTAATTTTGAATTTCCTGAAACAATTTTGCACCAAACAGCTTCATCGCAATCTGCTTCCCTTTCTAGTTTTATTTCATAAGCCTGAATAGATTCTTTAACATATAAAATAACTCCCCCGCCCCTTCGTTTGCAGAAACATATTGCTTATAATGCAAGTGAAGATGGCCTTACTGACAAGTGGTTTACTTTGTGTCACGTTTGTATCCTTTTTTCCAGATTGCTCAACATTCTTGAAGGAGGCCTCGTCAAACATATGAAAACAAAATTTTACATGCACACTGGTGACTGCAGTCGTGACTCTCTGGCACCAGGACACATGAAGATTTCGTTGGTCGAAGCTGAGGGTGCATTTTATTTTCTCGGTTTGGGCGTCGCTTTAGCAAGCATAGTTCTTTTGGTTGAGTGCTGTCGTCGTTGCTTCAGATCACAGTCAAAAAACATCAGCCCCCTACCGAACAGTAACCGCACTACAAGCCACCTTCCGACGATTTCCAGCACTACGGGCGATATAACGACTATTAGTTTGTCTGCTTTGACAGATAAAACATACACATACACTACAAACTTTTTCGACAATGCTATTTGGTCAAATGGTTACGTCGACGACTGCGAAATTCAGTACACATCCAATTCTTTCATGTCAACCTTCGAGATGCTGGACGTAGCGACACCGACAGGGATGCTGCGAGAGCGCATGGCGTCTGACACGCCTCGTCACAGGACACATTGGAACCACGATTATCACCGCAACAGCTTGCCAGACTTGTCGACACAGGTGGAG
The DNA here is from genome assembly GCA_033239005.1 of Lamellibrachia satsuma. NCBI lineage: Eukaryota > Metazoa > Annelida > Polychaeta > Sabellida > Siboglinidae > Lamellibrachia > Lamellibrachia satsuma. The sequence continues at coordinate 2,399,900 of BSQZ01000034.1, read as the reverse complement.
AATGGATACAGCCGTACGCATACACGCAAGTTTGGCGGGTCGTTGAGTGACGGCAACTGCACAGACGCCGAGACGGGAGAGTTCTCATTGAACTTGGTGGGCACTTCTGAACTTTGACGGCGTTCCCGGTGGCAGTGGGGATACATTTACAACTACTGCGTATATATATATATATATATATATATATATATATATATATATATATATATATATATATATATATATATATATATATATATATATATATATATATATATATATATATATATATATACATATATATGCGATTGTATCTATGTGTGCATGCATGACGATATCAAATCAATGAGGACGACTTTGTCTGTGATAACGATGATGGCGGTGGTGGTGGCGGTGGCGGCGGCGGCGGCGGCGGCGGTGGTTGATGTTGTTGAAGATAACGATGATGATGATTACCTTAATAATTATGGCAATGATGATGATGATGAAGTTGATGATGAGGATATCATATTGAAAATAACGAAATTTATTTAATTTGTTTTGAGCGTTTAATTTAAGTTACTCCGCGGAAAGTGTAGCAGTTCCCCTGGACCGACGAAACGATATACATTTAACCTTACACCCACCAGTAACAGTTTAAGCATACCCAAACCAGTAACAGCTTAACCCTACATCCACCAGAAAGGAACGTTCGAAGTGGAATCGTCCCAGTCGTAATTATTCTCGTTGTCGACGTCGTCTAGCACTCTCCTGGTGGAGGCCAGAAGTTCCTCTTCCGGTATGTAGTCGTAGTTGACATCTTTCTCCCAGCACGGTACGTCAAAGCCAACAGCATCGACGTCAATGTCTGTGTAATTGCTGTCCGAATCTGACTCAGCAGCCTTGAAGGCTACCGAGTCGCCACATGACTGCACGCAAGAACAGTTACACATCGCCTGGCGGTCGCATCCGGCGCGGTGAATTGCCGTAGATGTCGTCACTGGCAATAGTGTTCGTGTGACGTTACTTCCGCCGTATTCTTGCGCGGGAAACAGCATTCTGTCGACTTCCTTTTGCCACGAGTTAGGAGTGACGGGCCGACAGTTGGGCAGTGGCTTAACTGCTGACGTGGTTCAAATGAAAGAATAGTGTCAATGCCAGGTCGAGCTTAACGTTTAATGGAAAAGATGAGAACTGTAGCCATCCCTCGAAGATTCGATACTCATAAGTGTGCTAACTTTTAAGGGAAATTAAGATTATATTATTGGATGTGATTTCTGTGATACACAATTGAAAATAATTGATTTGCTATAATAGTGTCTGTTCGTGCGTGTGCGTGTACTTATTGTAGAAGTGTTATTAAATGATACTGTGTTTAGTTTAAATGTGGTTTGAGCATTTTTCATGGATGTTGGAATGAACAGGTCTGCTAGGTAAAGCATTTAGAGCGGCGTGTGTGCGTGCGTGCGTGCGTGTGTGCGTGCGTGCGTGCGTTCGAGCGTGTTTTCTAAACATATATTATTTCTTCATTATTCAATAAAACATCTCCGAGCATAATTTTTCGGGCTCGATATAAATTAAATCCAACCTAAACATTTCCTAACTCTCACCGGTAGGAGGCAGTGTCGTCGACGTTCCATCCCTCGCCACCTTGTGGACGAGTTTACTCCTGCTGTAGTCTTCCTCTGCCTGTTGATACTCGATCGTTATGACGCGACCATCTAGTGCGACCACTTTGACAATCTTACCAATGTCTCTCAACCCCGAAAACACGTTGGCGTTCATGTTGACAGCTCTCACGACAACCGCGGTGACAACTGTCAGATAAATTAGTTATGTAGCAAAACCGCGTCGAGTCGTTTTCACGTAAATTGCGGCTTCGGCGTTTCTAAGGAATTTTAGTGTGTAGCCTTATTGTTACGTCATTGGACGTATTTAATAGTAAAGGCATCTAGGTTGAAGGTCAGCGTGAAGGGAGGTTGGTAGGCGCACTTTGTCAATATTACACTCCTCTCTACCAGTGAACCGGGATTCATTGTAGTGACCACCCTTCTAACGGCGTATACGATGGGACTACACACACGCGACGTTCTTGTGATGAGTTGACCCAACGACTGTCCGTCGTTTGTCCTGACTTCCGAGTAATCGCTTAAATGGTCTTAGTTATGTTGGCCTCTACATTCGGGACACCAATGGAGACGTAAGGCGAACAACTATCACGGGATCCGTCACGCGGACGACTAGATGAGATGGTGACACAAATATGAACAACGTTCTAATTTCAAGATTAAACTTCGGACATGTTAACGGGTTTATTTTTGAATGTACTGTCAGTATGTATGAATTCGCTACATTTTTAACTAATACCTATCATTTGAAAGCTTGTTAATATTGTGAGAGATACGCCTATGATGCTCTATACTAAATGTGTGCGTACGCGTGCGTGCATGTAATTGAGTGCGCGCGTGTGTATACTGTAATTATATTCCTACGCAGTTGATTATTTTCTACACAACACAGAGTCTGCGTAAATGTTCATGCTTTCGAACGTAAGACTGTAGACAACACAGCGAGAAGTCAACCATGCTATAAACAGTTACGCTTGATATAATTACACTCGCCGTTGTTATGCTGCTTCGAATTACGAATTCAATGTCCTACATGTATAATATTATTCTATCTCGCGTGGATTCTCTACCAACGTCACATCCTACTGACGTATGTAGCTAACGGACATGATGTGTGTGGCTACCGGACATGACGTATGTGGCTAACACTGCGCAGACGCTCCACTACTTTTCTAGGACAACGTTGCTTTCAGTCTATGTCGACGCGGGTAAAATTTAGGCTATAAGTAAAATGCACCGAAATTATGTCGTTCATACGCTATAAAGAGTGCACGTGAAACGGGCAGCTAAATCCTAACTATTTATAATACATGGAATAAGTATATCGAACAATGTGATTTCAATATAAGATTTTCTATAAATAAGCAGGTAGTCCGTAACATTTACGATTTAACCCATCTACTATATAGTTTCATCACATAATTTATATTACGAACTGTCCCGTCTCAAACTGTCCTGTAAATCATTTGTACACATCCCCTGTGGGCTGGGGTGATGCTTGAGTCAGTAGCGAGGCGGGAGGGACCGCGGGGAGTAAACGAGGCGCATGGGTCGACTCGGTGCTGTTGAACTCCGATAGGCGGAGCTGCAGTCGGGTATTGGGTCCCGGTCTTCCAGGTAATTGGCGTAGCGGTAGGAGTGATAGCTCGCTGCCAGCTCAGTCGGCGTCCGTGAGTAGACTCGGTCCAACTCCTGGCGACGCCCACAGAAATGACAGTCATATTATAAATCTTCCTCTTTCGGACAGAACAAATCGACGACATATGTAATGTTTCGACTACGGCGTACACTAAACATACATCTTTTGTACAAAAACGTAAGGTTTTGTACGCTGTGTCCGGTACTCGGGGCCGTTCGACTACTCCTATATATATATATATATATATATATATATATATATATATATATATATATATATATATATATATATATATATATATATATATATATATATATATATATATATATATATATATATATATATATATATATATATACATACATACATATACATGCATACAAACATATATACATACATACATACATACATACATACATACATACATACATGTGAAATTTCGTGACTTTGTCAGGTGATTGGCGAGAGAATGGAGGTCACGTCCATGATCAGCATTGACCCACACAGTGTTTACCATTTTGGATATCCAATATTTTGATCCTTACCAGATCTAACGACTAAAGTAAATTCTTTGGATGATTTGAACAAAAATAGGCATTTTTTTTATTAAATCGACTGCGGATGTTACATAAACTATTCACACAGTACATATTTGGACACCAATAAACTGGATTTCATGGTCTAACCACTAGACCATGGCGTCCCACAAGCTGTAAGCGATGATACCCAAACATCGATCTATGGCCGTAAATTTGGTTTCATGTGGTTGAGGGATTAGTAGTTGTTGAGAGATTAGTAGTTGTTTCGATTAATGTCATACGTCAATGTATTTTCCCAAAAGTATCTTTTATTTTCCTGTGGCAGTCAATCACATTAGTATGTTTAATATATATGTGACATGTCGTTGGTTCACATAAAATACCACAAACAAAGAAATCAAAATGTCCAACGCACCTCCATTGCGAGACGGAACTCCCGCTCCGAGGCCAGTGTAGCGGCCGACGGCATCGACGTCGTACTGCCGGAAGTCACCGTTGACCTCAGCGGCTTGTCTGAGGAGCACAGGAAAGAAATACAAATGGCGGCCTATTCAGTACACCAATCTAATTAGCAGTACAACAATCTAACTTACCTGAAAATAAAGAGATGTTAGATCCTGTCTTCTGTCGATTCGTACAGCTGTAAGCCACACAGGAAATAACCATATTCGTTGTCCCACCACTTTCTCCAGCAAGCCTCCAAAACGTTTGTCTTGGAGAGTTTAATACTAATGCACGATGCTCACTCCAGTATGTACAACCCAACTGCCCACACTTATAACACAACTGCTGGGACCCCCTCGCCAAAATTATTAATCAGTCCGGTGGCCATGCCCCATTAAGAACCAATGACATTGACACATCTTCAAGTTAATTGGTTCCTGGTGTCATCGTCACTGGCTACTAGCTCGATAAGTTTATAATTCTCTGGTAGCCACCTCATCTTCATTGCTTTTGTTTGCCTTATATTGTACATGATGATGGTGAGGAGGAAATAAATTAACTTACTTACTTACTTATTTACTTACTTACTTACTTACTTATTTACTTATTTACTTACATATGTTAGACAACTGTCTGTAACATGCTATGTTCACACTATAGACAGTACTACCCTATGTGTCATGCAGTGGATGCAACTGTTTCTGCCGTGCAATGAAATGCCGGCCAGTGGTCCACGCCCGCTTCACTGCAGTGAGATGGCTTATCGCTCTTGAGTATAGGGGGATAATTAATGATGTAACTCTATGGTGTCAGATCACTAATACGTACTGGAGCCAGGGAGACAGCGGGGCCACTGGCCAGGTGGCGCCACCCTCGGGCCGAGTCCGTGAAGCGCGAGTTCCTCCTCCTGAGCCCGGATAATGGCGCGCGCGTTGTCTAACTCACTGCAACGACACAAACAATGTACAAATCATAATTATTTGAATGCTAATGTTTAAAGGGAGTGTACAACGAATGTCACTGGTTGCCTGATACGGAGATAATTAAGGGTTTCGTATTATTAAAATGCTTCAATTTTCTGAATTTGTCGATCTCGTGATAATGTGATAATTAGAGTCAAGGTCAAGATTTGATTCTTAAGAGTGCATTTACTGTGCATGATGTTAGGTAGTTTGTATACGTTATAGTACGACCCAACATCGTTATACGTTCCAATGTTTCTATTGTATTACTGCAATGATTACACATGGCAATAAATGTTATCTTATCTTATGTTATCTCCAAATAGGCCTACATCTATACATTGACAATGTTATGCTTCATGTTTGAATCTTTATTGCATTATTTAGAACATATCGGTAGACTAAAAAAATTATCCATACGAAACAAATTATTATCTAGATCTATCATCATTTAACATTTTCGAAAATACGATTTGGCGAGGAAATAAAACAAACCACTTTTACGACATATACAGGTCGCGTTATGGCAATTATTGACCGACCAATGAATCATCCAATGAGCACAGTTGTACAGTCCTTTGAAACGTAATTAAGCCCTATCGTGTTAGGTGCAACCTCGTAACTGTATCGTCACAGTGACGACATAGTTATATTTGGCCCTATCGTAAAAGTATCTCTGCTTAACGTAAGTAGAGGAGTGTAAAAGAAATGAAATTGTGTGTAATTGATGCATACTTATTGTAAGAACATTTTATTCCGTGGCCTATGCAATGTAAACGCTTCAGTGCATCAGCGGATGCTTTTATTTGTTGTAGATTGTATGAACCATCTCAAATGCAAATGGCAGATCAAAGTGGTTCGGTTATCCATCTTGACAAAATCGTTCATATAACATTAATTAAGACGCATCCGGTATTGCTAATTTTTAATCATATACCAGAGGATATCATGCACATGTATGTCATTCATAGATGTATACTAATGTACATATTCTAAAGAAAGCAAACAGTAACCAATCAAAGTTAATGTAACAAACCTGCGTAGTTTTGAACAGAGCGCGAGCGCTGCCTTTGTGACGTAGCTCGCTGGCACCTCGTCAGACTCGGATGCTTGCTGCAAGCAGGAGAAAAACTTTATTTGGTTATACAATTAACTCAGCTTACTAGAATCACCTCTGACCATAGCAACTTGATTCTAAAGCGAATCATTTTCTTAAGTAGCTCATTTTAATACCACGGGAATCATTTCATTCTACTAAACGGCTGATTCCACAATTCGGTTAAGCGCAGTCCATTTTACATATTCATATTATCACATATTCATATTATCACATAATGCGTAATTAACTAGAAAAACATTCTCTAGAAATCGCCTGGGGCTTATAACGAGGACCACCTAGAAGATAGAATACAATAAATGCAGTAATACAACATCGTTTTAGAATTCGTATCTTATCGAACAATTACAGCAAAAAGAAAACCGATTACAACAGATAGCTTAGACCATAACAACGCGATCGTATATATCAGTTTAACAATAGACAACAGCAATTTTCAGGCTCTATATAAATTCATATTATTATTATTACAATTTAATATAGAGTAGCCGAACTATTAAACCTGTGATTCAATGGTGTTGACATAAAATTACGATAAACCAAGAATACGACCAATTGATATTAACTATGGCAGCCAAATAACTACGTTAGCTACAGTGTTTTGACCTGTTTTCCAAAAATAATATTGTTAGACATACGGCGGGGTGTATACCTCTGCCAACTTAATAAAGAAAACAAGACACCAGCCACAAAATGTCAAAACTCATCACAGAAATGACATCCAAAAAACATAACCTGTCAACGCGTAGAGAACTGGCAAGAGCCAGACGTGCGTAATGCAAACATTGCGGCAGCTACCATTGTCATGTGGTATCTAAGACGAAATCAAGGTAAATGGCCAGATGAAGATATAACTGTGTAACACACCTGTAGAGTCGACTCACTGAGACGCTTGAAGTCAACGGCAGCCACCAATTGTTTCTTCTCCTCTTCGGTCGTTTTCAGCTCGTCTAGAGACAGACATACGGGACGGGAGGTGAGGTTATATCGGTTCGACACCACACGGTCAAAGGTTGTAAGTTTGCTGAATGGAACGAAATTGTAGCCTCAACTTTTAAAATATGTGCTATGCATTTGCTAACGCTATAAAAACAACTCCATGAACACGTCATAAAAACGCCACGAAAACGCCACGAAAACGCCACGAAAACGCCACGAAAACGCCATAAAAACGCCATGGAATGCAGGATGATAAGAGAACAGTATGGTCGAAATGTTTTCTTAATTTGTTTTTAATAATAAGTATATTCGATTTACAACCGTAAACGTTCAGTTGCGTATTTATGGTGGCCACTGGGCCTCGCTCCTTTGCCGCTTTGGAGTAAGCTAATGAAATACCAATGTGCAAAATCTGCACATACATTGTGTAAATGCAAGTCTTGGCAGAGGTGATATGATACGTTTTTACTCGTGCGTTGTAGTTGGTTGTACCTGATTTGAGCAGTGTCTCGAGTACTTGGAAGAGCGTGTCGTGGTTGTCCCTGTACTGCTCCGGCACGGCGTTCACCATCCGCGTGAACAGCTCCACCGTCAGTTGCTGCTTTCCCGCCAGCTCCGACAGGAAGCCATCGACGACAAGGCATACGACATCCGGCCGCGGGTTCTGCTCGTCGCTGCACGAGGCGCTGACGATTTCGCACAGCAGGTCAGGTGACATGTTCGCGAGATCTCGCGCCTCGAACCGGTGCAGCAGGCGGCTATGTTGAAACGTGGTTGAGATAAAAAGAGGAACTTGTTATAAGTGTGTGATGAAACGTTCCAGTTATATTTATAAATAGTGATTCAATGTTATTATGAAGATAACCACAACAATATGGTGTCGTCAATAATAATAGTACTTGGTAGCAATAACATATGTTATCATATGCTTATGAACTAATTGTCTCAGTGCGAGTGTGTGCTTTATTTATAAAAAAAAAACACAAAACACAAGAGAGAATTCGTGTATTACGTTTTTTTTTTGTTTACAACGTCCGATTTCCCACCCTGTAAATATGATGTACCTAAATCGAAATGAATGCGTTCGATATCAATATATCATCATAAAAGGAATGGAATATCTCACCTAACAAGTTTTATCAGCCACTCGCGACATTTGCAGTCGAGTTCCTCCGCTCTGCTCAACAGTTTCAGCGCCCACTGCGGTGACACGAATTCCGCCAGGGGGACATTGTCTGGCACTTCCGGTATGAGTGTGTCAAGCATCTCGCGAACGTTCACCTTCTCGTCTTTGCACTCTTCATGTGCAGTCTCCTTCTTCTCCTTTTCCTCCTCCTTTTCATCGGATTTCTCCGGGGTCTCATCTTGGACTTCCTCGGCGTCTATTCCGCTTTCATCCTCCTCCCCGGCGTCTTGGAATTTGTCTTTGTCCGTAGTGTCTGGGTCTTCATCGAGTGGGTGACCATCTTGTTCTAGCGCGTTCGTGACATAAATGTGAACCAAGGTCGCCAGGACGGACGAGCGCACGTTCTTATCGCGGGCCGACGTGAACAGCTGCACGTACCATTTGATTGGCAGACGACACAGCCTCTTGTACAGTTCCCGCTCCGAACCACTGATCAAGTCATAAACATGTAATTTGTTATCGCCCGCATAAATGTAAAATAGTTTGCTAACGAGGGTTCAGCAAACGCATTTAGAAATGTAATAAACTAACTCAAATTCTGTTTTTCGTAAAAGTTAAAATAAGTTATCATTTGCCTGCTTTACTTTCATCAAACTGTTGAATAAAAGGAAGTGTGTGACACTTCATGCAAGCAACAGTAGCTAGACCTGTGATAATACATGACACACACCTGTCGACTACAACTCCCGCGCGGTCTGACAGTTGCGGCTGCAGCTTGCGCGTCAACTTGGTTGAGAGAAGCCAGGAGTCGACTACGGCGTTGACACAACGATCGAGGACGCCGGCCTGCTCAGCTATTGGACCGAGGCTGCAGCACTACAGCAAGAATAGGCCATTTTTGACATTGTAATAAGTTCATATTTGAAAACAGAAGGCAAGATAAATACAGGCTAGCAAAGGTAAAGGTTTTCGGTAGAAAAATAAATTCGACCATTGTAGAAATATAGAACGAACTGTAGAACACGCCATTTTGAAGCGTCGATTTCAATCTTTTGTGTAGTCTTCCGTGTTATACGTGTAGAGGCACCTAACACAGCAACGTCACGCATGGTCAACATGTAAAAACAAATTATCACATGACGTTAAATAGCTAGGTTAAGTTATGTAGTTGAGTGCTAGAGCGTCTTTCGTACAATGTCGACGAGGCTGTCCAACTACTGTTCTACTAACACCCAACATTGATATCATCGTCGGACTGCATAGAAGAAGAAGACGATGAAGAAGTCGTAGAACAAGCAGAGCAAGAAGAACATGGAGAACATGAATACTAGCTGTTGTGATTGTGGCGGGACACTAAAGCCGCGTTTAGACGATGCATTACGTCGTTGCGGTGACGCGATGTTTACGTAAATAAACATTCATGTATCGTGTGGTACGATTATCTAATTACGAAAAAGTCACGTTAATGCTATTTGTGTATACGAGGCAGTGGGTTTAACAGTCTAGGAGCCGATTTGCAAAAGAGGTATACGTCTGTAGAACAGTTATAATAATAATAATTAAAGAGCGCGTATTTAAACCAATCATCAAAAGAAATTAATCTTTATCATTAGACCGGGGTTACCTGCGAAAGCGTGAATAACCTTATGTCATAGAATATGTGGTGTATAGAGCCCGACCACTGTTGCCCTTGCTTTGCCGATTATTTGACGGGATCCTGTTAAAAATGTGTGTAATAGTTTGTGCGATGATCTCGCCAAAACTAAATAATTAATTAGCACAAATAAGTTAGCATGTCGTTGTGGACACTAGATAGATACATTTTTCCGCGAAATGAATCTGAAACGAGACGAGCGAAAAAACCAGAATTGAGGGGAACCTTTAACTTAAATGGAGGATCTATCCGGGCCGCTATACCTGGAGTAGGAGGTCGACGATGGTTGCCACGTCCCGGCCCAGCTTGGCCGTCGTCATTGCCTCCGTGAGGAAGCGATCTGCTGCATCGGCCAAGTTCCCCGGACATGTCATCTGCCAGTATACAACGCCACTTTTGATTGGTTTCTCGCTTGCAAGAAGAATGTTGATTGGCTGACAAATGTCAAAGAAAGCACTTCCGCGGTGTGTTGATCGTAAATTGTTAACGAATTTGCGTTGCGTGGCATGTTTGTGTTTGGATTGGAATATGGTAAACACCAATAGCTACGCTAAAACTGAAAGTCGTTGCTATTAAAATTGCTTTGTTGCTCAAATAAATAAATAATCAAGTGTTAACATTAACATACATCTATTGGTATTTCCAAAAGAACGTCTCAATAGTAAATAATAGGCTACTGCGTGTTTATTTGAAATTTATCGCCCTCAAAATGACATCGTTGTTGAAATAAACATATCGTGCCAGCTGTGGCATACCCTTACCTTAGTAATTATTTTCATAAACATAATAATTTGTAAATGTTTCCTACATTACGGAATTCGGAAAATCAGAACAATTGACCTCCAAATGGGCTAACGTATTTTGTCATCGTAATCACCTGCAGGAATTCGGCAGCACATCGCAGTTGACAGACATTTTTCGTTGTCACCTCGACGTCGATGTTGTAGCAGAAGTTGGCAACGAGATCGAACGTCTCGGCCCCTCCCGGGAAGTCAGCGAGCTCCACACGCTCCCCGTCGGTCGCCAGGGAGCTACGGGCCAACGCCCGGAAGAAGTCTGAGCGGACGTAGAGAGGGAAACGGTGCAGCCGGAAGTCTCGTCCGTCAACTACGACTGCGATATCAGCCAGTTCGGCCGTGTCGCGAAACTTCCCGAAATCCATCTTCTGTGGAGGTTTGGTGTATCGTCGCGCTATGTCCGGGATCCGGATTAGGTTTTTGGAGTCCGGATAATGGATTCGTTTGGTGGAGTCCAATAGAAAGCTTCGGTTGTTGGAGTCCGATGGAGGGCTTCGGTTGTTGGTGCCCAATGGAAGGCTTCGGTTGTTGCAGACCGATGGAATGCTCCGGTTGTTGTTGGTGTCCAACGGAAGGCTTCGGTTGTTGCAGACCGATGGAATGTTCCGGTTGTTGTTGGTGTCCAACGGAAGGCTTCGGTTGTTGCAGACCGATGGAATGATCCGGTTGTTGGTGTCCGATGGAAGGTTTCGGTTGTTGGTGTCCAACGGAAGGCTTCGGTTGTTGCAGACCGATGGAATGATCCGGTTGTTGGTGTCCGATGGAAGGTTTCGGTTGTTGGTGTCCAAAGGAAGGCTTCGGTTGTTGGAGTCCAATGGAAGATCCCGGTTTTTGGAGTTCTGTGGAAGGCTCCGGTTGTTGCAGTTCTGTGGAAGGCTCCGGTTGTTGGAGTCCAACTGAAGTCTTCGGTTGTTGCTGTCCGATTGAAGGTTTCTGTTGTTGGAATCCGGTGGAGAGCGTCGTCGGTTAATGGAGTCCAACTAAGGGCTTCAATTGCTTCGGTTGTTGGTGCCCATGTCTAGTGCTTCCGTTATTATAGTCCGGCGATGGGCGTCAGTTGTTGTGGTCTAACTGCGGAGGGATGATGTTGTCTGTATCCGACCGTAGATCTTCGGACGTTCAGATTTGCCTGAGTTGTGTCTACGACTGATCCAAGCCGAGACGAGACCAACCGCTGCACCACTTGTTTACTCACGTTCGTCTGGCCGCATTCAACTAGCGTCAATCGGCGACCGATTTGTAAAGCGGCACACGTTGCGCGGCGAGATTATTCGGCGGATTAACATCGCTTAATGCGTATACCTGTCATAACAAAATCTCCTCCGAGTCTACGTCAATCGCAGGTGAACCGTGACGGTCAACTCTACGAGGAGCCACTTGAGCCAACTATAATTACACCCAAGTGTTTAGCAAATTAACATTTCCTCCAGTACGTTTCCGTCTCGTGCGCCAGCGCGGGTCTCGGCTGGAAGCAAGTCCGGGCACGCGACGTTCGGTGTTATTATTAAAAGCTCCGCACAACATTTGCACTTGTTGTATTGTTAGGCAACTTGGGGGGGGCACAAAACACATTTGAACCCATGGTGTCAGTCTAATTGCAGATTAGAGCAGTTTGTACCTAACGGGGACATGCCCGTCAAACCCCTGTGTGCATTCTGCGTTTGTACCTACCCGAGACTATAGTCGATTAGTTGTAATAGCCGCGCAGCCGTGTGTGTTAGTGTCGGTATACTTTGAAGATATTAGAATAAATGTACCAATTATGTATGAGTCCCCCAATAAAATTGTAAAAAAAATCGTCAAAAAAAAAAAATTATAGGCCCGTAAGAAGAAAACTGTATTATTTAGACCACCCAGGCGAGGGGTACGTAGGCGCCCATGAAATGTATTTAATGATGTATGTACAAAACGGTGGATTCTAGGGATCTTTCCACAAACAATATTTTTAACCAGGAACGTGTACATGTTGTTGATTTTCTACAACAAATAAACATCACTTCTTTATCCGAGTGACTGTAGCATGAAACCTGGTTGAGAAAACACATAAAATAAATGTTGGCGTTGCATGAAAGCTTCTAGGTAACCACTACACAGTTTTTCACTCTACGAGCAGCTTAGAAATGCGTGCATGACAATTAATATAATGTATTATAGAATGGGTGTCACACTGCAGGCCAGTCATGATCCAGGTCTTGAAATACCACAAAATGCATAAAATCTCTACATTATAGAATTATAGAACACACTGGAACAAAAAAAATCACCGGAGTAGGAGGGGAAGCCCCTACCGAACACACCCCACGGCTGCGCCGCATATTGCCTACTGCTTTTGTTTTTACAAATACTGACATGCGTGCGTTAGACAACGAAGAGATATCAGTACCATACAGAAAATTGCATACATATATACTGGCAGGAGATTTATCTAATATATTCTGACATACGACTACATACATTGTGTATTTCAAGCCTATATGAATTAGCAACAGTAAACACACACGATTTAACAATATTTAACAAGATTGCCTTCCAATGCAAATGACCAGATGGCAAGTGGACAAGGAAGCCAGTGACTTATCGAGAGTTCAACAATGTTCATCTACGTGTAACCCGCCCTCCTGAGATATATGTCAACTTTGTTTTTAAACACATTCGCGCTGCTAGCAGTTACACTGTCTGTAGATAATTTATTACATTCATTTATAGTCCTCTGTGAGAACGAGTGCTTCCTGATATCCAATCTACACTGATTCTTTACTAATGTTACCTCGTGTCATCTAGTTCTATTATCTTTCTTGAATGAGAAAAACATATTTCTATCAATATTTTCATACCCATTCAGTATCTTAAAAATTTCAATCTAGCTGATCTCCTCTTAACCTCCTTGTCTCTAAGGTTGTTAAACCATATTCTTTTAGGCGTTCTTCGTAATTAAGGTATCTCAGTTCTGAAATAATTCTAGTTGCTCTGCTCTGCATTCGGTCAAGTGTATCTATCCTTTTTACGATATGGTATCCGCGCTTGTGTACAGCATTCTAAGATGTTTAGTTAGCATGTCCCTTGTATGTTATATTTCTCCTAACCAACTCAAGAATTTGATTACCCTTTGAAGTGCAATAGCACACTGTTCTGATACTTTCATATCAGCACTTATTGTTACCCCTAAGTCCTTTTCTTTTTTATTATCTTTAATTGCCTCTATTTTCTTAGCTACCATTTCTTGAGTTAATTAGCTGCCCTAAACAGTCCGATTTAGCCTCCTGAAATTGATAATCTGGAACTGGTTATGAACTAATATTCTCTGTGGTTAACACTGAACTGAAGTATCCATTTAGGTCTTCCGCCATTTAAATAACGTTGTGATATTATATTTCCAGCACATTTCCAGTCTTCTAGTGGTCCAACCGTGTCTCGTTTGGTTTACTCCTGACATATGCATAAAAAACTAGTGCTGTCATTTTTTATGTTACATGCTATTTTTTACTCATGGCTTCTTTAAGATTGTTTAATTTCATTCGTAGCTGCATTAAGTGCCTCTAATTTGTGTAGTCTTCATCCTTTCTGGTACGCCTATAAAACCTCCACATAGTTTGCCTGTACGCTATTTTCCTCGGCATATTATTCCAATCTAGCTTTGCTAAGTATTTTCTCATATCTTCATATTTACCATCGTTCCAATATTATATTGTATTTTATGTTTGTCACGTAATCATTAGCTAAATGTACCAAATTGAGATACGTGTATCATAGTTCGCATTTACATTATCAGCATGGCTAGCCACTTAGTCTTGTTTGCAATAGTTTCGTGTCATCGTGTTTGGACACCATGCATTTCGGTCATTATAGTCATTGTTGCTTTGAACCGTACTGGAACCATTGACTTGACAAAATCAAGTACAATTAATTTGCAAACAAACAGTGACAGCCTGTGTTCAAAGTCCTGCATCAATTAATTGACAACATCCACTAATTTCAATTGGCCACACCTTTCTTTAGGCACATCTGATATCAAATAATTTAACTTGTTTTGTGTCAATGTAGACCTCGGATAGTTTTCCACACGCCTGAGACCACTGAAAGCTCGTTCACTGCAGTATTGGTGGCTAGCAACTCAATGAGCAACTTGGCTAAGATGACAACGGACGATATGACACTGTGCTGGTGTTATGATTATAGCGCTACAGGAAAATCACCACATCACGGAAAAATGATAGATTATATGCTCCAAGAAATACCCTGTAAATTAATCACGCACGTGCGCACGAACGGACGCACCGGTTATAGCTTGGAAACGTATGGCATGCTCAAATTTGTGACACAACAACCAGGCACTGCATTACTATTAGTCTTCATTTACTCGTGAACGGAGAGTCTCGAGCCGTATACTGAAGCGGCCCGCGAGTGCTGTCAGCGATTACTGAATGCAATAACTCTGCTGTATCGAGTGTTTGCATTTGGACCGCACGGACAACGCTGTGAGACGAACGTCAATAGTCCGCGGCGGTCGTAGATTTAATACATTGCGTGGTTGACGTCGAGTGCCTAGTCTCTTAGCATCGGCAGGCTCAGTGTCGTGGGGGCTCTTGGTAAGACTGGCAGGGATTTGAAGGGTGGACTAATGTATTCCATCTTATTAAATATTGATTTGTTTCACTGTCTTCTGAAATACCTGAAATCTAGCGAACCTAGCGACTGAAGGTTTCACGACGCTTCAAAGATTTAATACCTAAATATACATATGCAAACTTCATATGTCGTAATCAATTACGCTTCCCTTTTGTTTAACACAACACGGCGCATTAATTTACAAACACAACTTAATACATTGTGGGTATGTGTGGATATACATTTGGGCAGGAGATTGGGTATGACATAGCATTTTTTTCTTCGAAGTTACCGCCTTTGTTTTTTTTCCACAAGAAGTGTAATTTCACGAATAATGCCATCCAGTGGATCAGTCAACTAAACAGCGGCGGGATCAGCGTTAACGTATTTCTGATTCCACGTATAGACGTGTTTTTCTTGGAGTTCGACGTAGATGCACTCGGCGTTTGACGTAGACGTACGTGTTCTGAGTTTGACGTAGACGTGTTCTGAGTTTGACGTAGACGTGTTCGGAGTTTGACGTAGACGTGTTCGGAGTATGACGTAGACTTTTTTACGGAGACGTTTCGGGACACATAGGCGTGTTCGAGGTATGATGTAGACGTGATATATTGGGTTATTAATGTAGACCCGTGTCTCCGGATTTTGATGTAGACGTGCTTGAGGTTAGGAGTGTAAGTGTTTGGGATTTTGTGTAGGCGTTTTGATATGGTTGTGCACATGCATTTTGCATGAGTTTAGGTTGAAATAAAGATTATTGATTGACAATTTGACGATCCTTATAATTGATGAAACAATTGAGAGAGGGGGAACTAGGGGATCGAGTGAGAGGGGAAGGAGAGCGGAGGAGGGAAGAGGGAGGGGTAGGGGAGGGATGGAGTTAAACCGTAGGCATCATATGCCTATAATAATAATAATAATAATAATGTGTGATACAGTTGTTTTAACCTCTGTACAGGGCTCCAGAATATTATTTCGCGTAGATCGAGGCGCCCCTGGCGACTAACTAGTGTAGCAACGAGGAATACACTTTCACTTATACATACTAATCTTCTTCTTGAGTAGATACTCGCACATGTATAGTCTACACAATAGTCGAATAGTCATAAACATGTCAGAGGCTATATTCCAATACGAATGAAAAAAGAAAATACAAATTCATGTTATGGCCCATGCCCATGCACTACTACTAGTATTAGTAGGCCTACTTGCGTAAAAGTAGCCATCTTTGAGTTACGCCAGGAATGACGGGAAATGCGCAGGTCTTGACGCTGCTAGCCAATCAGGAAGCGCGTGGTTTTGATACGATTTTTAAATGTGGACGTTGCGCATGTTGGCATAATATTTAATTGTGTGTACATTTTGCCTGCATGTTTGCCGAAGATGGCAGCGTAAGTATATGCGAAATAGTGTCATGATTCGTAGCATTATCTGGCATCAAAATCATCGTGCTGTTTGCTTGTGAGTTATATGCAAAAGTGTGTCGACTTTGAATCCGTCGCAGCATTCCTCAATTTCCTACTCCCATGATAATTGCAAACACAACTTTCCGATTTGTTCTACATGTTTAATCTAACATTCTAATAGAACGCCGCATCGAAAGGTAGCAATAGTGTGTCATGTATGCCAAGATGACGTATATCCATACACAAATAGATATCATAAGTTGAGCATTCGTGTAGTCTGGTATGTCTTGCATCGACATAATCTTCACAATGACAATGTCAATGTTTCTAGTGTGACAGACATGTTACAAACACTTGGATTGAGGCCGGTAGCATACTGCAGGGCAGATGCTAAGCGCTGCATGACGTACGAAGTAGTTAGTGGTCTAGTGGGAATGCCTTGGGATCAATACATTGTTCCTGAGAATATTATCAATAGGAGACACCATTCATTAACTTTAACCATGTCTTAATCTATCATATCTCTTACCCTCCCTAACTCCAGATGCAGTTGCCAATTATATTCTTTTTTCCCCAGTACTGCTCAAATTTGGAACTCCCTCCCTCAACACATTGTTAGTCTAAACAGTCTGAATGTAACATTCAGACACTTAAATGTCTTCATTATCCAAGACTTTAGAAAAAAAATTAACTGTATATAAGTTATTGTTTTGTTTGCCTATTGGTCTGCCTGTACCCTCAGCATGTTGAGGATAGGCAGAATTTTGGAAGAAGATTTAATGTACAAATTCACAGAATCGGGAAGGTATTAACTCAGCTCAATGTTGAGATGATTGTGAGGCTAATCCTTGCTTCAGCATTTTGAAACCTGTAATATCTGTTCCGTTACACAGCAGTTTATGCCATGGTAATGTAAATGTTAACATGTTGAATGTGTTAGTTAATCTGTACTGTGAACAATTGACAGATTCTGTTTTAAAGCTAGAAGCCCATTTGATTGATGCAAGTCAGTTCAGGTTGAATGTGTCAAAACATAAACCAACATGACTGTTTTAGAAGAAAATAATGACATACAAAATTAAAACCTTACAAAAATGCTTTTTAAATTAAGATGCATGTCACAAAATATTACATTACGAGAGTTCTGATCGCAATCCTGACTTATGGATGCTGTCTAGATACGTACTCGGCTAAGTCCTGCAAGGATATTGCACTGAGATGACCTTATGGCTGGTCATGTGCTGTGCCCTATGTGCATATGCTTTATGTGTTTGTTTTTTCTGCCAATAAAGGAAGTAGAAATTCTTGAATGATCATAGTACTGTTTTACTAACATTCTTCTTTATAACCATGGTACTGTGGCTGCTGTGATTGAAACAATTGTGTTGTGAATTGCAATTCCAGCGAATTGAGTAGCAGGTTGCACAAAGTCACAGCCGCGAAGGCAAAGCAGTTATGGGACACATGGGCCACAATCGGGTTCACGAGCGAACAGCGATACCATCGCATGGAGACAGTTGAGCATCATGTCGACAATCTACTGACGCGTATGGTGGAGGAGGAGGTGGTCCTGAAAGAGAAACTGGAGAGCGATGTCGAGGGATTCAGATCCGAGCTCGTTGGTCTCTCTATGGATCTCAATGTTCAAAACTATACAGTAAGTTTCCGAGCAGTTTTGAGAGACAACACTGATCGGAAAGCGACCATGTATTGTCTAGCGAGTCCTGTGTAAGGTGATTTTGTAGATTTCATGATGATTTCTTGCTCGTGCTTCTGAAAAAGGTGATTTGCAGGTTAAATATGTAGCATTTTGTTCATAATTGGGTAATACTTGGTAGATGATGAAAGTTATTGTCCTGTTCATGCCTGCCAGACCTGGGGCCAAGTACATTTTCATAAGTAAAGTACGAGTACATTGCTCAAAGATGAGTACGAGTACATCTTATATGATATTACAGTAACTCTGTATAGTAATAATAATGTATTTTAAAAATAAACATTGTGAATTAATTTAGATAATTCAGAGTTGACTATACAACAGCAGTTGATCACACATTTTTATGAGGAAAACTGTGAAAAACCTCTATGTTTGGGACCAAACTGGGGGTTGCATTCCATTCTAAGGTGCAATTCGCATTCAGATGCAAATGTATAGGGTATGTGTTCAAATATGGGTTAAAATGTATTTAAATTGAAAATACTTTTCAAAATATATTTTATAGCACAACATAACAAGAGACAATAAATATAACCATATATGATATATGAATCAATGAACACTGTTAGGCAGGTTGTGGCTGGCAGTGACCACAAGTCCACAACTAATGTTTGCTGTAGTGGTGGATTAGCATCTGCCAATGTCCAGGGCTCGATATCACTTTGTACTTTAACCACACTACAAATTGGCACCAGACAATACTGGTGCAGGCTGTCTGACTTGAGTCACCAAACTTCAGAAGAAGAAGACTTAGCTAGCAGTACTTAGCACTGTCAGTTGAGAGAGCAACAAAGGCATTTTATGGCTAACTGATGAATGACCCTTTCATTATGGGCTTACTGGACTTCCTGGCTTAATAAAATAAACACAAGGATTATGGCCTGGACTGGTAACTAGTACAACTATGGATATGAACTAGGGGTTTCTGACTGGGAAAAGAAGCTGTCTCTTGAAGTGAAGCCTTTGTGGCTTCAGTGCATTAAGTGTGCAGAAAAGTGCTCCACGGTGTGAATTTGTGAAAACCCATCAATACCAAGTAAAAATTAAACCACATCTACTAAATGTAACAATAATGATTATTACAAATCATGGGCTATTAGCTGAGATGCATGCAAGAACATTAAAAAAAAATTTGATTCATATGCAGGTAAAACAATTTGCTACCATACTTTTTGAAATATTGTAGTTGTTAATGATTTGATAAAATAATAAATTAAATAATTTTCACAATATCATATTGAAAAAGTACATGGATGTACTCATAATGTACTCATAAAATCTGAATACATTGAACACAAGTACATGCACATGACCACAATTTCTACTAGTACAAGTATTTCAAAAATGTACTCGAGTACATGAGTACAGAGTACTTTGGCCCCAGGTCTGATGCATGCTAACATATATTTGTATGGATGTAATGGCCTGAACTTCTGACCGCTTCAGTCCAACACACTAGAGTAAGAATTATTTAAAAATCCAAACCATATATGATGAACACATAATGTGTTCTTTAAAAATAAAATAAGTTTTATATCATTGAATGCAGTACTTGTAAACAGTGTTGATCTTTGTGTCGCTAGCCGGCCCCAGGACTTACACTGCTGGAGCTTGAGCGAGAGTTACGCCTGCACGTCATGCAGCTGGAAAAGATGAAGCACGACCGAATGAAAGTGACACGCAAGCTGCAGCGTCGGGACCAGTCACTGTGCGACCTGTTCTGTACCACGCCCTACTACATACCCACTGGCGTCGTGCCATCTGAGGAACAGATCAAGGAACTAGAGGAACACGTCAGTTCGCTCGAAGCTCAAAAGGTTTGTCAAGGTTAAAACTCTCTCCTTAACCCATTAGACCACACAACGGTCATGTCCGGCCGCTCTGTACAGTCCTGGAGCGGCTGCCGCCAGCCGCATACAGGACCCTCTGTTAAAAAATCCTGGCAAATAACTACTGAACTAAGCGCTACAAAATTTTGCCACACCCTAGCGGATACATTTTGCAACAACAACAGCTCGTTACGTGCATGTGTTGCCCTTTCGGAAATCTTGATTTTCATTGGTTTTGTTCGCGCTATCTCGGAAATATTTATTTCTATATTTGACATGATAAAATATGGTGTAACCTAAAAAATAACCGTCAGAATTTGATAATGTTTTCAGTGGTGCAAAGCTAACACATATAGCTAGATTTTCTTCACTGGGTTGCATTAGGGTTATAGCATGGGATCATTTGTCAAATGTCAGTCGCAAGGTAGAAAATTTCAACAAATTTACTATTTTGTCTTTGCAAATTGTGATCGAATGTCAACATTTTATTAATATATCCTATTTCTATGTATACATGCATGTGGAGAAATTACTACTCTTAAAAATAAACACAACTTTGTCAATATTGAATAGTATTTTTCTACAGATTTTTGAACACAAGGAGGTAAAATCGCTCGAAATTTGCCAGAAATCCTGGGAACAGGGGAGCATGTTTTAATAAAATCCTGGGGCCTAATGGGTTAATTAATTTGGTTGGGTTCATTGTATGTATGTTAACATTAGTTTTAATAAATGAGTGCATACTTTTGTTAAAATCATTGAAGGTATTAACTATGATCATTAGACCAGGAAACTGTTTCACCAAGATAAAGAGCTCATAAGGAAAACCCATTAAAGGCGTTTCAAAATGCGTTTCGCTAATATGTGCATAAAATCCATCATAAGCTAATGATCGAAATTTCCATTATAACCACAGTATGCAAAATTTTTCAAAATAAACAAAAAAGTTGTATGTACAAAAAAAAGTATGTTCCATCGAACACTTTTCAACCACATTTGACTGATTTTTCACTGGTTGAAGAGAAAAATGTATATTTATAAAAGAAGGTGCCGTGTCACAGAGGACACTATTTCTCTGACACACCAGTGACATGTTGATAAGTTTTGACATAAAACAAAGCTCACAGAGAGCGCCAACAACCTCAACCGAAGTTATGTCATTGAGCAATATGAAGGTTCAGAATACATTTTAGTTAGATACAGCTTAAAATTTGCTCAAAATTTAGCTGCAAAACGTTTTGTGAACAACCTTGACCATTGCAATGTCCCAAAGCAGCACACACAACGACTTGTCAGTGTGGTAAACGCTGTAAACAGAGGCCTTTATTTGCAAACTATTCATCGCTCACATGTTGAAAACTTATTTGACTGAAAAACTGGATCTTTACATAAAAGTAAGAAAGATAATACGCAGTTAGGCAAATTTGACTGTTCATGATGGGTATGTTTTGCTTTATGAGCGCTCTAACCTCGTCATTAATAAGGAGAGTTTTTATGATTTATTTTTAGTGAACCACAATTTTCTGTTTCGCTCATGTAGCTAAGGAACGAAATCGATCTTTAAGAGCGAAATCGTGCTTATCAGTTCATAAGAATGTTAGCGAAACGGTTCCCAGGTAACTTGTGAATAGTTTTATTTATAATATGTAGAGATGGATCCACTTTGCCATTTTTTAACAGAATTTCAACTGGGTCCAAAAATAATCTAATAGCCAAAATGAAATAACGCATTAAATTCGATTGAAAGCATAGATGTCCCATTGGCACTACCTGTCACTTGATCATAGCTGATCTGGCTTCTTTGCCGTTTTAATATCTCTAATCTGTTTTTCAGGAGAAACGGCTGCATGTTTTCCGCAACGACAAGACTAAGATCATTGGCTTTCTCAATGACCTTGAGCGCAGTCCCGACTCGTCATTCGAGCGAAACGTTGTGTGTGAGGAGGAGGAGTCATTCATGCTGACAACGGAGAACCTGAACGCACTGCGGGACCTACACGACCAGGTACAGTCTTTACAGGGTTTTTTTTTATACCTGTACAGGTGGTTCTTATGGATAGATTGGTAATTTATATCCTAGTGGAATATTGTTAAATGAAATGAATGTCTTGATTTTGACTCACTCATTGTGTGTGTGTAATTTATTACACACTTTATTATTAGCAACATATATTTCTCTGAGATTAAAAGCACTTCAGTCACTGCATAACAATGTGTGTATGTGTTACTTTATAATGTACATTTATGCCAAGTATTATATAATTGTCACCCTTCTGACAAGTGATATGTAACTTGGTGATTTACATGTGGCACTTTTTCAAGTGTCGTCTATAATATATTGTCTTCTCATCCCTATAAAAAGGAAAACGGTGGATTCCATCCCTGGGTTCCCTGCTCCTTGTTAGTATATACAACTTTATTGATTGATGCCACATTGTGGTTTTCATCTATCCACTATGCTAGCAGTTCTTGGAATAAGGTGATAATTTAGATAGTTTATGAACCTGCCAGAATTTCTACAAGAAATGGAGAGCAAAAATAAATAATAAAAAATTACATCAAACAGAACTGAAATAAAAAGCATCACCACTATCGAAATAAGACTGCAGTGCACTTTCTCCAGCTCACCCTGTCTTTGGCCACCTGTTTGGCGTCCTTCCAAGACTTCCACACCAGTTCTTATTGCTCATTTGAGTTGACATGATCTTCTACTGTAGCTCGAGTCAGAGCAGAAGAGCAACTTTGCTCTGGCATCTCAGCTGCGAGAGCGATTGGAGCAGCTCTCGACCCGCCTACAGAGATCCCAGCTGATGAGATGCAACAGTTCCACACCAAGTACACAGGCTTCAGACCCAAGGTCATCCTGGTGGTACGTTCTTGTTACTGCTGATTACTTGTGATGCTCAGCTAGGACGGACTCTCATATGGTTGTAAGGTCCAATTTATTATTACAACCATCATCTTTATTCAGAATACAAATCCACAAACATATACAGTACACGAAGTAGATGTTGTGCAATGAAAAAAATGTCATTATACATAGTGACACTATCATATCATGGTGTGTTGTGACAACAATGTAGTTGTACTCAACTTATGAACAACTGCAATTTGTCCTGCGTAATTGATTGCTGTAATGTTATGGTGCTTTGTAATTGAACCCGTCACTAGTTGTGACTGTTGTAATGTGTTGTAACTGTCATGATGTGTCATGCCTGTGACAGTTGAAGGAGGAGGTGGCGCGCTATGAGAAGCTGCAGAGACAGAACATGGTGAAGGTGGTGGAAGGGGCACGCCAGGAGCTGCGTCAGCTCTGGGACAAGTCCTACATCAGCAAGGAGGAGAGGAACAACTTCACCCCCTACCACAGCGGTGAGTGCCTAAATCCTGGTTCTTGCTGTTAATGGTTGTGCTATTATTCGGGTGTGTCTGCAGCACTGAGGCTGACATCTAGAGCATGTGCTTAAATCTCAACCAAATTAAGGATACCCATTCAAAACTTTCCGCTGTAATCAGCGATAGGAAATAAAAGTTATAAATTATTAAGTTGTGTGTTCACCCTGTAGTTTATACTATATAACATGATGTTACGATTAAAAAATCATACTTTAAATGGTTTAATTGTAAGCAACATTTACTAATTGATTTTTTGGGGTTTTGAAGTAAGATAATGTGTCATTCTAAACAAGGTAAAACATTAATCCTCAGTGTCATATAATTGCACCTAGAGTTAATCGAGTGTCATGTGATGGTGATTGTGTGTCCCCAGACGATGTGTGTGACAAGCTGCTTCAGCTGATTGACCTTGAGGTGACGCGCATGAAGCAGTACTACGAGGACAACGAGGAGATGCTAGAGAAGGTTGCTAGGCGACAGCGACTGTGGCTCGAGTTTCTGCAACTTGAGGTTTGTTGTCTTCTTGAATGATATTTTTTCACAAATTAGGCTCTTTTTAGTTCTTTCTAATGTGTACTGTTGTTTTATCATGTTTTATGTGTTCCATTCCTTATATTATAGTCTTACGTCTGTTGGTTTATAGATATATCTCTTGCACGTAGGCCAACTTTAAATAGTAGCATGACGTAAAGTGCCCTACGGCACTTGATGAATATATAAACAAGGGATATTCCAGAAATAAATATATGGGGAGGCACTTTTTCAAGGTTCCCATGACCCACAGTGATAATTAGTGTAATAAGACATACTGCAATCATCATCCATACATTAGTAATAAAAGTGCTCCCTGTTCACACCTGTCACCCACCCGACCCCTCCCCCCATATATTCATATCTTGAATAACTGTTCTGTTCATGTGCAAAGTATTTGACTGAGGATCACCGTACATTATTTTATGTAGTATAGTAAGATGTAGTTTAAACCCAGTGGTAGGCTGCATCTGTATCATTTCCATGAAATTTGCGTAATGATGAAATCGTCTTAAATTTATGACAAATCTACAGTTATCGTGGTACAAGTTGCTGACAAATTTACTACTCTCACATGCGTAATAAAAGTCTTGAATCTGCAGCGAAATGCCTCCGACCCAAATCGTTTCTTCAATCGCAACTGTAACCTGCTGAAAGAGGAGAAGGCACGCAAGAGAATCTCCAAGGAACTGCCAAAGGTTGGTGCTTCAACAATATAAAACTGAAATCAGAGTTGGCGTTGATTTAATCAAATTGATTAAATCATCGATTAAATCAATATGAAAAAATCAAGATATTGATTTTTTAGATTTTTTTTCAGATTATGTGATCGCCGAGGCATGACTTTGACTGAATGGGATGCTTGCTGTGCTCAGTTGCATCAAGCTCCGATGGGGAACAAGCCTATTCAACATTTGGACTAGTACACAGTAAACTGCGTAACAGGCTTGGAGTAGCAAAAGCGGCCAAACTTGTGTTTATATACAGAGTTCTAAATGTGAACATTGCTTCGGACTCTGACAACTGATATGAAAATGAAGATGACAATAATCAGGCTAACAATAATGAATAATCACATGCACCACCAACTGATTGTCTGTGTTGTTGCGTGCTACTGCCAGTTGATTTAACTGTACATATTTTTTAATAAAGTTTAAATTTGTACATAACAACTTTGTTTTAATTCTTTAGAAAGGCTAGGAATGAAATGTTCCGCCCATTGGGTATATTATGATATTCCACATATTTATTTATTTTCAGAACTACATATTATTTCTTATAAGATTT
This sequence comes from Lamellibrachia satsuma, assembly GCA_033239005.1. Classification (NCBI taxonomy): domain Eukaryota; kingdom Metazoa; phylum Annelida; class Polychaeta; order Sabellida; family Siboglinidae; genus Lamellibrachia; species Lamellibrachia satsuma. The sequence goes on along the minus strand of BSQZ01000034.1, from coordinate 2,374,326 downwards.
GTCGAGAATGTTGAAAAAATCAAATAAATTGATTTTATCGAAAAAATCCCATTTAATCGATTTTTTCAACCCTGACTGAAATGCAGTGTTGCATTTATCAGTATTGTTTGTTTTTTAAAACATTTTTTATTTACTTAATTTTTCACTCCTCTAGCACATATTTTTTTCTAGGTTGTTTGCTTGTTTCTGTTCTGTGCACACAGATTTGATGTTGCGTTCCTTGTACAAAAAGGCAGTGTATATACTACCTAGCAATCGATCGTTTGCAAAATTAATATGAATTACCCAATTTTCGCGACTGTTCTAAATGTTAGATGTAACTAAATTGAGCATTTATGAACACATCAGTAGTGGTATGTGCTTGTAATAAAATATATATGGGTAGTAATTTTTATGTATTTTTGGGGCTCTCGTTATCTTCAAAATGTAACACGTACAAGACATCGCATCCAGATATCAAGAAAGTTATGTTTCCAGATACAAGCCCTTTAATTATGTTTTTGTTGTCCAAGTTAATGGGAGTGCTATTAAAAATTATTTAAAACTAATGCCTAGTTAATGATGCCGCCAGGTGGAGCAGGAGGTGGCAGATGAGATCGCTGCATGGGAGAAGCAATATGGTCGCCGCTTCCTCGTAAACGGCGTTCCCTTCATTGACTTTGTGAAATGTCAGTGGCAGGAGCACCAAGAACAGAGGGAGAGGGAGAAGGAACAGCGCGTAAGTGGGAGGAGGAGGAGTTGAGTAGAATAGTGTGCGTGTGCGATTGGAGCATGTGTGTGTGTGTGATTGTTTGGTTAACTCTGTGTAAAGGAATTTATATCTTCATGGAAGTTTGAAGGATTGGATTTGAGCCTTGTTCAACATTAAAAGTGTGTAATGCATTGTTAAAAAAGAATTTCATCTACAAAAAAATTAACTCCGTAAGTGGATGCCAGGTAGGTCCTGTGGGACGCCGGCATAAATTTTGAGTCCAGGTCAAAACTTGTGGTGAAGTACACCTTTTTGGGAGGTCTTGACTGTAGAGAGGTTTGTTTTGGAAGTCTCATACTGTGAGAGTGAGTACACAGTTTCAGTCTGTGTAGGTATTTGATACGTTCTATGTGTCTACAGCACCAGGCCCGCACAAAACAGACGGAGGAGGAACTGATGTACGGCAGCAAGCCAACGACGCCCTGTGCCAAGCGCCGCTTCCTGGCGCCCTCGTCCACCCTCTGTAAGACCCCCACCAAGATACGGCGGGTAAGTGACAGTCATTGTTCCCACCCCAATGTTTCTGTTGTTTGCTGCCATCAGTACTTACCTTTTTATTTTCTCGTTTCGGGTGTAATTTTGTTGTGGCAGATCTCAATTTGGGGGAAATTATTATGCCCCTTCTTTGACATTACCAAATTTTTTGGCTCACACCATTGTCTGGCATAATTGTTTCTCGAGTTCTAGCTACGTTAAAATGGTTCATTTAACTGCTCTTTCCCGTGACATTTCTAACTCTATCTGATGGTAAGACTACTATTGTACTAATATGTCTATTTAGTAATGTATCCTGTGGTGACGACTTGTTTTTAATAAACTGGTGTTAATTATGTGTAAGCCGACCGGATAAACGCAAGTAACAAATTTATCAAATCTAGAGGAACTGGCTGGCTCATTTTAATGTACAATAAATCACAATGTTATTAAAGATTAAATTAACCTAAACGTTTTATTTTGCATCATCTGTGAAACTTGCTATGCAACAAAAAAGATAATATTACGAGCAGCAATTGTTTATAAATCTGTGAAAGTGGCCATATTGTAATTATGACTGGTGTGATCATGCACGCAGACTTAATGACGTGCTTTTAGATTTGTTTTTGCATTGCTAGCTGAACTGATACTATTTGCAGCAATTGTTTCAGCTAACATGCTCACTACTTCGGGGACTACATTCCATGAATTCTCAAGAACTAACATCAAAGTTACAAAGTCTGGCCATTTTTATTATAAAATCATGTTATATAGTGTAAACTACATGTATGTATGTATGTATGTATGTATATATATATATATATATATATATATATATATATATATTATGAAATCTTGACTGCCCAAATGTGTTTTCATGAACCACAATTTTTACCCCAAAAATTCACCATTATCTGTTTATGAATTTTCATCTTGCCGTTACGCATGATGTTAGAGTCAAAACATTAAAATTAAACAGAAACATGATGTTAAAAATTGTTCATGAAGGTACATTTGAACGATCAGTGTGTTAGAATTTATTTAATTTATACTATATACCATGAATTTTCAACAAAAACAATCAGGCTTTGTACCTTTATATTAAAAATGCATAGCACCAAGACTTATGAAGTTGATCATTGTTTATGGTTCTTGCATGCTTCCCAATCAACCCTGCATGTTCGCACTGTGCTACCTCGTTGTTTCCGCCGCCGTTGTTCCCTGCACGTTTTCACGTTCTTCTAGTGCGGTAATGACACGACTGCAGCTCGAACGCCAAGGACGCCAAACTCTGTGCAGAGAAGTCGCTGTCAAAACACGAATGCCCTAAGTATATTCTCGCCCATTTGCATGCCGCCCCGCACACGAGCTGCACACAAGGTAGGTTACCAGGTGGCACTGTTACATCACTGACGATGGGGTCAATGCCCTTGTTTCAGTTTTCCGCAGTCATGTTCTGTCTATGCTGGCTTACAAGCTTTGGTCTTTGCTTATGTCTACCACGCCTTGTTAACAACTAACAGCGATATTTAAAGTGCATACAGCATTTAAAAGCCTTAAATCCAGACAGTATTTTTTTTTCAATCAATAATATTTTTTTTACAAAATCGTATACTGTATTTTCATCAGAACCGTGTACAATCATTTTTACAGGTAAATTGAATAGTGAATAATGATGGACCCATACTGGTTTGTACCTGTACTGTTTTAGCAGTTTTATCCACAGAAACACTAAATGTCCCATGACTATAAACACTAGTCCTTTTAGGGGGAAATATTAAATTAATCTTAACTTTTAGTTGTTTCACTGGTTGACATGGAAATGTGGTCAGCTATGAATAAAAAAAATTGAGGAAAAATTGTTCACATAGATTTTCTTTGGGCACAACTACTAAAGTTTCCTCTGTAGTCATTTTACAGTGTTTCAGCAATCATTGGTTGCGTACTTAAGGAACTGAATTCCGGGACTTAATTCTTCTGCTCGCCAGATGGCATGACAAGCAGGCTGTCCCTTACATGGCTGATCCAGTACCCCTCGTCTCAAGTCATGTCTTTCTGATCCAGAGGGCTACCTTTATTCATCTCACACTTCTGTTGCTTTCCCTTTCGGTTAACTTGGCTCTGTCCCAGTCAATAATGCAGTTGTTTCTGTTGACATGGTCTGATTGCTGACCTATGCAAAGTCCCGGAACTCAATTCCTGGAGAAAGCAACCGATGGTTGCCGAAACGTTGAGGTGGATCAGCTTTGACTGTTGTGTTCAAAAGAAAATCTATATTAAATTATTCTTGTTGAATACTTTCACCAAGAATGGACGCTAATCGACACTGTAAGTCAGTTTGCTCTTGTCACACTCCAGGTGACGCCACTTCGCAACAAGAACAAAGCTGCCCCCGCTAGCTCCAAGAGTCCGGGCAAGCCTTTTGCGCCTCTCTCATTGAGCACAGTTAACAAGAGTAGAGGTCTCGCGACTAGCAGCAAGAGTCCGGCTCGACAAGTGCTGACGACGTCGAAGCGGTGTGGCCTGCCCAAGCCGTTGTTTCACCTGTAAGTGGCCTCTGTATCACCGTCCACACACCGTCTTGTCTTCCTTTTCTAGATGCTGCCCCCGACGACGCCACAACGCAGGGTCCTCTCCGACAAAAATGCCGCTTCCGATCGAGGCGTCACCCCCCAGGCGACCTTCAGTCAAACGACTGTCAGTGGCAAGGTCGTGTCAGGCGATGTGTCAGTGGCAGCTGTCGGCCCGTACCAAGACTTCGCTGTTAGTATTTCGAGTCTGAACGGCTTCCGACCTGTTGTCTGTCAGTGTCTCTGTCTTCGTCTTCCCTTACTAACCTAGTACCCTTGTAGACGCTGTCGACTACTGCTGAAATCGTATGCTTTTGTTGTTGACTTTAATTTTTTACAACTATGTTTGTCTTCGGTTGTATGGAGTTGTGCACACATCTTCCATCTGTGACACTCGTAACACTGCACTGTGTTCAGGTCCACTCCTCAATTCGATTTTTGGCTTCCTTGCGAAAAACCTAATATATCTAATATCATATATGACGTGCTAGCTCGTTTGTACAAATTTGTTATTTATTTTTGATGAAATCATCGGACAGTACTAAAAAAAATTAGTGAAAAGGGGGCAACAGTGACCTCAATATACAATGACATAAGTTTATTCATACTTTCGCAGTCTTTCAGTTACTTTAGCAAAAGTTTGCAATCTTCTGTTATGCCGACTGCACATATTACTTATCTAAGCTATTCACCCTGTACAAATTTGAACATCAACGAATCCAATTTGTGACGAGCTAAATTAATTGAAGATGGCATTCTAAATCTTGTTTTTTCCTGGCACCGATGTCTGGCTGCAACCATTCTAGGTTTATATTATATAACGTGTTCTATCAACCAATTAACTTAGCTATCAAATAAATTTGGTGTATATACCATCGACAAAGTTAAATTAACTGTGAACTTCTTACTTATCACAATAGTTATTTGTTTGATAGAGTTCTCGATGGATGTTGTAGATATTATTGTAAGTGTACTTAGTCTTTTACATGAATATGACCTGTTTGTGTTTTCTGTTTTCAGAAAGGTTTAGACAATGCGGTGCGACCCAACTGTCGAAGCAGCGTAGTGCCGGAGAAGATGCCCAGTCTGCACCACTGAGTCATTGTTACCTCATTCACAAATGTGTGAGACACAACACATTTGACAATCAGAAAGCCAGGTGTGTTACCTGATGTACACACACCGTTGCAGAATTACACAATCACTTCTACTTAACCAAGACTACTTTGGCTGTGCACAATTCCATGAATGCTGTCTGTGACATGCATTGAAATCAGATTAAATTTGTCACACAGTAAATGCATTTTTTGGGGGACATTTTCCTAAATTACAGACAATCGACACTTCACACACTTTCAACTAAATGTAGCCTCATTTGGTGGTCAGCACGTTGTGTGAGACATGTTTTGCCAGTGCCATGTTGTACTCCTACACAGGCACGTTGTATGTCATGCCTGATGCTTTCGTAGCTGATGTAATATATTCCTGCCAAAGTATGTATACTTGTGATGTTTTAGTTTATGATCTGCATTAGCGTAGTACCCAGAAGCACTGTACATAATGTGAACACGTGTTCAACGATTTTCATTTACTGATACTTGAAGGTTTTGTATAGTTAAAATACGAAAATATGAAAGATCACAATGGTAACATGTTTTTGTATGGATATTATTTTTAAACAACCAAGATGTGCGATGTGCATGCAGCAGTTGTTCAGGTAACCAATGAAATCGTAGATTTCCCGTGATTCTGACAGCCGATGAGTTTTTTATTGTGTATATCTCACCACAAAATGTCGCAAATTTATTGACATCAAGAAGCTCCTTGCTTTAAAGAGGTCTTTGCTGCCAATGAAAGGAGGTCTGCAGCAAAATGTTGAGAAATTAGATTTTAAACGCAGTGGCTACAAGTTGATGGGATAGCACCTGAGTTTCGTTATACCGCCACCGGCAAAATGTGTTTCAAGTTGTGCATTTTGAATCCCTGTGATCTTTATTATCGAAAGTTTAACAAAATGTAACTTTTCAATTTTGATTTGAAGCCTGCATTATTGTTGTGTACACTCATTATTGAAGGTTTTGTTATGTGTGCAAAAATGTCATTCGTACCAACATCTGGACAGGTAATTTTACATTATTATAACTGCAGTGTTATTGTGTGTATTTAGCAACTGGACATTATGTGTGTGTGCTTCTAGCAGTCAGCTTCACAAAACACAATGACATTGAACACAAATGAATCCAAGCCTGACACTAACATGACACCATCTTGCATGTATGTGTGTGACAGGTGAAGTCTGCCTAAAATGCTAGCTGGAGTAAAACAACCTTTTGACTCAGCATGACGTGTTTACGGGAAGCCTTCTAACTATATGATATAAGATGTTGCTTTGTGCTTGGTGTTTTATTTCCAGTTGCGACACTGATAACAATCGTTTACTCAATGCATTCATTGCATGCTGCACAATTGAAAACTGAATTGAAAACTGCATAATATTGCACCGTTCTCACTAATATGGAGGAACAGCACTTAGTGTTGATATGAAATTTCAAGGAGATATTTTATATTGTGTATACAATCTTACTATATACAATCATCACCACTACATAAATAACCTGGTGACCTTCACAAAACTGGCATTGTTTTTACTACTCTTGTGGGACAGATGTTGATTATCATCCCGTGTGTACATACTGTAGGTTGAACTCAGCACTTAGATAGATTGCTATATTTATACACTGCCTTTGTATGTATGCCTGTATATTTACATGATATAGAGCTAGCTCGTTATTTTTTATTGATAAATGAAATTCTGAGACTCGATCATGGAATGTAGAAATCTCAATAAAAATTACTCCAGAAGCAGTCTGCTTAGTTCACTCGGTTCTCAGCTTGTTTTATCACCTTATAACAGTAAAGTTCTTTGAAATGTTTACAAGTTCTCTCCGCCTTGGACAAGTGCCAATGTCATCTGCTAAGCAGACTTTGGACAAGTGCCAATGTCATCTGCTAAACATCACTCCTACTGGGATGTAAGCCTCCAGTCATAATGGTCTTAGGCGAGCCAGCTGAGTTCGTTCTAGGTATTCCTAACCAGCTTAATACTTTCTTCTCCAGGTGTCTAGTGGTTTATCTGCTGTTTTACTAATTGTGAACAGTGTAGACATAATCAGGACTAATGGTTTTACACGTAAATCATCATTTTTATTTTATAAGTTTCTCCATGTGTAAGCTGCCTCTGTTTTTTATATATTGGTACTTGCACACTAAGTGCTCACTGGAATGCTGTGGTGCACAAGGGAGACGATTAGTCATATTGTTTTGTGTGTCTGCAGATGTATTTACTGACCGCACTACCATTGCTGGCATTGCATTAAGCATAAACCCATGTGACTGTAGTTGGTGCCCAAGAAAAACAGATTACAATCTCAAACTGGCCTGCAAGAAACAGCTGGTTATAATGTCTAATAAGTCAGGTGCTGTAGCTGCATGGAACCACACTGGGCTGTCACTTGAGGGAATCTGCGTTCAAGTCGACCTGCTGCATTTCAAAAGTTGGGCAATTTTGGTGACTCCACATTGCCTGCATTTTCTGAAAGACACCAAGAGCCACAGATCCCTTCTATGCAGGGTTGTTTGATTTAAATCACTCCAAAAAAATCATTGATTTATGTTTTTTGATCGCTGATTTATATGAATTTAACACAAATAATTGTTTACAAGCATCGAGATCAACAAAGTTTTGTATGTTTTTTAATACAAAAGCACAATGTGCACACACTTGTGTAATTGTATTATCACCAGATAGTCAAATATTTTATGACGTGTATGTTTGAGCTATTCCCTTTCTGAATTCAGTGAAGCCACACAAACTTGTCTTCGAGAGGAAGTATCTTTTCAAGTCGGAAGCCCTGAGTTAAAGTCCACTTAGAGTTTGTGCTAGTTGTTACCAATTCAGTATACTGACTCAAGTGAGACAGTCTGGGCTAAAAAAAATTAATACTCTACCAGTTTGCAGTCTACTTGGCGATCCTTAGAGTACACAGAGCCGTGGACAGGTGCTAATCCACCCTCTCGGCAAACAATAATTATAATAATACAGCCACAGACACAACATGCTTTCCTTTCCAAGACAGATTATGCAACTACAGGGGGCGAGGCGTTGTGGATATTGTCTAATGTCTTTTTATAAGCAAAAATCAAGTACGCAAATCAATTTTGAATATAACACGTTTGAAATAGTTTATAAATATAAACATCTATATAAATGTCTATATACCAGATTAAAAAAAAAAAATTTAATCATGATTTTGTCAACCCTGCTTCTACAGTCTCTGTGCCAGGAGAAACACGGGGTAAATGTGTAACTTGTCGTGGACTCACTAACTCAAGGGAAGGAGAACCAAAGCCAGGGTGTTGTGGCCACAGTTATAAAGCCATTGTGATTCAAGGAAACAAATTCTATGTTATACTGTTTATCTGCAATCCTTACTGTAACAGCACAATATGAACTGGTCAGAGATCTGAACTTATTTCAGTGAATGCTATACTGGCCACAAAACTACCCAAAATAAAAAAAACCTACACAATTATCTCCACCGTCTTTAATGTTAAAATACCAACTTCCAAATCATTGTATTATGTATTACACTGCCAACATACGGGACAATATGTACAACACTACACAAAATTGTAGGGCTAGCGACTGTTTTGTACATATTTTCTCACAGTTCTTACATGCCACTCAGATTTTGAGCGCCTACAGGTTGTTTGTGTTATGACGGCTGAATAGGTCTAATTATGTTGGTTACAGCAAGAACGACGGGGAAATGTGTCGTTATCACAGGCATGGTCGTTATACAGATCAATATAATTCAAGTTTCATAGTGGGGATCTTCATCTATGAAGCCAAAATATAGTTTGCCAACAGTAATATTTAAAATAAAAAACTGGAAGATCAAATTGTTAAAAGTTGGTTTCAAATAAAATTACAATAATCCCTTCAGGGGGTGAACAGCTGAGAGCGGGACAGAAGATTGCAATAAATGAAGACAATTTGATGAGAGTAGAGCATGGAACCTACTCTGAGGATTACAACCTTGTTGCAGTGGAGTAGCTTGTGTGCTTCAGTGATCCTGAGAGCTATGCCGGCTGGGATACGTGTATCCCTAGTAGGTTTAACCATGCCAGACTGGTCGAGGGTGAGATTCCAGACTAAGAGTGATCACTGGTCCTCCAGGTTAGGGGTTGGGCGGCAGGCTAACAACCTGCTCCCGTAAAAACAACAGATGTTACAGAAACATGTACAAGAAAACCAGCCTTTCTGATGGGTGATATTAGCGCTCGTTCTTCGACAGAGGATAGCATGAATGGTGATCGCCAAAGCCGTAAGGAAGCTAACACCAAGATAGAGCCGTTAGTACATCCACGAAAACAGATCAAGGTTGCGTGTTACAATGTGAGGACGATGAACACAGATGATAAAACTGAGCAAATTGTAGATGAAATGAATAACTATGGCATAGACATACTGGGAATCAGCGAGAGTAGGTGGACTGGAATAGGAAAAGTCAGACTAGAAGGAGGGGAGACAGTGTTGTATTCTGGGGTAGAAACCAGGCACGAGTTTGGTGTTGGGATAATAATATGTAAGAAGAACAGGAACACACTTCTCGAATGGCATCCAGTGAACGAACGAGTTATTACTGCTAGACTCTTTTCAAAACACATAAAGATGACTGTAGTGCAATGCTACGCGCCCACAAACGATGCAAGCGATGTGGATAATGAGCACTTCTATGAAGTTTTGCACGGTATAACAACAGCAGTACCGAAACATGACATGCTTGTGGTCCTAGGAGACATGAATGCAAAAATAGGAGCGGACAATAACGGCTATGAAAACGTGATGGGAACAAACGGATGTGGAGAGATGAATGAAAATGGATTCTTATTCGCAGAGTTTTATCAAACACAGAATCTTGTAATCAGTGGCAGTATATTTCCACACAAGGGCATCCACAAGTTAACGTGGACGTCACCAAATGGAGTTACCAAGAACCAAATTGATCACATCACAATTGATAGAAGATTCAGAAGATCATTGAAAGACGTAAAAGTAAGAAGAGGAGCCGATGTAGGCAGTGATCACAAACTTGTTGTAGCTAATATCCAACTTAAGCTGTGTAGACAGTCGGTGGAGAAGGGCGGTAGAAAGAGGTATGATGTTGATAAGCTTCGAGTGTATGAAACTGCTCAAGAGTTCAGGATTGCACTGAGTAATAGGTTCCAGGTGTTGGAACACACTGAAAGAGTAGAAGATTGTTGATCAGGGGTGAAGGAAGCTATTTGTGGTGCTAGCAAAGAAGTTCTTGGATTCAGAACGCACGCACAACCAGGATGGATGACAGGAAGAAGTCCTTGGATTCAGAACACGCACACAACCAGGATGGATGACAGGAAGAAGTCCTTGGATTCAGAACGCACGCACAACCAGGATGGATGACAGGAAGAAGTCCTTGGATTCAGAACGCACGCACAACCAGGATGGATGACAGGAAGAAGTCCTTGGATTCAGAACGCACGCACAACCAGGATGGATGACACGAAGAAGTCCTTGGATTCAGAACGCACGCACAACCAGGATGGATGACACGAAGAAGTCCTTGGATTCAGAACGCACGCACAACCAGGATGGATGACACGAAGAAGTCCTTGGATTCAGAACGCACGCACAACCAGGATGGATGACAGGAAGAAGTCCTTGGATTCAGAACGCACGCACAACCAGGATGGATGACAGGAAGAAGTTCTTGGATTCAGAACGCACGCACAACCAGGATGGATGACAGGAAGAAGTCCTTGGATTCAGAACGCACGCACAACCAGGATGGATGACAGGAAGAAGTCCTTGGATTCAGAACGCACGCACAACCGGGATGGATGACAGGAAGAAGTCCTTGGATTCAGAACGCACGCACAACCGGGATGGATGACAGGAAGAAGTCCTTGGATTCAGAACGCACGCACAACCGGGATGGATGACAGGAAGAAGTCCTTGGATTCAGAACGCACGCACAACCGGGATGGATGACAGGAAGAAGTCCTTGGATTCAGAACGCACGCACAACCGGGATGGATGACAGGAAGAAGTCCTTGGCTTCAGAACGCACGCACAACCGGGATGGATGACAGGAAGAAGTCCTTGGATTCAGAACGCACGCACAACCGGGATGGATGACAGGAAGAAGTCCTTGGCTTCAGAACGCACGCACAACCGGGATGGATGACAGGAAGAAGTCCTTGGATTCAGAACGCACGCACAACCGGGATGGATGACAGGAAGAAGTCCTTGGATTCAGAACGCACGCACAACCGGGATGGATGACAGGAAGAAGTCCTTGGATTCAGAACGCACGCACAACCGGGATGGATGACAGGAAGAAGTCCTTGGATTCAGAACGCACGCACCGGGATGGATGACAGGAAGAAGTCCTTGGATTCAGAACGCACGCACAACCGGGATGGATGACAGGAAGAAGTCCTTGGATTCAGAACGCACGCACAACCGGGATGGATGACAGGAAGAAGTCCTTGGATTCAGAACGCACGCACAACCGGGATGGATGACAGGAAGAAGTCCTTGGATTCAGAACGCACGCACAACCGGGATGGATGACAGGAAGAAGTTCTTGGATTCAGAACGCACGCACAACCGGGATGGATGACAGGAAGAAGTCCTTGGATTCAGAACGCACGCACAACCGGGATGGATGACAGGAAGAAGTCCTTGGATTCAGAACGCACGCACAACCGGGATGGATGACAGGAAGAAGTCCTTGGATTCAGAACGCACGCACAACCGGGATGGATGACAGGAAGAAGTCCTTGGATTCAGAACGCACGCACAACCGGGATGAATGACAGGAAGAAGTCCTTGGATTCAGAACGCACGCACAACCAGGATGGATGACAGGAAGAAGTCCTTGGATTCAGAACGCACGCACAACCAGGATGGATGACAGGAAGAAGCCTGGAAAAAGTAAGCAAGCGGAAAGCAATCAAGGACAAAATAATGCTACCAAGTCGGAAACACTAAAGACAATACTAAAGAACAAGTATATAGCCAAAGACAGAGAAGTTAAAAAGAGTGTCCGTGCAGACAAAAGGACGTATATGGATGACCTTGCAAAGCAAGCAGAGCATGCTGCAAACAGAGGTGAACAAAGAACGCTGTTTACACTGACCAAGAAAATAACTAATGAAAGCTGCAGAAAAAGTACACCGGTCAAGAACAAAGGTGGAGAAGTAATAAAATCAGAAGCAGACCAGATAGAGATATGGAGAGACCACTTCTCTGAGGTTCTGAACTCTGAGGCACCTGACGGTCCTGTTGATGTTCCAAACAATGAATTATTCGACATAGACATTGACACTAATCCGCCTACTATAGAAGAAATTTTAAAAAGTATAAAAGTGTTGGGAAACGGTAAATCACCAGGAGTTGATAACATACAGGCTGAACTGTTGAAAACACAGAGTAATATGATAGCACGAAAATTTGAGGAAGTGTTCAAATTAATATGGAAGAATGAAGAAATACCTGAAGAATGGCAGAAAGGAGTCATCATTAAATTACCTAAAAAAGGTGACCTGGAGAACTGTAATAACTGGAGAGGTGTTACGTTGTTGTCAGTTCCCAGCAAGGTGCTGGGAAGGGTGATTATAGTCAGGATAAGAGATGCGCTCGATAACAAACTGAGGAAAGAACAAGCAGGTTTCAGAAGGGGGAAAGGATGTATGCAGCAAATTTTCATATTAAGGAATATCATCGACCAGTGCCTCGAATGGAATAGCCCACTCTTCATCAACTATATGGATTTTAGGAAAGCTTTTGATAGTATTCACAGAGAGAGTTTATGGAGAATTATGAAATACTATGGAATTCCATCCAAAATTATCAATCTTGTGAAAATGTCTTACAAAAACTTCCGATGTGCAGTTGAGCATGAAGGCAAATTGTCAAAATGGCTTCCTGTGATGTCAGGAGTGAGGCAAGGATGTGTGATGTCAGGGTTTTTGTTTGTATTGGTGATAGACTGGATTATGCGGAAAACAACTAGAAGAAAAAGAGGAATTCAATGGGGATTAGATACGATGGAGGACCTAGATTTTGCAGACGATTTAGCTCTGTTATCAACATCAAGAAGAAATTTACAACAGAAGACAAACGAGCTAGAAGTGCATGCAAAGAGAACTGGACTACACATAAACACAGCCAAAAAAAAAGTGATGAAGATCAAGACTGATGATAACCAACCAATAGTAACAGGCATAGACGATGTAGAGACTGTTGATAGTTTCACTTATCTAGGCTCAGTTATGGATGCTGACAAAGGTTCAGCAGCAGATATAAGCGCACGCATAAAGAAAGCGAGAGCAGCCTATTGTAAACTGAGGAAAGTGTGGGCATCAGGCCAATACAGAAGGAAAACGAAACTCAGAATCTACAAGAGCAATGTGATGTCAGTTCTACTATACGGAGCAGAATGCTGGAAGGTAAACCAAAATGATGGACAAAGGCTCAATACATTTCACAATAGATGTTTGCGTCGGATTCTACATATATTCTGGCCAAAAAAAATTTCAAACGAAAACTGTATGAAGAGGTAGAAATAAATAGGATAACAGACATCATCAAGGCTAGAAGATGGAGTTTTATTGGCCATATCCTTCGATTTGAAAATACAAATCACTGCCGTATAGTGATGAATTGGACACCTGTGGGAAAGAGAGCGATCGGAAGGCCAAAAGAGACATGGCGGAGAATGGCGGAAAAAGAACGAGATGCGTTTGGGTGGACATCATGGGCAGAGGGTGGCTGACAGGGCGGAATGGCGGACTTTTGTACATGCCCTATGCGACACATGGCGCCCAAGGGATCCGTAAGCCGTAAGTAAGAGCATGGAACAAATTAAGTGACCAACCACGCGAGGGACAAGAATACCCATGACATTTTTGTATATAAAATGTATTTCAACTTTATCTAATATATTTAGATATTTGTTTGTAACAGAAATTACCCACCGGTTCAACTAAATGAAAACCAGTGTAAAATTAAGTGCAAACGATAACACAATATATTTCAACAACTGTATTAAACAATAGACCAACAATGTTCAAATGTAACAATTCATTGAATATTCTCTATAAAGGTGCCTTGTTTGAAGACACGTGTTGTCTGGCGTGGTTGGCGTTAACCAGAGCATCCAACCCTCCAAGTTGGTGGACTCGTCCGGACTTTGGCTGGAATAGAAACTTATACTGATCATAATAAACACAACATAGTAGATCACCCCATGGAAGCTAAAAAATGTCATCGAAAACGTTCTTTCAATATAAGTTAAAACACTCGGTAGACACATATAATTCCAAGGTTTAATCATGCCTCCATTAGAAAACTTTACTGCAACTCGTTCTACACTTGCATTGTTCTGGTTGCAGGATGGTAGAGCTCTGCAAACAATGTCCATTTTTACTGTTTACATAATGCACATTACCAGTAGACATTACTTTTTATCAATGGAGATCAATTTAATATAGATAAATGTTAATGAAACTAGGTTTTTGTTTAATTGTGTGCATACAACAATTAATTAACATCAAAGGCTCTGCTATTAATATAAGTTTCTGACATTTCCCCATAATTATCCAACCACAAAGCATAATTATTGCAAGAAAAAATGCTATTTTACAAATCAACTAATCACCACTCACAAGTTTATTCACAGTTCTGTTGATAAATATAATTTCAACATATGCCTAAACCAGGGACGGGGTGAAATACACCTGGCCAAATACAACTACAAATACAGCACTTTTTAAATTGTCAAATACAAATGCATTTCTTTAAATACAAATACATTTCCGTTCCATGTAGTTTTTGTTTACATATTTTCTGCTTTACATCTTTTGTCATCTTCTTTGTCCCATAAAAATGTCTGGCATCGTCTTCTATGTTAATTATATTTTCATAAAATTCACACTCATTACAACTTCACAAGTCCTGATTACATTTCACAAACATCAACTGCTGAAAGCGGTCATCACTGAGGTTGCAATGGTCAGGTCGGAATTATAGAAAATGATGATATATTGGCTTCTATGGTAAAGTTAGCCATTTGTTTCACTTCTCTTTGAAATAGAAAGACATCACCAAATCAAGATAAAGCCCCCAGCTCAGGCAGCTTAATTACTCTGTATAGTTGCACCATTGCCTTGATCTCCAAGGGAAACTCACAGGGGAGTCACAGCTGAGTAAACAATGTGCAAGGAAGCCAGGGGCATCTGTTATGTCAGGCTGCTGGATCTTTACCTCAGACTCGATATAAAAGTGGTGTATTTGACCTGTATCTGAATCAAATACATCAAATACAAGGATCAAATGCAAATATGTCAATTTTGCAATAGGCAAATACAAATATGAACTTTGCTGTATTTCAAATATATACAAATATCAATACACAGAGATTCACTTAGTGCTTCCATCTTGCAAGACACTGAGTTAGCTCCATTCTTTTAAATTGTTTCAAAGTGCACTCATCTCAATTCATCAGAATAAATAAAACAAATCTGTAATAATAATTCAGAATTGCACCTCTCACAAAGTAAGTGAATTCTCACATGGAAATAGCAAGCTATGACACACTCACTCTCACATTGGCCACTGGTGTCAAACTCTGCTGGCTCCAGACATCTCTATCCCTCATATTGCAGCTCTCCAGTCATACATCATCCTTTAGACAGTCGATAGATGTAAAGGCTGCTCTGCCTTGGCTTGTTCTTCCATGTTCTGGTTACTACAGGATTGTCATCGATGCCAGTTCATCATTGCATTTGTGGCCATTGCCAGCACATCTATGGCCCTACATTACTTACCCAGGCCAGTCACATGCAATTTCAATTCATCAGTCTTCACCAACAGTCAACCAACTCTCCACAGTCATTACATGTAGCTAAAGCGACACCCAATCTTCCACCCACACTCTGACACAAATTATCGCATTTCAAACAACAACGTTCCAACCACACCCATTCTTTAGCACAGAAGACAGCACAAGTATGTTCAAACCACAGGCTTTCATCAAACAATTACCACTCAGCATCACAATACACATTGCAATAAACTCACCACATCGTAACACATAGCAATACACTGACAGCAACACAAACACATCACAATACACTGACAGCAACACAAACACATCACAATACACTGACAGCAACACATCACAATACACTGACAGCAACACATCACAATATACTGACAGCAACACAACACATGACACTGACAGCAACAAAAACACATCACAATACACTGACAGCTATACAACACATAACACTGACAGCAACAAAAACACAATACACTGACAGCAACACATCGCAATACATTCACAATACACTGAGAGCAACACAACACATCACAAACACTGACAGCAGCATAACAGATCACAAACACTGAGAGCAACACAACACATCACAAACACTGACAGCAGCATAACAGATCACAAACACTGACAGCAACACAACACATCACAAACACTGAGAGCAACACATCACATCACAAACACTGAGAACAACACATCACAATACACTGACAGCAACACAACAAGTCACAATACCCCCACAGCAACACAATACACCAATACAACACACACACTGATGCACACCATGGCTTTGCAGCCTCACACTTTCGTGTTTCGTGTTTCATGAGGAGGATTGGTGGGCCCTAAAAAGGACCCGGGGGAGGGGGAAAGGGGTGACAGGTCTTGGAAGGCAGCAGTAGTAGGAAGCATCTACGTCTAGGTCGTCCAGGCAGCTCGTCTGTCCGGCCATCGGTCTTCTTCGTACTTGGTCAGGCGTACGTCAGTTGTGGTCAGCTCTACTGAACACATCAACAACATCTTCGGCAAGCGCCAACGTTCACATTAAATGTCCAGGGAATTGTCCATGATATATATTAATCACTCGCTCAGTATCATGACGCGGTTGTCGATCAACGTTCACGAATCGTGTTTTTTGCAAACCAGTTCATAAGTGTGCACATCAGCATACCATCTGCAACAGTGAACTTTCGCCGTCACAAGCATCTTGCGTTCGTTACTTCACACGAGTGTTGTGTGAGCATGCCCACCTGTGGCATACACACAATTGTCAGTGGAGATCAGTCTAGCACTCATTTATTCAACATCATCAGTCCCGGCTTGAGACGACACTCCTTCACTGTTGCACTGTCTTTCCATTCAGTCAATCAGAACGGATACACACGCATTAAAACATATATCAATCCACCTGTTGGCCACAGATTTCTGGCAGTGAACGTCCAATGAAGTAACTTCCATGGTTACAATGGTCAGTAACAATCGCGTTG
Organism: Lamellibrachia satsuma; assembly: GCA_033239005.1. NCBI lineage: Eukaryota > Metazoa > Annelida > Polychaeta > Sabellida > Siboglinidae > Lamellibrachia > Lamellibrachia satsuma. The sequence goes on along the minus strand of BSQZ01000034.1, from coordinate 2,357,102 downwards.
ACAGTTAGCCACATCATGCACAATGTCTCTTAGTATGGCTTCTGTTACTTCAACTGTCATTTCACTTGTGTGTACAGACTTCATTTGGCTTTGCTCAAAGTTAAAAAAAAATCTATGACACCTAGATTTTGAGATCCATAAAACAATTTTGCCTTATCTAATAGACATCAATAAACTAACAATTTTAGTGAACAAACATAACTAAATTCCTCAACTGGTTAGTAAAAATGCTGCAAATTTGGAAAGACCAAGAAGTGATTATTTGTGCTAAACCAATGATTATGTCACAATATAGCAAACTGTGACTTAGCAGACCTAACAAATAGACCTCATCATATACTGCTCACAACCAACTATATAAAAATAGCTTCTGAAGACCGACGGCCACATCTAAGAATAAAAAATATTATGTACAGTTACAAAACTAGAGTTCTGACTAGAATCTGCACAAATATTCATCCGAGCTGCTTGGAGAACCTACAACTAATGAAATTGCTGAAGCCAGGAATTGGCTGCATTGCTACTGCTGCTGACTTATACTATTGCACAAGACAAACCGGAAATAAAAAATCCATATGGAAAATTTTGTCAAGTAGATAAAGAACACAGAGGTTAAAATCCAGAAAGTGCATACCAGAATATTCACATGGCAGTACAAATATAGATACAATACAGATGAATACATATTATTAGAAAACAATGTCAACATGATAAACAAAAACGATATGCCTTACAAAGTCCACTACTGCTTAACAGCATTATCGATGTGTTGTAAAGCACCTCGTAAACTGGAATGCATACATAAAAAATGCTCAGCTGACACCCAAATCGGTGCATCATCAAAATTAAGTGGTCAAATTGGCACAGTCTCCAACATCAATACAAATACTGATCAGTGCAACCAAGTGCAACTCGTCACTATGACTGAACTTTGAGCATAACCTTCAGAACATTTGTGATCTCCGCACAGTTGTTCCATAACCCAGAATTGGATTCAGCGTTCATCCAATGCACTGGTGGTTTCGGCAGCACATTAGGCGATGGTGGCTCGCTGAACTTCGCGCCAGCGTACGCAGGAGACGATTTCTGAACAGGCGATTTGCTGGGTGATTTACGGCCCATTCGGCCACGGCCTTTGTGAGGCAGCGACTTCAAATACTGTTCAGCAGTTTTCGGACTGCTGGCAGTAGTCTGTCGGATTACCACCTGCGGTTTAACATTGTTGTTCAGCATGTTAAAATGTTCAGCTGTCCACACTTCATATGTCACACCCTTCGTCAGGGTTTTCTTTGGGTGATGGGTAGGGCTACTACCCGTAACGCAGCAGTTGTTGTTCTGGGCATCCAAACTGTCGGTGCACCTCGGCCTTTTTACCATAGACTGAACGTCGAACTGCGCCTGCACACGAGAATTCTGTGCACTGTCACCATCGCTGGCTAAATTAGCATTGACGCCCGAACGACGTGGGTTTGCCATTGCTGCCAATAGCTGTCTCGCCCCTTGTTGACTTGAGTTTTGCATTGATCTGCCCAACTTTGGCGTAGTGTCTATCGGATGCTTACACATCGATGCCTTTTGCACACGGGCTTCTGACGTCAGTCGGAGGTGACCGATCAATGTTGCTATTGTACAAATGCCAAAGTCCGATTTGACTTCAAATCAGTTTAACTACTTATATATTCTAATCCATAAACGACAAACTGTTCTTTGAAATACGATCACAACTGATCGATGATTCACACAGTCGAGAAGACGTCCGTACGGTGGGCACCAAGTCGCTTTTGTTTACTGCTCGATTCCCTAAAGATGGCGTCGGCATCAACAAATTACGCTTGGTAAATCCGCTTCGATTTTTCACAAAACCAAACAGGATGTTACGAGTATACACACCAAGACGTCCCTTGTAATCACTACAGTGATTCACGTATACAAGGTTATGTTCAAAATCAAAATCAGCACCGAAACCAACTGTCCACAGCGTAATCTAACGCTCATTCCAACAAACTCTTCGCAGTCTTTCGCTGGAACCGTCTTTCTCACCACTTAGTTATCCAATGGCAGAGAGCTGTTCTGGCACGTGACGAAAGTTAGCCAATTAAACGCGCGCACAGAACTATTTACGTCACGTTTCACGTAGTCTATTAATATCTGCTAGCGTCACGCAGTTTAATTTAGAAACTACGTAAATGTTTAAACCTAACGTTTATAATAGTGGCACACACAGATGTGTTAGCTATGATGATAAGATATGTCTAAACTGCTCAATAACAGCTTTCTTTGCACACATGCAGCTGGCGTAACCAAGTAGCTTTGTTTATGGCTCACCGTGCGCAAATGGTATGCGGGGTGCCTCTTATAATTATATTCGCCGGATAGGCGTTTAAAAAAGACGTTTAGCGGATATAGTAGGAGCGTGGGAGGGATATGCAACTAGGCAGATACTCACAGAAAATGAAACACTCTTCACAAAGCACACCGATTATATTTCACAGATCGACGTACTATATAGACAATACAATTTCTAAAAGTTGTTTTCGAGTAAACAACGTACGAAACCTACCGTGGAATTTCCGCATGACGTCATCGGACACACTTAATTGCACTAAGAAACCTCGCATCCTGAAAATGTGTCGCTTAGAAATATGTCGACTTACATGAATTAGGCCATGTTTTTGAGATAGGGCCTACGTCATGAACACGAGTCGGTGGATGTTCCTTGAAGTTGAACAAAAACTTAATTTGTATGGCGTGCATGATGTTTTTTATTGTAACGTTTGAAGTTATCATTTCCATTGCAAATAATGGTTCACGAGGTCGGGTCTACTGTCGGGACCACAACCTTGAATTCCTATGCGTGCTCAGTTTTACTCAGAATGAGTTTTCCCCGCTGTCGAACGTATAGTGGTACGTACACCGATCGCAGTTGTGGTGCCTTCGACACGACGGTGGTGCTACACGGCGGTAAACAGATCACATATAATATGTGAGTACCACCCGCGGTAGGCCTATACTGGCGATCACCAATCACTGACAGCGTAACCGTAGGGTTATACACACGTCAACGTTCAATGTATATTTTACGTTCCTGCGCTGCTGTCTGTTCAATTCACGCCAGCAAAACAAAGCAGTAGCAGCTAGGTTGTTAACATTGCAATTCATGAATACATTTATTGGATTACCGGACCCTCACATATAGTACGTGGTGAGTGCATGCATGCATGGCTGGTTGTACCGAAATTAATTAAATGTACAAGTATATGCAAAGCAATCTCCGTCTGGACTTACCATCATACGTAAAACCCGCACTAACATATGCTACATGTATTTCGTTTATACAATATATAGTGCAAAAGTCACAATTAAGTGTCACCTAAGCAATTAATTAAGGTACCACAATATTGTGTTCTAGGCCTAACGCCAAGTGATAGTGTGCAAAAACACTTGATAGATAGATATTTTACACAATAATATATAAAACGAAGGCGGGGATTAGAATCCTCCCTCCAACAGCACGGTGGAGTCTAACGGCGCCAATCCAGCAGCACGATGCAGCCTAACGGCGCCCCATCCACCAGCACGGTGCAGCCTAAAGGCGCCCCTCCAACAGGTAGGCCTGCTTACGCAATCACAATTTCAACGTCTATATTAATTCGAATTAAGCACCGAGCCACGCTGTAATTGTGCTACACGAAAGGGGATGAGAAAGGGGAAGGGGAACGGGAACAATTTAAGCTAGACGGCATGTCGATATACCAGCAACTTAGAGTAGTGGCCGCATTCCACGGCGCATCAGCAGTTTCGTCAATATCACGAAGCTACCTATATAGGAGTTAGACCACAGTAGAGAATTGCATTGGTGGCCATGTTAACGTTTTGTCTGATTATAAGAAAACCTGACCATCAAAAATTCCGATAAAAACGTGTAGCAACTGCCATAATCTCATTGACATGCTCACCAACTTTTATCAAAATCACATACATCCGGCTCTTTTAAAATGCACTCATGTCACATAATATGAATTTATTAAGTTCACATTTCACAATTTCACGTGCCCTACATTCGTGAAACAGTAAATAGGAAGGTCAACAGTGGTCTGACCCCTATATGCGACACCGCCGTAACTGGCTCGGACATGTGCTGCATTAGTCTCGCTTATCCGACTCTCGCTCGCCTGCTGAAGGGGTGAGACCACAGTTGACCTTCCTGTTTATTGTTTCACACGAAAATATATAGTGTATTAAATTGTGATATGTGAATTAAAACAATCTGTATATATGATGTGACATTAGTGCAATTGAACAGACATGTTCACAAGTTTGTTTGTAGAAGCTATTGGCTTTGAAATGGTGCATTTTTTTAGAGTGTAACAGGCGGAGGGTTTCATTTGAATTTTTCCACTGTGGACCACGTGGGCGCATGAATGCATGGCTTTATGGCTTTATTAAAATTTATGGGCATCGCACGTTGGGGCGTTTTAATAGAGCTGGAGGTATGCGATTTTGACAAAACTTGGTCAGCATTTCAATGAGATGATATGGCAGTTGCTGTAAAAAATAAGAATTTTTGATGGTTATGTTTTCTTATCAAACAAAACGTTAACATGACCACCAATACATTTTTATAATGTGGTCAGCCCCGAAATAAATGGAAGTCATGGTCACAAACACGGTTATAGAATATTGATATATTTATGTTTTTGTCGTTGTTGTTAGCTTAATTGTAGATAATATCATTACAGGTAATTTGGATGACACTTTTAGTTTGTTATAACAAACTTATTATAATTTCATAATTTGCAATTTTTTTAAATAAATAAATAAATAAAAATGGTTGCTAGCCTGCCCCATGTTTTGTGTGTGTTTGACTTAGAAAATTGTCGATGTCAGACTGTGATGTTATATGATTATATATATTTTATTAACTCCATCTAGTCAACAAGATCATTGCATGTTTTAATACAGTTACTATTTAAACTGTTTAACCGATCTACTCAATATAGAAAATGTCAAATAAATGTACATTTTAGTTTTGTACTATAACATTTGATATACACAAGCTGATGTTTTGCGCAATTTGATATTAATATGACATTTAATTGTTAATCAACACAATTTTTTAATTGTTCATATGTTAAAATAGTATGAAAGAGCTTGTGGTAAGCTAAAAATCTACAATATGCAATTTTCAATATCAAAAATAACTGTTTCCTTTCCAAAATGTCTATTCACCACATATCAATACCAATTTCATGTTGTGTGCAGTGCTTATAAGTGCTTGGGCACAAGGAAATGAAGGTATGCAACCCTAAACTTAGCTACCCCATATCAAGTTAATCCTGAAGTGGTTTACTGAAGATATAATCATTCCCATGGCTGGCGAGCCCTCCCCATGTCGTGACCAGTGACAGTAGTGGTGAAGTCCACGATAGATCTAGACTTTTAATTGCTGTTAAACTGTAACGATATGTAGGGAAGAAATCAATATAAGTTTGGTGTTTAGCTCTAGATTTCATAGTGTGGCACTTGCCAAGTAGGCCTACTTGATTAGCCCAAGATTGGGCTGTTTGGAGTATAACAACTTGAGACTGACGAGGATTTTTTTAATGGCAATCGATAATTGTCCAATCAGTTCATTGATATATGTTATTAGCTGATTATATTAGGATGTTTTACCCCCAAACATCTCCTTGACATTGGCAATAAATTGGGAATGTACAATGTAGATGTACTACTATATTTTTGGCATATATCGAAAATGATGCAGCATCTGTCAAATATCAGAATGATTGTGCAACAATTCAATTGCGAATTTTTTTACCTGTGTAGGCTGTGGGTGGTAAGCTTATGCCTAAATTAAGAATAGACCACTGTAAGGCAAATTTGAAGATAAAATTGCGTTTATTACAGTTTAACTACTAAAATTATACAAAACCAAGTTTCTCAGTCCTTGCACAATTTGCACTACTGATCTAACTTCGGTACCTCATCAAAGTATAAAATGTCAACCGCAAAATTCAAAATACAACCAAAAGCAAGAGCGTTAAGACTTGAAAGACGACTTAAAAGATGACTAGCCACAATCAGGAGTGGGCGTTCGCCTGTACAAATACAAATCAAACAAGTAAGCTATTTGCATATCATAGTGTCCAGTGTAAGATGACACATCAGCATCTGTTAAGTACCATAGTTCCAAAACATTGGTGTTGTTCACAATATTGTCTATAAAATACCTGTTATCTTATTCAGTACTAATATATAATCATACTTGTAGGCATTAATGTAATACTAGTACTTTACATGTAAAACACCCTTAATATAATAAATTCAACAGTCAACAATGTTGTCAATTTCACATATGCATGCCCCGACTGGCCTAGCTGTCATTCCACTGTTGTTTACAAGCAAGTCTTGGACACTACTCAACTTACAGGTCTCTGGGGAATACTCAAGATCAACCCTCTCCCAGCCACCTTCTAGAGCAATTAATCAATGTAACTTCAAAGGGAGAGAGGGTACCAAACTGATATTGGCTTAACTGTGGGGACAGTTACATAATACCTGCGTACATGCACAATTTATGCTTGCACCATGTCCATCACATCTTATAACATATATTAACTATAACAGTAGCACCACTAAACATGATCAAAACTTAACTTTCTAAAGGGTTCTGTACATTTACAAGCTACTGACAGCAAGTGGTCAAAATCTCATTAAGCCCTGTTGGGCATTCTTCCCTAAAGTCCAACGACCACTTATTCCTGATCTTCCACACATTAGTAATCAAAGTCACCACTAAGTAATTATAACTGATAAAGGAAATGCCTTGACATAAACAGATGGACAATTCTCTATCACACATTATGATACAATTATAATTTGAAAACATTGCTAAATAAGGTAGAAAACATCATTTAGGAACTTACCAAAACAGAGTTGTCATTAACTGTAGAATCACATCTGGCCCACTGGGGCAGGGCCCCTTCCACTGACCACGCGTGACCCCTGTCACAGTAAATACAACTAATTACAGGACAAATAATCATAGCAATAATAGTTCACTAACTATATTCTTTAAATTACATTACATTACCCTGGGTGCCGCCATCATGTGGTGGGTAACTAAACTAATCGAACCGACAAGTGACTATGTCACAACTACTATTAAAAAAATTACACATTTATAGTGGCAGGCTGAAAGGGCAGGAAAATTAACATGGGCGAGATGACCCAAGATCTACAATTTTCAAGCTAACTGTTCAAAATTTTCACACCTTATGGCATACAATTTTAGGGAGGGAGCTCGAGTCAGGTGAGATCCCCAATATATCATATAGATATATGGTTTGTGAATGCCATGTAACCACTGCGGTAGATTTATACTACCTGCAGACCAAAAACCAGAGAAGTCTATTAAAAATCAGACAGTGCCTAATATATGAAGCTTTAGACAGTGGAAATGTGAATAAAAACATCATTGATATTTGTAGGGAATTGTGTCTAATATGTCTGTCTTCACTAGCATAATTATTAGTACTTTAATATACCATACAAAATTAATTTCTCCATCAAAAATAAAAAAATAGACCATAATTGTATTTCTCTCAGCATTATTACTAATTTATCTTCATCGCGTAGTCTGTATGTCACCAAACATACATAATTATTATGAACTTTGCTTTTTCATTAATGATTATTCTACATTCCAGAGATTCAGACAGACATAGTGGTGACATGTGACGCAGGGACACAGTACAGCTTGGATGATATATTTGTCGACATTCAACTTGAGCCACCTTGTCTAATTTCCGCACCCAAGAAGACTCCAGGCGGTGATGTCCCATTAGCTGAGCCACCATTGCCCTCTCCCTCCATGTTGTTGTCACCATTAAAGCCATCCATTGACTACAAACCATCTGACCTCTCTATTCTGGATGCTGCAGAAGAGGCCAATGATGAGGAGTCCAGTGATGAAGAGTTAGTATTATTGTGTACATTCTTTGGCTTTCTATTCCTCTAAGAAACATGTACAGTTGTTTTCTCCAAGTCTTAGCTCTGAATATACAGACAATTTTTCATACAGAATAACCTATCTTAAAATTAACTGGTTGCAGGTTGCAGTAATATTGGAGGAGGAACTGTTACACAAGAATGTACTGCAAGATGTCAAGAGACTAAACAGACCATCATACTGTCAGCCTGGAGACTTTTCACAGTTTTGTCAATCATTGTGCGACCAAACACACCAGCTTTGACAAAGCCTACATATGGTGACATCTTATGCACTTCTAAAATGATATTTAATTAATTTATGTTAAAAAAAATTCCATTTGTTCTACAAGTACAATAATCTTGTGAACATGTTAAAGTACATGAAAATGCTAATATTACGAAATTTATCTTTCCATAGCATCTATTGCTAACATCTTTGACCATATTCTGAAAGGATATAAAGAATGACCCAAATGACCACTGGTAGCGCTATCCTAGCTAATGATGGAGATGGTTAAGTTTCAGGCACAACTTTTCACATTTATACTGCATACACACAATACCTGTGGTGGGAGAAGCGCGTGTCACCTTCTCGTGGTTCCTACTGTGGATCATGACAACAAACTTTGCTGTCGTGTGAACTAAGAACAGCGCACACTGGTACTATCTCGTAAACTGTGGATATTGTGTTTGTTTGTTTTATACTGAATGGCTTGGTGCTTGGTGAAGTCATATCGGTTGCTGACTCGAGACAGTAGATGCATGGTTTTGTGTGCAAAGGGAAATGTGGTTGATACCAACTAAATATTCAATATTTTTTTTTAACTTTGAGCAAAGCCAAATGAAGTCTGTACACACAAGTGAAATGACAGTTGATGTAACAAAAGCCATACTAAGAGACATTGTGCATGATGTGGCTAACTGTCAACGCGATTGTTACTGACCATTGTAACCATGGAAGTTACTTCATTGGACGTTCACTGCCAGAAATCTGTGGCCAACAGGTGGATTGATATATGTTTTAATGCGTGTGTATCCGTTCTGATTGACTGAATGGAAAGACAGTCCAACAGTGAAGGAGTGTCGTCTCAAGCCGGGACTGATGATGTTGAATAAATGAGTGCTAGACTGATCTCCACTGACAATTGTGGGCATGCTCACACAACACTCGTGTGAAGTAACGAACGCAAGATGCTTGTGACGGCGAAAGTTCACTGTTGCAGATGGTATGCTGATGTGCACACTTATGAACTGGTTTGCGAAACACGATTCGTGAACGTTGATCGACAACCGCATCATGATACTGAGCGAGTGATTAATATATATCATGGACAATTCCCTGGACATTTAATGTGAACGTTGGCGCTTGCCGAAGATGTTGTTGATGTGTTCAGTAGAGCTGACCACAACTGACGTACGCCTGACCAAGTACGAAGAAGACCGATGGCCGGACAGACGAGCTGCCTGGACGACCTAGACGTAGATGCTTCCTACTACTGCTGCCTTCCAAGACCTGTCACCCCTTTCCCCCTCCCCCGGGTCCTTTTTAGGGCCCACCAATCCTCCTCATGAAACACGAAACACACGAAAGTGTGAGGCTGCAAAGCCATGATGTGCATCAGTGTGTGTGTTGTATTGGTGTATTGTGTTGCTGTGGGGGTATTGTGACTTGTTGTGTTGCTGTCAGTGTATTGTGATGTGTTGCTCTCAGTGTTTGTGATGTGATGTGTTGCTCTCAGTCTTTGTGATGTGTTGTGTTGCTGTCAGTGTTTGTGATCTGTTATGCTGCTGTCAGTGTTTGTGATGTGTTGTGTTGCTCTCAGTCTTTGTGATCTGTTATGCTGCTGTCAGTGTTTGTGATGTGTTGTGTTGCTGTCAGTGTATTGTGAACGAAAGACTTTCCCTTTTAACTTATTGAAAATGTTTCTCTCCAACATGACTCCCTCTACGTTTCTCCAAGCATTCTTCCCCCAAATCTTGCTCTACTTATTTTGGATTCTTCCATCCAGGGTCATCTCTAGCAGCTTGATGATGTGTCTTTGAAATGTGATGCTTCTGTATTTCTCAGGGTCTTGCACATCTCCCTTCTTTTTGGGACAATTAGCCCTGTTCGCCACTCCCCTGGTACTTTACCTTTCCTCATACATGTATTCAGCAGCCTCTTTGTCCAGCTGATTCCACTATCCCCCACTGCCATTACCATCTCCACATGCGTCTCATCGATACCAGGTGCTCTTCCCTTCTTCATCCCTTTCATCCCGGTTTGCATCTCTGTATCCGTAATATCAAATAAGGTGCGTACGGGGTGGCATTTTTCATCAAATAAATACACATATAGGGACGCTTATTCGACACTCAAGAGTATTGCTTTGTACAGGGGGTACAATTAGCTGTTTCTCCTTATATGTGATAGTTCTCCTAATCAACCCTTTAATTTTATTCCCTTTCGAAGCAGCAATCCAAAATTGCTCTGAAACTTTCATGTCAGCCCTAAATGTTACTCCCAAGTCCTTTTCTAGTGTGGTTCTGCCTAGTACAGCATCCTCTATTTTATATTCTTCGTCCATTTTCCGTGTAATTTTTTTGGCAATTTTTCTGACCATTTAACTAATTTATCTATATCATCCTGTAAACTTTGTTTATCCGTAACATTAGTAACTTTTCTGAATACTTTTGTGTCATCTGCAAATTTCGGTACTTTGCTAGAAATGTCATCTTCCAAATCATTTATATATATTAAAAACAATATAGGGCCTAATACTGATCCCTGCGGTACCAACAGATTTCCAGTTTGAAATCTAACCATCTACTATTACTCTCTGTGTAAGCCACTTTTCTATCCAGTTGATCACATAATTACCTATACCATGGGCGTTTAGTTTAAGTAACAATCTTTTGATGTGGCACTTTATCGAAAGCTTTCTGAAAATCTAAGCAGACAACATCCACTGGTGACCCATCATCTACCCACTTTGTAATTTCTTCCAAAAACATAAGAGATTGGTTAGACGTGACCTTGCTTTCAGGAACCCGTGTTGATATGTATTTATTAATTTATGTTTTACAAGGAATTCCATCATATGATCTCTAATTAATGTTTCGAGTAATTTACATACAACTGATGTTAAACTCACTGGTCTGTAATTTTCTGGCTTGTTCCTCGATCCCTTTTTAAATATAGCGGCGTAATGTTTGGTTCTTTCCATTCTGAAGGAACTATTCCTTCTTCTAGTGACAAGTTAAACAATTTTGCAATTTTGCTCAACAATTTCGTTCAGCAGTTTTGGTGGTATCCCATCAACTCCCGGTGATTTATTATCTTTCATCTTCTTAATTTTCTTTGCTATAATTTCAGGATTTACAAATAACTGCCCTAAATATTCTGATTTACTGCCCTCAAATTTAGTAAATGGAACTGGAAGTGAGCAGATATCTTCTGTGGTAAAGACTGTGCTGAAATACTCATTCAGGACCTCTGCCATTTGTAACCCGTCTGAAATTATGTTTCCACTGTTGTTTTCCAGTGGTCCGACCTTATCTTGAACTTTCTGTTTACTCCTTACATAAGCATAGGAAAACTCTTGCTGTCATGTTTTATATTACCTGCCAATTTTTTGTCAAAGGTTCTTTTAGATTTTCTAATTTCAGTTGTAGCTAGGTTAAGTGCCTGTTTGTAATTTGCATAGTCTTCATCCTTTCTGGTGCGCCTGTAAACCCTCCACATAGTTCGCTTAAACACTATTTTTTAATAGCTTCTTTTGAATTCTTTCTATGCTTTTCCTTAATTTTTAAGGGAACAAATTTATCGATGGTACTCCCAATTTCGTATTTTAGTATATTCCAACATTCAATTGCGGTCTTATTCATCAGCATGTTATTCCAATCTAGCTTTGCTAAGTATTTTCTCATATCTTTATAGTTACCTTTGTGGAAGTTTCTCCGATACGATTTTTTTTATATTTTTATTTTCTGATTTTACATTGATGTCAAAATGTATTTGATTGTGGTCACTGTTACCCAATTGTTCATGTATTTTTATATTATCCACTAATTCTTTTTGTGATGACAAAACTACATCTAATACATTACCTCCCCTGGTTGGTTCTAGCAGGTGCTGAGTAAGGAAGCTCTCCTGAATTAAAAATAGAAATCGTTGGTCCTCACCCCATGTACTCTCTAGAGATAGAAATATGTTTTCCTCACACAAGAAAGCTAGTAGAACTACAGGACATGAGGTAAAAGTGTCGATTAGATATCAGGAAGTACTCGTTCTCACAGAGCCAGAGGTCAATAATTAAATTAATAATGGAACAAATTGTCTGCGGATTTTGTGTAACTGCTAGCAGCGTGAATATGTTAAAAACAAGGTTCACACATATTTCAGGAGGGCGTGTAATCACACGTAGATGAACATTGTTGGACTCTCGATAAGCCAATGGCTTCCTTGTCCCTTGTCATCTGGGCGTTTGGCCTGGATGGCAAATCTCGTTAAATCTTGTAAAATCTAGTAATACGACAATCACGTAATGCGACATCTAGCGAGTGGTATGTAAAATAATTATTCTCCGGTGTTATCAGCGACACCTAGCGAGTGCAGTGTGCAAGTATCAAGGAATCTTAGTGGCTCACATGAAAATCCACGCTCGTTTGGCTGGGTGGTTATATTTTGCGTGCGTCCGGCCACTTCATTAAAATCTTATAAATTAATGGAAATAGTGGGTCTGTTGTGGTACATACGTGTGAAATAGTTACCAACGAAGGTTAGTATATAGCTTAGGTGATTGTGCTGCTACGTTTCGCTCATTTATTGCGAAATATTGGCAACGAAATGTTGGTTTCGTAGCTCTACCGTCTACGTCTACGTAAAATTGAGGTCAATCGGTTTGCTGTCCGTCCGTCATAGGAAGGATCGGTTTGTGACGCAGCGTTTGTCGTCATTCGTCACTAGATTCGTCCTACGTTATTGTGTGTAGTTGGATCTCCATATATGTTTTTTTTTGCGGCAAATTGATTAATTATTTTGTGTACGTAAAGTGGATTTTTACAAGATATTGTTTTGACGTTTTGTCATTTGCCACTCCACTTGTCTTTGACTTTGGGGTGTACCCCCCTGAATGAGAGGTAGGTCTAAACTGAGACCGAGTCGCGAGTGAAACTGATTTTGTAATGTAATACATTTCATAAATAAATAAGATCACACTCTTCTAGGCTTTAGAGATAGGAAAAGACATGCACTATTGTGGTAACTGGTAAAATTCAGCGAAATGTCTGCGTTAGACTTTAGTTTAGTAGAGTCTGGCTAGATGTTTATTTCAACATGGTTTGAACATTCAAATAATTTACAATATACACAAATATACAATGAAAGTGTTGTGCCAGCCTTTAGGAATAAATATATGCCTTTATGCCAAGGAGTTATGTGACTATTGTGTAGTCTACAATGCCCTGTTTTATTATTTTAGTAGTGTCTGACTAAAGGGTAGATGTCGCAGATGAGAAAGTTAATAATACAACATTGAACTGTATGAATGGTGAAATATATAAAACATTATTTCAAAAGCTGTTAGGTAATAGTGGTATTTATGGAAAAGAAACCCACCATAAATGCACCCATCTTAGGCAAAAGTTTGTCTTTATTGAAAATGACAGGTGATGATTCATGTCAACCAAAACATACTTTTTTGAGCCAATCAATTATTACCATTTTCACCACTACTGGAATTCATTCATTCAAGCGTTATCCAACTCTTAGTCCGACCATATTTTATTGTGTTTTTTTTCTTATTTATTATAAAAAAATTACCCATAATAGCCCCAAAGAGCCTTAACATTCCTCCATCGATTGATGTACCTCATCATGAATCAGGTTCGTTGATGTCCAGATCTGTAGTGTGTGAATAGTTTAATTAATATGAGCAGTCGGTTTAATATAAGAGTACGTATTTTTGCTACAAATCAGCAAAAGAATTTAATTAGATCTGGTAACATGTGAAAACACAAATATCCTTTTGTTATAGTATGTAGAGGTGGACCAACTTTTGTAATTCTTTGTAGATTTTTTACCGGACCTGGTCAGAAATAATTTAGTAGTTTGTCGAGTGATTTCTTCTAAATTAAATAACACTTTTGTTGCACCAATGAGCTAGTGTTTCTTAGACTCCTAGTGGATAGTAAGTAGGTTTGATTTTTTTTCAGAACGGTCTGGAATGTGATAAAATCTAATATTTGTTTTATTTTTTAACACATTATCCTGAGAAATGTTCAGTAGCATGTTTGTTTTGCTGTCTGTCCAGGGACCAGTACTTAGACGTTGCGCACCTTTGGGATCTAGCTCACAACTATGCCAGTGGCGTCAACTTCACAAAAAGACCCTCAGATGCCGATCAGTCACCTCCACCATCTGCTGCCGAAACCGCAACAAGATGGCCACCACAGCATCTACCCAACTACCCACATCTCACCCACTGTAGTTCGCACATCGCCGGTAGCACACTACCCACTGCAAGACATGGAACAGTACGTCGCAGCGCACACTGGTGGTCATGTTGCTGGTGGTGGTTCACCTCTGGAGACTTCGGCGCAATATTTCAATCCACACAGCCCTCCAATATTGAATCTGAGTCCGAACTTGAGTCCACGCGAGATGCAGCGCAATTCTCCCAGCTATGACTTGCGGGAAACCACGCGTCGCAGAAGTATACAAGGTGTGTAAATGTTTGTAATTGTTGTAGTATTGTTGATTTTGTTGTATGTTTCAAGGTGTTTGCTAGTGCTGCTAAATAATGTGATTGTGCTTTTTCTGACAAAATCAGATTGTACCTTTTGTCCTTTTCCATTTTACTTAATGTGCCTCTACACTCTATATCTTAAATGTTTTATTAGCTGATCACATATACAGTCAAATATCTGGGTGTGTAAATTGTAGTCTGTATAGGATGGTGCCATATGATACAATAATTGGTATATAAATTGCTATGTTGTATATATTATATGATAAACTTTTAATTAATTATGAAAGAAACACATGTTTATATGGTAATCTTTTATTTAATTATGAAAAAAATATGTAGAGGGAAACAAAGGTCGAGGTTTTGGGCCAATGCACCTATAACCGTTACTAAGAGATAACCATTTGCAATTACAATTAAGAATATCATGAACATTTGATCTGGCATGGTATCCGATATTCACCCCCTTGAAATATTCACCCCTGTTGAACAAACACATGACTGGTGAGCACTGTATAACTTGTACCCTAGGTTACCCGGATTTGCTGGTTAACATGTCAGCCCTCAGTCAACTGGAGAAATGACCATAGTCTCCCACTTTTAGAACACATTCTGAGTAAACCACTAGCATGATATTCTTTTAGTTGTATATGGTTTATTTTTTATCATCTCTTAAGTGCATAGCCCCAAAACCATTGCTTTGGTTTCGCTCTAATTTGGCTTCTTTGAAATTCGACACCCACTGATAGCTTTATTCACAATCTAAAACTATAACTACATGTTAAACAAGGGGTTCTACAGTAACATTAAATTAAATATTAAATATATATAATTAAATATATATAATATTATTAATACAGAATTACTAATACATTAAAGTCACTATATAGTCAAATTTACCAAGTGTCATGACACGTTTGTGCTTACATTAACTAGCAGTCAACATTTGTACTTTGTACTATAGATGTGTCATGTCACTGTCTTGTGTCTTCCTTGGGTTTGTGGACATGTTTTCAGACTGTATGTAAATGATTTGCACGCCAGTCACTTAAGTCCCCTTCTCAAGTTTGCGTGGCTCCTTAGAGCATTGTAGTTAAATACATGTCTGTTAAATCAACCAAAGACTACAAGACCTTTAAATGACCTAAATAAGCCTGACAAATATCACTTACTCTTTCTCCTCTTTCTTACCTTCAACTGTGGACAATACCACAATCTTCTAGTATTTCTTTTCAATACTTTGCTAACTGAGCAACCATAGACATACTCAACGCCTAAAATAAGACTAACATCTATTTTAGAGCAGTTTATTTTAATTTCTGCATATTATGGTACATAATGGAAAATAGATATAATAGTCCCATGCAACATAATATATTTTAGTGATTATCTGTAATGAATTATTTTAGTTAAAACGTTACAAGATGTAACTGAAAATAAAAAGTGTATATTCCATGACATGCCCTCTGCACATTGGCATCAAGAAACAGAAGAAATGTGTTCCAAATAATTGATTATGTGTAAGTTTATCGTTTAATAGTGGGTGGTATGCATGCACAATGTTACGTGATGTTACGGTTTTCATCACAAAACATCATAATTTTATATTTATGCATGGTTATTTTCAAATAACTTTTTGTGATATACGTGTAATAATTAATGGCTTTTGTATACCTGTTTAATGCATGTGTGTATAGCATTTTAATAATGTTCCAAATAGCCTAGAGACAAGTTAGTTTTCGGAGATGTGGATCCTCTTGCATATCCCGATAGAACGAGCAAAGATAGGTACATTAGACCAGTGCGTGGAACAGTCAGTCCTTGCAGATCCAGACTGTCAGTGTTTAGTGCTGCAGACATGCCATGCGCCATCTCTGAGCTAAATGGAAGTAACACACCAGATATCCTTCACTATCACCCTGTGTGCTGTGAAAGAAAGAACAGAACATTGTGGATATCTGTTATGTACAAAACCAGAACTCACATGATAGATATCATGCTCTTTGTGTGATGCAGGGTGCAAAACAACATGATAGATACTGCCCTCTCAGTGATGTGAGAGATGCAAAACAACATGATAGATATCGCACTAGAACTGAACACTCATCGCATACTAGATGTTCACGAAAGCATCACAACTTCACTGAATCAAACCTTCATGAATCAGACATTGTACTAGTTTTTTGCCCAGTCGGCGACAATAAAAGACTAGACAGTGCTTGATATGTATGCACCAGTTTAGCTGGCCAACCCACCTCCTCCCCACCCCATACATTGTGTATTTGTGCAGTGACCCTGTTTGACAGATCTGGGGCATTCCCATTCATCACTGCTGTGGCAGTGTGCCAGGCAGAGACCATAGTAAAGTGTAACCCTATGCAAGTAACCCCAGGGTGGGGCTGTCACAAAATAAAGCGGGTTAGGGACAATCGGGTTGAACTCCGCTGGGAGATATGCAGCTGGAGTATCTTGTGGAATAACGAGGTCTGCCATACACTGAGTCTGTAAATGAAAAGAATTCTACACAGAACATGTGTCCTAGAGGATATAGAGTAATGTTACTAAAGGAACAGTATAGGTTAGATGTCAGAAAGTATTAGGCCTGGAAAGGAAAGTACTTAGTTCTCACATAGGACAATAAATGAATGGAAGAAATTATTTAAGTACTCATTGTATGAATGCAAGCAGAGTATGCATATAAATATGTTTAAATTTACAAATATCTCAGAAAGACGGGTTACATGGATAACTTACCATTGGACTCTCGATAAACCAAAGACATAGGCTTCTTTGTCCACTGGGCATGTGGCATTTTTTCTTTGGATGGAAGTGTTGTTAAATCTTATTTATGTTTTGTACTGGTTTTATTCTACGTTTCACAACTAAGTGGCTCGAATAAAAAACATTCTTGGTTTGTTATGCATTTAAAATTTTATTTTTAATTTCTTTATGCATAATTGAACACAATGGTACAATATGTATAGTAAGAGCTTTGTGTATGCAGATTATACACACACACACACACGCACACATTTTGAGAAAGGGTAGATTTCACCAAAAGTATTAATTTTCTTGCAATAGGCCTATACAGAATATTATTTCAACTATTTCTGTCAAAATAATATGAAGATGGCATTTTCTCCTGTGCACTGGTGTTTATATTAGTTTTACGTCCCATTTTAAATATTTAGGAGAAACATTTTCAGTACAGAAACCAAGGTTTATACTAGTATAAACCATAGTTGCTACATTGAGATTGCTGAGAACCCCTGCCTGTCTGTTCACTGTACCCTGTCTCCCTGTTCACCCTGCATGACTTACTAGGGTGGTATATATTGTGCCTGTGCCAAGTCTTAATGGCCCTACATCACAAGGCACCCCACTCAGGTGTCTCCTGGGGCACATTTCAAAAACGTTATGCCCTGTCATTACAATGGTACAGGAAGTGCATTGAAGGGTGCAACAATAGGGTCAGGGGTGGCTGAGTGGGGGTAGAGTGGTTGTGTTTTACACCTGGCTGGGCACCTGAGGGAGGAGGAACGGGTGCTGGGGTGGAATGTGAAGGGCTTCAGTCAGGGCTACAGTTATGTACTGTAGCGAAACAAAAATTATGCTTGGGAAAGTGTCTTTTGACAAAATGTCTGGATACTTGCAGTTTTACTCAAGACTATACCCTGCTTTCCTGTTTCCTTGGTTTAGTTGTCCAAGGGAGTAGCGATCTATCCCCATTACCTCAGAAGGGAGATCATGGATGTACAGAGCTACTCAGTATCTGGAGGACTTTTAACCAGTGAGAGTGGAGACGTTTTGTCCGCTATACTGTTTAATCCCAGTCCTAACCAATTTAAATTAATACTCCAGCTGAGCTTGGCAGAGGAGCCACGGAAGGTACAGTCAGTTCTCAGAGATCTGGTCATTCATAACTGGATGGAGTCTTGTAGGTAATTAATAATGATGCCAAATAATCTCCTTAGTTTTCCTATTGGTGACAAATGGACACTTTAATTAATAATTTTTCTTAACGTACAGACTACATCAAATAATGTTTGGTGTAAACTAAATGTGAAAGCACACCCACACATATAGACAGATAATTACAGTAATTCACTATTTATTATGCAATTAAACTCGGTTAATTAATTTTTGTTTTACAACTAAATATACAAAAATGTATCTAAATTTTAGTTAACAAATTATTTTGTTTGGCAAAATGTCCATTGGTGAAATCTCCCACAGTCATTCAAAATGGCACTAAACATACGCGAGTGAAAACAGCATCAGCAAGAAGCTGAAATATTTCATTGTTTAGAACAGTATTAAATATTCATACTCAGTTCAGTACCAGAGTTCAAGACTGGTTTATCATTTATTACTTACAGTTTACTTAAATATGCCTCTAACCATCCATCAAATGCATTGTGTCGGAACTGTCATGTGTCATTATAACAGTCCAGATGTGGCTCCAAGCATAGCCAATAGCAGCAATGCTGGCCACAAATGGCCAGTTGTAAAGTGGACACATTTACTGGCAATGTTCGAAGCAGCTGCCATGTCAACGCTAATGTATGTTCACACACTCTCGCATGTGTAAAACACTTGCTCTTTTATTGGTCTTCAGAAAATAAATTCTGCCTATCCGCATGTGTAAATCAGATGATTCAATAGTCATGTTCTACGTGTATAGAAAGAGTCATTTAAAAATTATTTGCAATTTGAGATGGTCCCCCAACAATTGTATTGCCCATTGTATTGCCCCTGGCTGAGTACTTACCTACCTGAGCCTCACTGACCAATCTGTCTGGTCAAGCATGATGTGGGGAGGGGAGTCCAGCTGACAATTGTATGTGGTCAGCCATGTTATTACGCACCAGATGTCACTACTAGTAAATGTGAGTTTGTCGGCCACTGGATTTGTGCATGTATTTATTTTAAAATCTGTAACTAGACGAAAGCTGTTATCAAAATAGATTTTTAATGAACTTTGATTTTGTGTTGACTGTATTTCTCGCATAAGTTTAAATTCACACAGTTTGTGATTGAGAAGTATCAGCATCTAGGCTATAACGCTGGTGACATTTATTCCCATGAACCTGTCGTGGTCACTGTAACCCCCCACCAAACCAACGTACAGTTGAAATTTGTATCTGTTACTCGTTATCACATCAGTCTGTGTACAGTAGCTAGCTTGAATTTTTTTAAATGACAAATTCTTTGACACTAACCACATCCTCTGACACTAACTGCATCCTATGACACTAACAGTGTCAACTGACGCTATTGACATTCTGCAGTGTGTTGATGTCATACAGTATCTTCCATTGGGTCGCTCTTGGCTACGTTGAATGTCCTGTCTTCACAGAATCAGAATCGTCATTGCTTACAAGTTTGTTATATTTATGATTATATCCATAGACACATGCATCCACGGTCAGGTCTTAAACAGCTAACTACAATCATCAGGGGTGTGTCCAATTACACAAAATTATATCATTTACAATTACATTTCATTTTTAATTTCAGTTACAATTACACTCATAATTTTTCAATTCAATTGCAATTTCAATTACAATTATGTGGAATCAAATATATTCAGCATTTGTTAATTATATATTTTGCACATTGTGCTGAATTTCAATATTTTGTACACAACTGATAAACAACTATAAAGGTAATGTTTGTACATTTTGTTGAATTGTTAGCAGGCCTGTAGGTTAGAAACAATAACAACATTCCAACTGACATCTATTGAACTGAACTGGATGACTGTGGCTAAATACGTTTATTTAGTAGTCCATTAATCCAGTTATAGGGATGAGACTCTTTGGAAGCCGTGCCCGTGTGTGACATGTTTGCTAGCAGATTGCAATGAAGATTCGTTTAAAAGGGATACATTTTCTGGTGCACTTGTTTGATTATTTAAGCAGGTGTTATTATTGATTTTTAACCCGTGTGAGACTTAAATTATATTTTTATTGTTTTGTATAGTTTTGGATATGAAACGTACTGTAATTAATTGTAATTGAAATAAATTTTCAGTTATAAAAAAATATAACAATTACAGCAAAATTTTGAAACCATAATAAATTAGAGTTGCACAATTTTGCTGACAATCATTATGTCATCATTGTTGTCTAGGCAGCCACTGCCTTCATTCTTACTTACTGAGCAGTGATCTAACATTGGCTTATTGATCAGTACATTACGTTTCTTCAGGTAAGGTAAATGACAAAAAACACAAGACATTATAGTTTCATTCTGTCATACAACAAATATTATTTAATGTGAGGATGTTCGTTATCAAAAAAATTAACATTAAAATAATTTTTGCCCGGATCTAAATTCACATTAGAACCAGGATTGTAACACTGACAAAAACATTGTATTATGCAGTAGTCATTATAAAATACATGCTGTAATTTGACATCAAAAACATGTTTAATTTCTCACCATTAATCCAGTTTAGCCTTTTGAAATATCAGATGCTTACATAGAGATAGTAACAATAAAGGAGGTCCAAGTTCTCACAACGTATCAGCGATTATCTGATTACAGAGCCTTTGACACAGTAAGGTTATGCGGTTCTGTACCTGTAAGTTACATTACTGGACATTATGTGAATATATTATTGGGGAGAACTCCACTTA
This sequence comes from Lamellibrachia satsuma, assembly GCA_033239005.1. Lineage (NCBI taxonomy): Eukaryota > Metazoa > Annelida > Polychaeta > Sabellida > Siboglinidae > Lamellibrachia > Lamellibrachia satsuma. Next base: position 2,335,738 of record BSQZ01000034.1, on the reverse strand, counting down.
ATGCCCCCAGCCCTGGGGCGCTTCACAAAAGTCACCTAGTGCAACATTATCTAAGTTGGCCCAATCTGGTACTACATAACTTGTAGTTACAGGTACACAATCGCATTGTATTTATCAAAAATCATGTTATAGTATAAACTATATCTATTGTAAAATCTTGACTACCCATATATGTTGTAAAGAACCATAATTGTTTTTATATAATTTGACTGTTATCTGTTTAATTTGAATGTTTTATGACGAATGTCATGTTTACACTGATCACTGAATGGCAAGGTCGATATTCATAAACAGGTAACAATCAAATTGTGATTCAGCAACACATTTGGGCACTCAAGATAATAGAATAGATGTAGGTTAAAACTATATAATATGATCTTATGATAAAAACGAACACGTTTTGTACCTTAAATTTTAATAAACTAAATGGGTAAAACAACATGTTTAACCCGAACAAGGACACTATGTCATCACGGCAAGTGTCACAAATCTGAAACAAAGTCGGGTGTGGTCATTGTTACTGTGATATATTGTGTAACCTTGAGTGAAGTTAGAATATATACTATGATAATAGCATCACTTGAACAAACAGAACTTTGTTTCAACCAAAGAGGAAAAATAATAAAAAAAGTTTATTTATTAACACATTATTTCACGCCATTGTGACTTTGGACACAGATCATATATTGTAACTCATGTGTATCGGCAAAACAGTTATATTTCATAAAAACATAAAATGCAGTAGGTAACATGAAGGCCAAATCCACTAGTGACTCCCCCCATTAAAATTTTGTGGCTGAAACAAGGCCTGGGAAAAAACCTATCTCCTAGTAACTGTAAGCTTGTGGTTGGACCTTGGTTAATGTGGCTGTCAAAGCTTTGTTAGTTGATGAGAGTGTCGGATTTATAGAGGCAGCCGATCAATACTTAGTGACCACATTGGCTACCAGGGGAGCTGCACAGCATTGTGTGACCAATCAAAAGCTTTCCGTTGGGACGGCCCAAGGCCAGCCCTGCCAAGTTCTTGATGCCTTGTGTAGAAATAGTTTGTGCATATGCTTTAATAACGCGTTATTTGTCTTTAAATCGTGATTCAGTGCAGAGCATGCCTAATACGAAATGGTGAAGAAAGATCCTAATTTGAAAATGAAATTTTAGCATGTACTACAAGCAATTGTTTTAATAATAAATTCTTCCCACAACATTATCTCTAATTGTCCCCATACCCTGTGTTATAATAGTGCCATATACTTCACAAACTAAACCTGTTCATAAATATGAATTTAGGTCATTAGCCAGGTTTTGTAACAATACTATAACTACTTTGCTAGCAGTAGAAATAAGTACTAGCAGTTTAATTACATGTCACATTTAGTTACAACGATAATCCAGCTGGTTTTTTTATTTCAGTAGCATAAATTGTTTCCAGAATTGTTGCACATTTTTGGGTGTGTAATCAATCCATGCTCTCAAATTCATGTATAAGTTTGTAACTGGGCCCAACACTATTATCACATAGCACAGTGTTTTTAATGCTAAATGATGCTGTATTTTGGATGCATTCATAGCAACTTTGAGCTAGACTATGCCATGATATTTTGTTTGGTGGTCTAACATTAGGTACAAAAGAAGTCAATATGTGTAACAATTTATGTGTCAGACTGTCAAATAACAACGATGTATTACATTAAGTAATTAGATTAATTGCCATAGAAAATTGCTGGTGCTTATAAGGAATGTTCTTGGTTTTATTGCTGAAATGTATATACAGCTGTAATCGCAGAAATTCAGTGCATTGCAGCCTTCGGTATTAATCGCAACATATTTACTTACAATTATTGCTTTGGATCAAAGTCAATGAAATACCATTAGTTGTTTAATGATTCCTCGTCAGATGGATTCATTTCATGAACAATCAAACCTATCTAGTCTCCGCTACAACATTCTAGCTCATTTATACAAATTTGTTGTTTTGTTTTCATGACATCATCGGACAAATTATTAAATTAGTTTTGACCGGATGCAGTCAACATTTGGTGAAAGGTAAACGTGGTCCAGCTCTATATTATGTAATGCTGTAATATATAATACTATAATATAAGGCTATTTACACTTTGTCAAGTTACCTGATCTGATGACTAAAGTTAATTCTTTCAATGACTTTAACAGAAGAATGCACTCTTTTACTACAGTTTTAATAGACTGCGCATAATACGTAAATTATTTGCACACTACAAATTTGAACATCAAAGAACCTGATTTGCCATGGGTTAAATTCGTTGAGGGAAGTTATCCATATTTTATGCAAGATATAAATAATAAAAATGTTAATAAAAAATTTAATATTGATAAATTTCAGTAGTAATGCAGAATATTCACTCAGAAAGTACACTAGCAGTGTAGACACTAGTGTGTACCTTGTTAAAGGGTTATTTTTGTGATATTCATTAATGTGAGCTGCATTGGCAATTAATCCTCAGAAGCAGAGACCCTACACATTCACTGTAGCCAGATAGTTAAATTGCACATTTGGTTATGCGGGTGCGTGCATGCAGGCACCGTGCATGCGTGTGCATACACGTCTGCTTCCCTGCATGTGCCAGCATTGATTCCCTGTCAACTGGCAAGACACTCTTTCCATCAGTGGCAAACAGTCCAGTACTGGGGCAGCTGTCACCAGTTTCTGCATTTAACTCTTTGTGTCCTGCCGACCGTTAACCCATTCTCCCTCGTTGTCTTGCAGATCTGCACAACCAACAAATGTCGCATTCTCCTCAACTTTACTCCAACATAATCGCTGTTGACGCAGACCGAAAGGTGAGTGAACGTTTTACTAGTACACCAAACCACGTGTATAAATATGAATGTCATGAATTCTGTTTTTGACATGTTCCATTGTCAATTCTTTGGTGATTTCCCCAAGGCCGTGTGGGTATTTACTTTGGACATAAAAAAAATTATAAGGAAATGGTGGTATGTTGTTTTTACATTATGTAGAATGCATGAAAGCTGCAGATGAGATTCCTGGTGCCCATCATGTGAATGAAACGGAATGGGCATAAACAAAGCCAATGGCATCTTCCTTTGCTGTATATGCATCACTAAATATAGTGATATTCAAATTCTACATTCGTCTTGTTTTATATCACCATGCATTCGTAAGTGGGAACTGTAATGGACCCTGAAAGCTGAAACTACGGCAGTGAATGTATATGGAAGTCTGGTGTGAATCTATCACCTGAGAGCGTTGAATGTGTGCTGTCTGTGTTCGAGAGAATAAACAGCAGTTTTTATTGGTTAAATGAGCGCCTGTTTTATGGGCCATTGCCACTGAGGTTGGGGCATTGTGTTTATTACTTTTTATAACATCTTGGCTGTTTAAAAATAATACGCCAAAAATACACCGCGATAAACGACAGACCATAAAATCTTCATCTTCGAGAGTATAACTTTTTTCATTGGATGATATATTGGTATGCCAAATCCCCTTTTTTTTACAGTTTCTAACGGTAAATATACTGCAGTAATAAAGATTAAAACATGAGTATACATTTTTAAAAGAGAATTAGGTCATTTTAATTATAATTAACCCCATAATAGTTATCCATGAAAATCATTGTATATTCCTTTTAAAGCCGATGTAGTGGCTGTCACCAGTGTCCAATAGAGTTAAAACAACAAGGTCTTAATGAAATTGGTGTGTAGCACAAGCTTGTATGCATAATGGAGTTAGAGAGTTTGTCGCTGTCTGACAAACAACTCCCTAGCCAAGCTTGCAGTCAAGTCACTGTAGACAGAACTGTGCATGAATATAGAGAACTATGTTTACTCCTAGGATCAGACACATTAATAAAAGATAACATTTCAACATTAATATACTCTGATATCATATCTGTGTAAACATACAAACGCATAATGGCATTTTTAGTCTATTTTTGAACTGCCATGATTGCAGCCGTAATCCCTGGTTGATTTAGAGGCCTTCAATGTTATCAAGGTTGGCCCAGTAGTACCCCAGTTTGCCCAGTGCTACCCAGGTTGGCCCAGTAGTACCCCAGTTTGCCTAGTGCTACCCAGGTTGGCCCAATGCTACCTGGTTAACAACTTATCGTCTGATCTTTTGTCTTCAAGGAAAAAAAAAACAGTTTCAAAATGATAAATCTCAGTGTACAATTCGGACTTAACCCATGGATATAATAATTATGACCCTGTCAGCTATTATGTTTCCTATGCTTACCTACCAGTATAAATAAGGCCCCTTTGGGGGTCATTTTCTGGGTTAATAGTTCAGTTGACTTAAACCCACTATGATGCTATGCAGACTTCATGTCCCAAAGAGACACTTGGGGGGTCACTATATGTCTAGTGACAACTGGTTGTCGCTAAAAGGAAACCGGTCATTTCATGTTGTCAACTTCAATTGAACTGTCACTAACAAGATATTACCTTTAAAGTCTGATAATTTTTATTGTAAAATCATGTTTTATATTTTATGAACTATATTAGCTTTGTCACCCATATGTGTTTTCATGAGCCACAATTTATTGATGGTTTTTATTCATGTTGAATCATGTGCTTACATATGGCATTCAGACAGCTTAAAAGGTGGACTGGAATTGACGTATTGTTCTTAAGTTAATTATTACCTACCCCCAATTGTACACCTACAGTGAGGAAATATACTTGTTTTGTTAATTGTTTGTATTTTTGTAATTATCGTAGCTATACGGCTCCTCCGAGTGCTGTCTGTCTAACCTGGTTCACTTGTCCACCCTATTAGGTGGACCCTGCTGAAATGCAAGGTCGATATATGTAAGCATATTACATTCAAATTATATTTTAAAATTGTGGTTCATTAACACGCATTTCAGCAGTCAAGATATTATGTACAATAGATTTAGTCATTGTTATTTAGTATAAACAGTTTATGCTACATATAATGTGTTTACCATTCAAACGATCAGACTTCATATCCTTTCAATTATTATTCAAACATGATTTTATTAAAGATACAGTTCCCACCACCAGGTGTTCAGCAGGAGGGTCTGCTCGCTGTTTTTGACCTCCTTTCGCAGTACCACGATTTACAGCTGGTTGCCTCTGGTAAATTTGTGACTTTGTATTTGTGTCAACATGTGCATGTGTGCGTGGGTTCTATGTGACATTAAACCAAAGTGTGCAAGTGTGCGTGTGGATTCAGTCTTCAGTTCCATTGACACATGCAAACATCCTGCTTATTAAATTGCAGCCCAGCTACTTTGATGGCTGCACTAGTCTTATGTGGTGGTCATTAGAGCACATCTGGTGGTTAGTGCCTGGTCACTTCAGGTCCTTTCCTGGACACAACCAGAAAACTGACCAGCTGATAAAACAGCTTCGTTTATGTGTGTGGTTTAAACTGCCTTGTGCAGGAGGTTGAAAGGTCATGGCCTAGCTGGGGTTTTTGTTAATGAGGAAAACTGTCTACTTTGTGCATGAAGTTGGACACTGTAGAGACATGGTTGGCTATGATTTACATATTACCCCTGCAAGAAGAAACATTGATTGTGGCTAGTGGGGGCTGTAGATTTATTTACCATACAGGCTCTTGTGATACTATGCAGAAAGGGTTGCTCTGCCTTTCCAAGACTGTCCTTGTTCAAAACTGCTCCACATTAACCCTTGTAGTTCCAGTCATGACGTGTCAGATATAGGGAGTTTGTACAGAAAAGGAGGTTAAAACCACCTCTCAAAAACAGGATAATTTAAAACATTCTAGTGTGCGTGTGTGTGTGCGTGCGTGCGTGCCTGCGTGCGTGCCTGCGTGCGTGCATGCGTGTGTGTCATCGGTTGAATAAATCAGCTAAATTTTTTTTTGATTGCAGGAAATTAACCCAGAAAATGCCCATGAGGTATCCATAGATAATGACCCCTTCGCTGCAATCTACTGCCTGCAGCTGGCCTCTTGTTAGATTTCCCATGGCGCTAAAAATGTCAACTGTGCAAGAGTTAATGTTTGTTTTTGTGATGGGAACCACTATCAGAGTCATCACCAGGGCATATATCAGTACCTGGCGCTTCCTGGCATTGTGAGTCAGGACAGACATTTCATGGAAGGACTGTTGTACGTTGTTTTTGGCGACATGTTTTCGTGAAATGACTGTTCCGATAGTTAGAAAAAGAGCTGGACTGGTTGAAAACAGACAGTGGTGGATGCCTTTGGGGCTGGTTGAGTCTAGGCACTTGGTCAATGTACTTCTCTTCCCCATGGCTTTACAGGATAATCATTAGGTTGAGTCATGTAGTGGTCTTGTAGTATGATGCAGACTGGTTTAGTATAAGACATAAGAACCACACTTTATAGCTGTGTTTTATAATTCGGAGAACACAGAAATTGTTGATAAATATTCCTGTTATCACCGTGTGGATATAACTATATCTTGTCATTCATGGTTATGGATATTTTGAAACACATGATCCAAAATTGTGTGACTTGTAATGTCTGCTTCAAAGCTCTGTGGAAGTTGTAGTGGGAATTTTGCAATGCAGTCATGCCATTTTAACTAATATTCAGTTTGCCGCAGTAAATCTAAAATTATTTTTGCCAGACACTGCATAATTTTGTATTGGGCTAGCTCACCATCATCAACAATATGGAAATATTTCATCATATCAGTTCCCGCAGGCTGCCTACTGTATTGCCACACTATATCACTGTTGGACAAGGTCGTTTGTTTTATGTAAAAGATAATTTGCTAACGGTCTTGCTTTTAGCAATTGCATGTTTTCTGGCACTGACTATATATTAATTTTTGCACGTTGTTTGTTTCTTTTTTGATTTGGCAGGATTAATGCGTGTACAGGTAATAAAAAATAATATCTCTACAAAACGAAGCTTCCACACAGCTAAGGGGTTATCTCCACAGGGAATAGGGAAACTATCTCCACCTAATGAAGGGTATTTATAGAATTATTAATAAATTCTTGTAGTTATAGGATTTATCTGAATGTTTTCCAGTTAGACAGATATTTATAATCTGACTTGAAATCAATATCATTGATATATTGATGGTTTGAAAAACACCCACTCATGGACAGGAAATAATACTAAATAATTATACTAAAAAAGATAATGAAATAATACTAGTATAATGGCCCACAGAGACAGGCATCGATCCAAGGGGTCATGTATTAATCACAAAAGAATAATAATATAATAATAATAATGATAAAAAAATATGTAAAATTGTGTAGCATGCGAAACTATCTTTGCAATATGTGCGACTGAAATCGTTGAAAACGACAATTCATGTAATTTTGTGATTAATAGACGGCCCCTTGGATTGATGCTTGTTTGTCTCTGTGGGCCAGATTTCCAGTTTTACCCAGCTGGACATAGACTGGCTTCCTACAGACAGAGAGGATCAATGGAGCACTCCCAATACATGCTGGGAGTCTGCATCTGTCTCTGTCTGTCTGAGTCTCAACTTTCTGGTTTGCCTCAGTCTCCAGTCTGCATCAGTCTCTGGTCAGAGTCTATCCATTGGTCAGCTATGCATTGGTCAGTGTCTATCCATTGTCAGACAGGAGGCCTTGTGGCTGTAGCTAAAGGAAATGCTGAGTGCATGTTTGCTTGACTGAGTCAGAGCTGAAATCTGTGTGGGCTGTCTGTGTGCTCTACCAGCATGGCCTTGGACAAGACAGGAGGCCAGTGAATTGTAATGTCCCTGGTGGGTGCCAGACAGTGTAGAGCTGTGGCACAGGTCAGTTGTTATGGGCTCCCAGCTGTAGTCTGTCTGTCTCAGGGACCATGTATGTGTGGCTGGTTCTGCTCCATCAAGCTTCACCCAAGGATGTGGTTAGTTGTTGACCAAATGCAGGTTCTGTCCCACCAAGCTGGGCTGATTCTGGTCCACGGTGGGCTGGGGTCAGTTGCCAACTATTACACTGGCTTGATTCTCCTATCCAGTTATTGTGCATAGAGCGGAAACTATCACACGCCACCTTCCTCTGTCCTGAGCCACCGTAATTTTTTATGACCTCTCCCTCTCTTAAAAATTGCAAAAAATTCAAAGTTTCTTTCGGCCTTTGCCGTTTTCTTTTTCAGTTTGATTCTGCCCAGGTGCTGCGTTAGGTTGTCTTTCTGGTGGCGTTCTCAGCCTGAGCCTAGTATGGTCCACCTAACTTATTATCATGCCGTAATCATGTTTAAGTATATCGATTTCCCCAGTGAGTGACACCTGGTGGTTCTTATGTAGAACTCTGCCTTGCAAACACCGCTATAAATCTACACTATGCGGTGGTGATTCACTGGTATGTGTTTGTGTGCCTCAGCGGAAGGGGATTTTACCAGTGGTGCAGCATTTAGGGCAGTTGTATATCCCTGTAACCGATTCCATCAGCCATTCATAATGTGGTTTACTACCTACCTCTTTTGCTGACCGAAAAACACCTTTTGTGTGATCAATGGAGGCCGTGGTTGTACTGGTGATAGACGTGAGAGTTTAAGTCAGGCCATGTTGGGTTTGCCAATAGTTGCAGCCTCAATAGGTAGTTAAGATGGTTTTAGGTGAAGCCCTTTTCATATCGTGCATTTGTCCACGGGGTGACAAGGGTTTGATGTGGTGTCCAACAGGAAAACCACAATGCATGCGTCATTAGTTTGTGGTGAGGGTCTTCTTGAGGTCTGGACCAATTGGACAATGGTCTTGTCATGCCAATCATTAAGATTCATTACAGTTGGACAATGCTCTTGTCATGCCAATCATTAAGATTCATTACAATTCATTCGCAGTGAGAAACCCACTTTAGTGGCAGTGTAACTTCAAAGCCGGTGTATAAAAATTAAACCTTTTCTGATGCTGTACTTGTTTTTTAAATATTTTAAGTGACAGCATTTTTCTTAAATAAACTGGATGTACAGACAGAATATTGTAAAAGTGTTTATTTTATGGGTTATTATGGTCAAAATAAACAATACAGGATATGCATGTATTTTCTACCAGTTTGACTGAAAGATCACAATAGTAGCACACTTTGTATGGATGTTCTTTGTTTTAGCCAACCAAGATGTTATAAATACTAACAAATTCTGTCTTGCGGTATCCTGTAAAACAGCCGTTCAGTTAACGAATGAAAATCATTGTGTATTCCCTTTAACCGACAAACTTTTGTAACTTTGGATACTTGTGTCCTACAAATTTGTCTACCTTGCTACGTAATACAGATCTGAGAATACCACCGTCTTCATCCGTTCTACGTTCTTGTTTAGTTCAGTGAGACCAGTTGGTGCTTCCAATGATTGACAGGTGCCAATCCATAAGGTTCACATCAATCATTAATTATGAATCAGTTCATTCACCTTTCTCCGTGGTTGACTGCTAGTTTCATGGCATCTTGCACTGTGTTCCTGGAAATCAGGTTTTCTATGAAACACACCACACAAAACCACAAGGCCATTGACCACTGTCCTAGACTGTCTTCATAATATGGCTTCTCTGACCAGTTCCCCAAAGTAGAAAGGTTCTGTATGCAATAGTTTTGATGATTGCCCTAGTTCCTGTCCACGTGTGGACTGGTTTTGGAGGTGTGACAATTATATTGTTGTGTGCACTCCGATGTTTGTGAGATGCTCTTCATGTGTTTATATTCACCGAAGTCATCTGAGTTACTATGGCAGCCAGGCAGGATAGTGTCTGAGAATGGTCAAACAGAAAAATATCTCAGAATTATCAAGCTACATCATTCTAGCAACAGTGGGGGTGGGGGAGTTTGCAGAAATATTCCAGAATTATTAATCTGCATCATCCTAGCTTCATTAGGGGAATTGCAGAAAATTTATTGTTTCTGTACGTCATTGAATACTTGTATTGTAAAATATACAGGTAACGTTAATCATTCTTGCTGCATTCGTGATAGGCGGGCAGGTAAATTACCAAGAATCATTCATTGACGTAGGTTGTGTTAACCTTCATTTAAGTGGTGGGCAGAACGAAGTCCAGCAACTGTCCAATGAATGGTCAGTTGACGTCATCCTAGCTGTTGTGCTGTCTAAGCCTTGTGATATGATACGTCAAAAAACAATTTATTTGCACCGCATTGCACAACTGTATATGTTTACTGAAAGTACAGTGCTCAGCAAAACATTGCAGTAACTTAAAGTAGTGACGTGCCTAACGTGAGATCATGCAAGATTTTTCAACAAGTAGCAAGTTTGTCTCCGTTGACATTATACATGAGTAGATTTGATGTTTTCCCAAGGCCTTTGACGTAGTTTCAACAAGATACAACTTTGGAATATATGTTTACCTGTATCGGGATTCTTGTAATATATATATATTGAGTATTGCATCAGAAGAAACGTATCACAATTCATTGATGCAATGAATTCAATGAATTGTTACAGCCCTAGTGTTGTGTAATGTGAAGATTGTGGCTCGTAATTTTAGCATCTGGTGGCCTTGCTGTCATCCAACAACATTCCAGTGGTCATCAAACTGACCATTGCCATGCCATCTGGCTATACCTGCCACTGGCAAAAGGACTCTACTGAACTGGGTCAAAATGACGAAACAGTTTCCGCAGAAATTCACTGACCAGCAGAAAGTGGACATTAGCATTGGACAGCTGGGGGGAGTAGAAGTCCAGAAGTCCAAAGGTCATTGGAACATTGTCATATTCAGTAGTGTACCCTATGGCATTGTCAATAATAATGACATTGTTTTGAAATAGCAGTTCAACTGGATTATGTAACATGGTTCTGTTCTTAGTTAAAGATCCTTCTTTGATTCTCTTTTTTTGCTCATCTTGTTGAAGATTAATTTTGAAAAAATCAAACCTATCTAGTACCCACTACAACATGCTAGTTCATTTGTGCAAATGTGTTAGTTAGTTTTGATGAAATTGGTGGACAAACTGTTAAATTATTTTGACTGGGTCTGATAAAAATTTGGTTACAATACTGCTGAAATTTTTCACATCACACACTACAGATTTGAACATCGTCATCAGAACTGGTTCATGCTGAATTGAGGAGTGAGTTTTGATTCAGCGACACAGTAGTTATGTAGACAACCATGTGCTTTGCAGAGTACACTAGAGTAATTGTAAATACCCCTACCAACACCAGCTACGCTGACTGATCTGGCTGCATTGACAAGTTACACCGAAAATAGACGTGAAATATTTGCTGTTTCGGATGTGCCAGTAATGAAAGAATGAAACAAATTATGACAAGTTGTGTTAGGTCTAGTTAGTTCGGATCCATGATAGTGACAACTTGATCTTCAAAACATAGCAGATAAAAAACTGCATGTGCAGTAAACCTTTGAATCAGGGTCGGAAAATTACTTGACAGTGACAGACAGAAATCGGTGAGCAAAACACTCAGTTGCAGACAACAACGGTCTCTCACCTTGACCTCATTTCTTGCCAGAGTCAGTGGCAGTTTTTGGTTCCTATGCTGATAAATTGATTGTACTTCTAGCGTGTGTTATGTAAAAAAGAGTGATGTTTGTGAATGAAGATGACATGCTATTAGGCTGAGCCAAACAATGTCCTTCGTGATAGCAGTTTGATCTAAATTCCTACGTTCCACCATTTGAAAGTGGCACCCAAAGGGTCTGCAATAATTCCTCATAAATTCTACTGTATTTAGGCTGGGGATGTTGCAGCCGCAGTAGGAAATGTTTTGTGGTAAAGCAGCTGTTGTGCATATTGTGTAAATATTTCAAAACCATGTAAATGTATTTTCCCAATGTACTGTTAAATGTGGCTATGCACGAAGGCAAAGAACACAAAAAGAGTTGTAATTATGATTCTCCTATCTCTTAATGACTTGACATGTTTCTTGTTAATTTGCCTGTGAAGGAGAAGAAGATAGTTGAGCAGCCTAGATACCATTGATTGAGTGATTGGAGTAAACTGGAGACCCTGGGCTTCTATTCTAGGTTGCCTGGGGATGTTTGTAGTTGAGATTGTAGATATGGCCAGGCAGTAATGGCCCTGACATGGACTATCAGAGTAGTCTCTTTATAGTGCACCATGCCACTAGTGCTAGTGCATCCATCATCTTGTTGTAAGTACGCCAGCTGTGTTGGCTGCAGGGATATACTTGCCAGTTAGACATTTGGCCACAGACCATTCTCATATTCTGTACGCCATTACCCACATAAAGAGTCCACAGGAAAGTGAGAATTGTGTGTGATGTGTGAATTTTTCGAGCACTTTTGCATTGGATGAGGTAGTAAAGTTAAAGGTGCTTAATCAATTCGATTTTTTTGCTAGTCTCATTTCAAATAAATTTAGCGAAAAACCAAACCTACCTGGTATCCACTGCAACATGCTAGCTAGTTTGTGCAACTTTTGCATGTAGTTTTTGTGAAATCATCAGACAAACTATTAAATTAGTAATGTTTGTTCAAGCGTTAACTGAAGTGAAAATCGAAATGGTGAAAAATCACGATTTTCTTCCTTGGTGAAATTTTGTAACTTTGTCGTATGATCAGCGAGACGATGGAGGTCACAACCATAATCAGCATAGACCCATTTTACCATTTTAGATATCCACTATTTTGATACTGACCAGATCTACCGACTGGAACCGGATTCGCAATTATTGGCTGAACCATTTGAGGAAGCAGCTTTAATGTTTTCTGTACTATTGCATTAGAGCTTTCAATTTATGGCAATGAATAGATGCTGCTTGCTCACGTATCAGCACAGTAGCTATTCTGCAGAACGCACCAACATTTCAAAATCAGTCACTGGGCTGGGTCGAAATTTAGTTACACAAGGTCAGTTAATTGATGTTTAATGTGTTGTGAAAGTTTAGAGAAAACCATTGCAAAATTTCCATGGAATAATTGCCACTAACGACAGACGGGACTGGTCTAACCCCATTTGAAGTGGAAGATTTATACACAGGAAGTTTGGACCAAACTATCAGCTGGCCTGCTAAATTTTAGCCATTCAGGTTGCCTACGTCTGTGACATGCTAAGAAGTAATTGACCTTCCCACTTTACAAAATTTCTTGCATGCATGGGGGTCCTTTGTAGAGAGGAAGCAAGAGTAGCTGACATGTCACTTGAGGATTTAGTTGGAGAGGACTATTTCTGGACAACCAAACTCTGGTATTAATTGCTAGACAACCATCTGTGCTGTATGCTGGGCAGTAATCCAGTGCAAACAGTGCTGAATTGGATTGAATACGTTATCACACATGGCCTTGCATCAAAGGACTGTCTCTCCTATGATGACCTATAGTGATATAGTCTGCCAGTCATGCCGAGACTATTTTATCACAAAACCACACATAATCAGCCAACAGTGTAATGACACACCTATGACACTAATTTTGATAAGGCATGCAGGGCTTTACTAATAGAACATGTGCAGGGGTGTTTTCATGTTGGGACAGGATTTTTCTATAATATTACAAGCCTTTTGTATCCGTTTGTCTCCTTTGTGTCCGTACAGATATAGGGTATAATTCCCAAGTAAAAGCATTAAGTGGGTCTTCATTCATTCATTCATTCATCCCTTGACCGGGCCGATCGTAGGGGTGCGCGTTTGGAGGCTTCCACAGAGTTCTTTCTCCATCTGGACGGTTGTGAGCAGCATCGCATAATTCCTGTGGCTCTAGATCCATCCACCCTCAAATGTTGTCCATGTACATTTTTTGTGGTCTTCCTCGTTTTCTGCCACCTTTGACCGTGCTATGTAGTATTTCTTTGGCAAGTGTGTTGTGTCTGGTTGTATGACCAAACCATTGGAGTTTTCGACGTTTTACTGTGGCCAAAGACGGTTCTTGTGGTCCTGCAGCATCGGTGATGGCTTGCATTTCTGACATATATTTGTTATGTGGTTTCTGTAAGAAATTTTCAGGATCCGTCTGAAGTGGGTCTTAGACGTCCCATGATACACACACTTTTTTTTTAGTAAACAAACTTGTTATAAAATACTATAGTGGTAGCACTCCCACGTTTACGGATCGGTTATTCATAGAATCGTAGCGGTGTGACCGCCCCCGTTGTAGCCTTTGTTGTCCGGGTTCGTCCATTTTGTTCTCCTCTGTCGTAGGTTTTTATGTTGAAGCAAATGTCATCTCCCAGTATGCGTGTATGTTTCATAGTTGGTTGTCGGTTTCTATGGTATGACTTCCATCTAAATGTTGCGACTATTTAACTTGGGCAAACGACAGCAGACCCGCATGGGCTTCGTTTGTAATCTCGCGCGAACGCACCTATTGCCCCTTTGTGTTAGTGGTATCGTCTGCCATGCTAAACGTCGCGCGAATTATTAGTGGATCGACCGGAGCTGAAGGTTTACTAATAATATACTATTTTTGTCATAGGTTGAAAAACGACTTCTGAATGTAACGTATTTTTTAAAATATTGACTTGGAACTTTGTGGCTGGTGAAATTATAGCAAAACGTTGGATAGAAAATGGATAAGAGAGAAGAATGTTTAGAAAATACCAACCTGTCACCCCTCGTCGGCGTTGTTCTAAATTCCCGCTTTGACTCATGCGGGCGTACTGACCGAGCATGTGCGTGTGTATTTAATCGCGGTCACCTTTCAAGAAGTGCATATCCTGTTGGAGCAGATATATTTACTGGACTTTAGGCACGATAAACTAAGGAATACAGGCGAGTGATCGTGTTTGGTGATTTGAACTGCTGGTAAGAGATACTAGCAACGGATTTGTGACCCACGTTTAGAACGTTTCTGAGCTATCATGGATATTAGTGCGATGTCGGCTTGGCACATACCACTGCTATCGCCGCGCCAGACGGGGGCTGCGTCACCCCTACCTCGGATTCACGTTATGCCGGTAAGATTTTTAAACCGTTGTGTCCAGCAAGTGGCCCGATATCCTAGCTTTGGTTTTCAGTGAAAATGTGTGTGCTTTTCCCGTCGAATTCGCCATTAATTATGGAGTTATAAAATGTTAACCGCGGCTCCGCACGGCGAAACGCTCTCTGGTCGGAAGAATTCGGAGAAGCGAGGGCTGACGGCGGTCGTGTGGAAAACTGAAGTAGGGCATACAAGTTTTCTTGTGTGAACGTTATCATATACACTAAATGTATGACTGGTGTACGTTGAAACTGAATAAACCTAAGTTGGGCGGTGGTTCGGTGCAATCAGTGACCGAACTACGGTCTCACGATCGATCGGTGACAGCCCGGCGCTGCCACACGCATCAATCGCGTGTCGACCGATCGATAACGGCACGGTCAGATCGGGTCCTGTCTCAGGAATCCGGACGATATTGTTACCAACTTGTATACTTGCCAACTTTCTGCAAAGGTCGTGTGGAAATTCTTGTGCAAGTCCACGATAGACTGGAGAATGAAGTCGCACACGATTTCATCGTCTGGTTTCCGCGGTGGGGATCTTCCATAATTATAGCCTTAGCGCTAGGTTTAGCCTTAGAATGGCGATGCATTGAGATTGACATTGTTAAAAAAAATCTTACTAAAATATAACTAAATTAGTAAATATATCTGAATAGATTAGGTGTTAGTAAGGTTGTTTGTCAAACTAAGTAAAGTAGAATACATATTTTACATGTGTTAAGATAAGTTTGCCGTATGGTAGTTTTGTTGGATAAGATATTGCAGAATCACTGGCTTCCATTTATTTCATACCATAGCAAACATATTTCCAACTATATGCCTGTAAATTGGTGGGACATTTTTACAAGATTTCCTTGGCAGTCCCTATCCAAATGTCAACCTAGCAAAGGTTCCTGCGGTACACTATTAGTGCATGCACAGTCATGCACACCACACCAGCATTGCTTGTAAAAATTTAGGTGAAGCAATATATTTTCAGATGTAACAATCTACAGTAACTGCAGCCACTGCTGTTTTATGGCCTATACAGTGTGTCCATGCTAAATGTAGCACCCCTGCAAACAGACATGGGTTTAATTGCACCCCCAGAGGCAGGGACTGGTCATTACATTCAGCTCAAAGTAGTCAGTACATCTGTCTGTCTCTGAATGTCTGCACTTAATGGTGGACTAATTCATGTGTCCTGCCAGCTTGCTGATCAGCTGGTAAGCCAGTCACTGTTACAAGATAGAGGAGGTCTGGTAGTTTTTTTATCATAAAAAAATTCTATTTAGTGTAAAATATATATTCTAACATACTGGCTATCCAAATGTGTCTTAATGAATCACAATTAAAAAAATTATTTTACCAAATATCTGTGTAGAAATTCAGTATATTGGTAGATAGCTGTCAACAATTTCCAATTCCTGTGGGAAAAGTTTATCCAGTGTCAGGCGTTCCAAAGTTTCTCTCAGAAAATTTAAACATTATATTTCCCCCGAAACATAAACATTAAACAGATATTGGTCTTTTTTAATGTGGTCCATTAAAACAAATTTGGGCAGTGCAGTTGTTAGGGTAGATAATTATTATAGTATATAAAAAAATTATGTAGCATGATTTTACAATAACATTTTTGAACTTTGTACGTTTAAATACAAACTGTCCCAGTTTGCCATGATTTCTTATTACTTTGCACTCTCAAAAGCACATAGCTTTCTCAAGCCCCACCTTCGTGCAGTGGTGCTTTTACAAGCTAGTTTCCCCTGGCCAATGGCACCTGCTTTTATCTTTTTGTGAGTTTTAGCAGCAGGTGGCCAACAAGATCTGCACTGTTGTACCATTTCTTCTATATCTGATGCAGCTTTAACTGTTGGATAAATTATCTTATTAACCAGATGCAAATGATTAACGCACTGCTCCCCAAATCTAGATTTTATCCATACAAAATGTACTATTGATGTAGAGATATATCTGATACAGATATGTTAGTCATGGTTGCATTTATAGAGCTTATCTGTGTAGAGGATCCTCAAACAATCTCGTAGAATGCCCTATACAACTAGTCTTGCAGATCAGACAATCTGACAGTTTGCAATTCCTGTGTCAAAGCTTGTATTTTGTAGTGGCATGGAGAAGTAGATGTTTGTTCATAAATATTACAGAATCATATTAGCAGTAATGATTAGTTGATGTATTGTGATATTTAGTCACTCGATCCACATAACACTCTGCATCTTGCATATCATGACAAAAATGCTCACACAAGCGATACCAAACGTACATGCATTTATTTATTGAGTATATTTTTTATAAAATCTTTCAACTTATTGTACCATTGTTAGCACTTTTGAGTGGGCTTACTAGTATAAGCAACATGTTATAAATGTCCAATATTTTATTTATTACTTTCATACATTTTCTTTCTAAAACATGGTACATAACACATGTATACTATAAATTACTTGTTTAAATTAAATTGGTTGGTTTGTTAAGTTACACAAATCACATTATAAACCAGATCAAGATAGAAATGTGCCCCTCACACAGGCACCAACATGATCTTTAGAAGATCAGTGAGCTGAAATGCAAGATTGTAACATGAATTTTGTGCTTGCATGTCCAGTTCAGGGTGTAAAGGGTTAACCCTATCACTGTCTGGATGTGTCAGTCATGTGCCCCCCAGTTGAAAGCAACGGGTCTGAATGGGTTAACTATCCACTGACCAGTACGTGGCAATATCCATTTTCAGTACCACGTCAAACATTACCATCCCTACTATTGTGTGTGCTGCTGCCTTGCAGAATGGCAGAACAGCTGATTAGGGCCAGTGTTTTCAGCCCACGCTAAACCATTGTCAAGAGTGATGTGCTGTTGGACATGTGGTATCCCAATTATAGTAGGCTCCTTCCGTGCTTATCTTGCCACACCTAACACTAAACAGTTTTCCCAGTCCAAAAATTCAGGATTCTAGCAGTGGCCTGTCACATCTGCTATAATTGCAGTTAGACTCACAATCGCAGAGATGTTTGCTATATTTCCCTGCAATCCGTTATGTGGTGAACAGGTTGCACTACTTAGTCAGTTGTCACATTTTTGACATGCAGTTAGTTAACATTCACACATAGCACAAAATTAGATGTACATCAGGAAGAAACAAGAATCTTTAAAATTGATTAATGCCAATTTGATATTGCTTAACCATGCCTCTAAGCTCAGGTTCCCAATGATTTTGGCATACTATAAGTCAATGCATTGTGTGTGGTGTATTTGACAATTAATACATGCCCATGTGTAGGTGGACATAGCGTACACAAGGGTCAACACTGTAAATATTCTGTCAGCTGTTACACATCACTGACTGAAGTTGATAACCTGTAGATGTTTGAATTATTAATTTCTTTGTTGTGTCCAGTCTCATGTGTTTCATACTCTACACATCCTATTCTATGCCAAACAACCCGTTGCTGTGGTAACCATACAGGTGAATCGGTCACTCACATCGATGTTGTGGGGGACTCCAATGAGAGCTTCGTTTCAATGAGACTCAACTCATGTCTTGTTCTGTTGAGTGGCCGCCACGTAGCATGCGCACCGCTGAATTATTTACTGAAAAGCAGTGTGTATTCATCTGTGTGTGTGCATGCGTGCGAGCCTGCCTGCCTGCCTGCGTGCTCTAGAGTGGGGAGGGTCTTAGGAATTGGTGAAGCTTTTAGATGGCCCGGTCACCGAGGGCCACGCAATGGTTGAGTGCACGAGAAAGGTGTTCCAGTGTTAATGCCTCTTAGCTGACCTGGCTGGATAGGTACAGTTTGAATGGAGTGCATTTTCCTGTCCGGTAACCGTTTGTTTAGAAGTACCGCCTGTAACTATTTGGTGTCTTCTCTCTACTCAACTGCATTTTTAAACTGTGCTTAGCTTGCGGCAGATGGGGATTGGTTTTAAGCTGTGGATCTGTCTGTTCGTTCATGCCTGATGGATTGTTACTTCTTCTGGCTGTAAAGTGATTGTTGAAAGTAATCTCTGTCTGCTGAAGACTGGACATTTTGTAACTGTTTCCTGTTTTGCTACAAAGTTTCTTAATAAGAAGAGTGCTAGCTGTTGCAGTGTTAATCGGAAAGTTCATTTAATCAAATCCTTATTAATAAAATCGTACTAAGTACTGGGATCAATTGCCAGAACACTCTTCTCGCATAGTCAATTTTGCAACTATGGAGCAGCAAAACCTAGCATTTGTCTCACGAGACAGAAGGTGGTGACCGTATTGTACACTCATGCACAATTTTGCATGTGCCCACGCACGTTGAGAATGTAGTAAACAAGCATGGATTTATTAATTCAGCATAAAGCATGCTCCATTCCTTTATAATTTGATTCGCCTTTGCCGCCATTGCTATTGTTCTGTGCGGTACAAATGATTCAGAGGCATTACTCCTGTTTATGCCGCCATCTCTGTAACTTTCTCATTGAAGAAATCCACAGATTCTTCATAAAAACATTGACTGATAATTTTGTCGGCTGTGCGTAGGTTCTGCGTGTTGTTTCATCTCACCTGTAATCGATTTAACAGCAGGTGAGCACTCCCCAGCCCAGGTGATTGTTCACTGTGTCACCTTCTTGACCCGGTGTTTTTTATCCGCTCCAGTCATCAGGTACATCAGATAAGTCGTGATCGCGTTAGCGGAGGGGCGACACAGTTGGTTTATGTGGCGGTCTCGACAGCTGATAACCACGGCACAAAGACAGTCTGATCGGTGCAGCTTGGCTCGCCTGGCTGTCACACAGTCACTCAGTGTTTTGGTTTCACGTTTGTTTGATGGTGGACTTTCTGGTGGATGTTTATTGAATTTATCACATGGTGCATATGGCCAAGTGTGTATATATATATATATATATATATATATATATATATATATACATATACATATACATATACATATACATATACATATACATATACATATACATATATATATATATATATATATATATATTGCTTTTGTATTCCTATGGTTATGTATTGAAATTGTTTATTTCTCTCACCTCAAAAGTATTCAAGGGTGAAATGTCAATGACTGTTCCTGTCTGACTGCCCCCCACTATCCAACCACCCATCCACCCTCCAGGATGTTGACTTGGTGGGCTTCAAAGCAAGTGGTAGTTGGGACAGTAAGCCCTGGGGGGAACTAGTGGGTGAAACCAGTGGGTGGGCAATGGCAGGGACATATTTCTAAGCTGAGCCCCTGTCTTGCTACATTGACAGGCAGCTGTGCATTAAGGGGTCATTTCCATTTTCTAAGTACATCACATTTTATTGTAGTGTCCCACCGCCTGCTTTCGTTGAATTACCATTTACTCGTAAGATGTGTACTTGAAAGGAATGTACGATTTTTATTGGTTAACTGAATGACTGTTTTGCGGGACATTACATCTGAGGTTGGAACATTGAACTTATTAGTATTTATAGCACATTAGTATTTATAACAAGTCAGGTTTTTTAATATCCATACCATATGTGTTATAATTGTCATGTTTCATGTCTTTATTTTGTAAATAATACATTTTGTAAATAATACATACATGATTTGCCTGTTTGATGAAACTTAAGTATAGCATTGTTAATTTAAATTAGCTTTGAGATTGGAAAACTAAGAGTAAGACCTGTGGGGCATTTTTAATATGAAACCCCATACCAGTTAACTATGAATATCTCCATTTAAACTTGTAAAATGTGTCAAAAGTGCATGACTTTTGTGATGGTCCCCAGAAATACCACCTTGTGATTAAACAGCCAGTCAGTGGAGACTAGTGTAAACATTTCTACCTTGTCAGTTTTATTGTGATTTTGCTTGGAAGTTGCCTGAGCCTGTGGCTTTGTCACCTGAAGCCTTATGTATTTTCAAATGTCTGGTGGCCAAAGCAGATATATCCAATGCAGTAAATGGCTTCAAGTTTCACAGCTGCTTGAAAACTGTCGGTATCGTTTGCCAATTTCCTCTGCCTTTATATCCATCTGTGTTGGTTACAAAGTGTTAACGCATGTTTCATTCACAAGTGTAAGTTGAGATTTACTTAAGTTGGGAATGGATACCGAGGAAGAAAGACTACAGTTGATGCATGCTGGCGTGTTTGTTCATAAATGATCTTTCCATGACAGCAATTCTTCTAGTATCATACTGCATATATGTAATGGAGTATCTTGGTAATTTCAATAACTCATTTGATTTGTAATCATCTTGAATTGCATGCATGTTATCCTTTTTATGTAGAGTGATGACGTATAATGGTATGCTGGGGAATTAGTATTGGTGGAATGTTACGCTGCTGCCTTATGGTGAATGTCCGGTTGTAATTGTTCTTGTGTACAGGTCTTGTAAGCATTGTGTTCTGTTTAATTACTACAATCTCTACATACAATAATTTGGACATATCACTGACGTGGTTGTGTTTCTACTTCTGTCTAGCGGGGACAGAGTAATGCGTTCTGATCAACGAATGTTGAAGGGATGCGGTAGAAATGGGACACTTCTGTGGCAATAAAAATTACAGGCCTGTTGGCTGCAAGTTGCCGCATTGCTATTAATTCTTTTTAGTTTTCATGTATGTAAATTTGTACCTGTATGTGTTAATTTTATGGAGTTGAATTAAGCCGATGTTTGTTTGCAGTCGGAAAGCCCAACACGCAAGCGACAGAAGTTGTCTCACGGTGTCATTGACCTCACCCAGTCACCCAGCCCGCCCCCTGTCTTCCACCAGCACTGGGACACCATGGCAACCAGCGAAAACATGGTGCGGCTACAGCCCACCAGGCGGTGCAGCACAGTACAGCAGCAGCGCCGTCTGTCTGTGGAACGCAGAAGCTTGGCAAGAGCAAAAAGGAGGTGGGTGTTTGCTACTAAAAGGGGTCTGTCACACTCAGGGTTGGTGTCAAATGTGGTTTTGTGGATAAAATACTAAGATGTTTTTATTATATATATACATGTATATTTATATAAATAAACTTGATCAAATGCATACATGCCAATATGTTCTATTAAAATTTCAAACACAATGCCATGTACATTTTAAATTCAAATATGCTATTTGGCTCAGGTGGGCCAAAATAATTTACATATGTTCTATTATTTTAATAGTTTATGTTTTTATAGAATATTATTGGTAAAATAAATGGTGAAAAGTAGATTAGGTAGGTATGTATTTACTAATATTTAAGATCCCAGAATGTGCATGTTCAGACAGGTCAGATACACCAAATACAAGTTGCTGCATTTTGCATGTATTTTCAAATACACCAGATATGAACATCAGATAAAAAATTCTGGAAAAAGTCACAATTATGCCAAATAAGCATATTTAAATATAAATACGTATATGAGCCAAATTCTGCCATGCCTGTGTGAAGTCATGATAGATTCTTGTCAAGGTTTGTGTATGCAGCAAGTTAGGCCAACTTAAGGCCTTGACATTTAACAAGATTGGTATCCAAAGCAGTAAAGCTGACTAGGAAAACATTGACTTACCGTGTCAATATTTTCTTCATTTTCTTCATTCCACATTTACAAAGATTTCAATTTCAGGCTAATATTAATTTAATCTTTACTTAGCTTACGTTTAGTCTTGATAATAAAAACTAACCCTTCTATCTGCGCGCACATAACTTACATGACAGAGAATTTATGTAATAACCAGCAACAGTATCTACTCTGCCAATAAATGTTTGGTGTGTACTCTATGTTGACCAGTACCTATGTAGCTAATATACCGATGCTACCTTTGTTCACTGTTGTCACGGCAACCGCCATATATATATAATATATATACATACATACATTAAACCTCAGATCCCCCCACGTGACAACACTTGAAAATTGTCCTTTTTGCTGTAACCATCATATACCATTCATGTTCAGCCATCATAACTGCCTACATGTGCGCATATTTAGCACCTTGATTAACTGTGATCAGAATATTAAATTTATGCCATTTTTGGGGAAAATATTTAGACCTGTGATGCTAAACATGAAACCAGTTTTATTTAGTGTCAAACATTTGAAATCATCATGAAGGGATATGTCATAAGTTGTGTTTGTTACATCAATTCAAGTGAATCTGTGTTATTGTTACTTGGGTTGATTGGTCATTATGGTACTAACAAAATCCCAGATTTTTTTATGGTACAAAAACATTGCAATGAAATAACATGGCACCTTTGTCTTGTTGTAGAATCCCTGTTCCGCAGTAAATATAGTGATAAACAAATGCATATATTCGTACAGTTTGTTTGAAAACCGTGATGTTACTACCTGCCTGGAAGGCACCCACAGTTAGTATGAAACAGGCATAATTATTAATATCACACAACAGCTAAATGACATAATGTTGCCTCATGAAACATTTACAGCAGGTCATTAATCTTGCTACAGTACATAATGGTACAATTATTATCCAATTAATCTAATTATGAACGATCTAACCAAGACATTGTTTCAAATGGTGCAGTAGTTTGGTAAAATCTATTTAGAAAATGATAATGTATACGTCAGCGTTTGAAATTAAGGCCTTTCTATCGGCGGCCACCGCCGATTAAAAATGCTTCCCGTCAATTCAATTAGCCAAAATGCGCAAGTTATCGGCCCCACCCCGCCGATTCATCCCAGCGGCCACAGCTGTATTAGTAAAGCATTACTAATCTATGCTAATTCGATTAAAAATGCAGTTGTGACAAACCTCATCTTCCTTGCCAGCGACAGATCACTGCGAAGGCAGGGTCCAGCTGCACATGCAAGTGTGACATGGATGCCTATTTGATAATTCAAATTTAATGACGTCAGTATATTGGGGAATACCAGGGAAACACCAAAGCAAAGATGGTGGGGAATCATAGTTCGAATTCGGAAAAAAATTACTTCATACTGGTGATACCTTGGAGGCAGACATCTGATTAATGTGATATTTGGAGTAAATTGAGAAAGGCATAGATTTTTGTCCATGCCAGCCAGGCCCAGCCAGCCTCGTGGCAATATGCGCGAAATGTCGGCATCAAACATAATGTTGCTTTCAACAATTGTAACTGTTTAGCAAACAAAATTCTCATTGAAATATTTATTAAATTCACTACTTTATTTTATTGGTCGGCTAGTTACATGAAATGAACGACAATATGTGGTATGATTTATATTTATTAAATTATTATTTATTTTAATTTAAAGTAGTGTCTGTTTTTGTTTTTTACGCATGAAAACGTTTCTTTATTACATTATAATTTATAAATTTGGTGGGGCCAGTGCAAACCCACCTGGGCCGGTTCAAAAAAGAACTGGGCCAATAAAAAAATCTGGGCCAGTTATTTTTTTGCTAATTTCAGATACTGTATATATATGCATTTACTTTCCCCTTTTATCATACATCGATTTAATCCAAAAAACTGAGATACCCGCAAGAAACAATTATGTATGTTGATTTGTCAGTGGGTGACGTAAAATAACCTAACCTGTGGGTAATTATTATGTAGAACTTATTTTTGTCAAATGCATAATATTATATATTTTCGTTATATACATAATATATATTTTTGTCAAATACATAATATTATATATTCCAAACGTTTTTATACTTGCATCTAATCATGAAGCACGATGAATTGATGAAATATTACAAGGAAATTAACATTTATACATAAGTTTCCAGAAGTTTCAGTTAATATCATGTTATTTTGCTTGAACATATTGGAGTTTGTACATTGAACTTAAGGATTAAACACTAAACAAGACCTTTACAACACTGGTACCAGCTAGAGGCGTGTTGTATTAGTCAATAAACAGAACCCATGAGACTGTCCCTCCTCACAGTGACATGTCAAGGTCCATTCACAGACAAAGGATCTACTAGTACTAGTAGTGATGTGTCATTGCTCAGGCAGTGCTTAGCACTAAATGTTGCCTTGACTGAACTACCTCTAGTGTACAGTGTAGAAATCTGGACGGATGATTTATGTGAGTCGGTTGTTTTCCTGTGGTGCTCAATCTGGAAGTAAAGGCTTTTTCTGCGAACGGGTGTGGGCTACACGTGGGATAAAAATCATAAGCCAATGACTTCTTTGTCTCTTTTCAATATGGAGCCTATTGCTCTGGATGACAGTCTTATTAATCTTGTGTCTCTAATTGTCTATTTCAAAAGAACCTGCCGTAAAGACATTGATTTTGTTCTCAGTTCTGCAACTCGACGTCGCAATCGTGAACGACACGCAATGCGCCCTAGTGAGTCGCCAGAGAGACGGGCATTCCAGCCACCCCCAAACGTGAGCGCCAGACATATGCACCCAGCCGCCATGCTGCAGCACCCTCCACTGCCCCACCACCAGAGGCAGCACCAGCATCCTGTAGTAGTTGACATGGAACAGGTGAGGAGAACGGCTGTTTGAACAACAGCCTTTTAAAATCCCTTGTCAATTAATTTAACCAAATTAGCCCATCACGAATCAGATTTGTTGATGTTCAGATATATAGGGGATGAATAGTTATACACACGGTTGACTTAATAAAAGAAGGCATACATTTGTTAAGATTGTCAAAAGAATTGACTGTGATCATTAGGTCGTGTAACTTATGAAATTGTGAATAGCCTTATGCTATAGTATACAGAGCCGGGCCACTTTTGGCATTTCTTTGCCAAATTGTTTATATAATTTAATAGTTTGTTCAATGATTTAACCAAAACTTAATAACAAATTGTGCAAACGAGCTAGTGTGTCATAGTAGTAATTAAATAGGTTAATTTTGTTAAATGGAGGAAGGATCTTTAAATACAGTTATTTTTTATATTTGCAGATGCCCGTGTCAACGAACCCGGTGAACGTTGCGCCGTACGGCATCCCGATGTGCACAGCGCTGCACCACCTACCAATGTGTGCGAGCGCCGCCGCAGCAGCTGCAGCCGCTGCACACATACCGCTGTGCACTACGCAGCCCACGTGGTCATTCCCCGCGTGCGCGATGCCCGTGCCAACCTGCAGCATACAACACATGCCCATGTGTAGTCTGCAGCAGATCCCCGTGGGCGCCACCCCCCACCCTCTACCTCAGATGGTCGCCTCGCATCACCC
This sequence comes from Lamellibrachia satsuma, assembly GCA_033239005.1. Lineage (NCBI taxonomy): Eukaryota > Metazoa > Annelida > Polychaeta > Sabellida > Siboglinidae > Lamellibrachia > Lamellibrachia satsuma. Next base: position 2,309,819 of record BSQZ01000034.1, on the reverse strand, counting down.
CGTGCCCCCACCGCCCCATCTGGCGCCCCAGCAGCACCCCCACCAGAGGCGCCACCCCCAGCAGCCCCAGCCGCATCCTCAGCACCCTCAGCACCAACAACAACGTAACAACCTAACGACAGCCGCAGGACCTCACTTTCCCACGCCACCCGTAGTCACACGGGTAAGTTGTCATAGTTACACAGGATCACGCTTGGGGAAATGTTTTAAAAAAATTATTTTTAATTAATTTTTATACAATTATTTTTATTAAATATTCTTTAAAATTATGTTAGCAATTTCAAGACAGTTGTATCTTTCCCTCTGTATAAATGTTGCATAACAGTGGTGAAAATTTTATACGTAGTAATATTTTGCATTGAAAATTTTTTTCGTGATGTGTTAAATTTGTCCTCCAGCAAATGTAGATGTTGAGAAAGTCAGTACTTCATACTTAACCTGCAAAAATGTCTTCCCATCCACTGTGCCCATGTTGTTGAATGTGTAACCCTACGAAGGGACGTCCAGTCATGGTAACCCTCTTGCACAGTTTCACATCTCCGCTCTTCAGTCTCATGAGGACGAGGTCCATCTCATCGCCGAACGCCGATCTGTGTATCAGCACATTCCTACAGTGGCGCCACCACACCATGTGTCCACGCCGCTGTCCCTCAATTCCTCACAGCCGATGCTGCTTCAAGAGCCAACAGTCCACGCAGCGACTCACGAACTCATTGTGAGTTTCCACATCTGCCATGAACTTAATTTTGGCTAATATATTATATATATTTATAAAGAAATTATTGTTTTTTATTGACTATTATTTTGTTATATTGCCATATTTATATCCTAATAATAATTATCTTTAGTAGTGTTTTATTCTGTTTGTTTATTTAGTAATTGTAGATCATGTTATTAATTTTTTTTTATGTTGCAAAGTGTTACGTAATTATAATCTTGCAGGTGGCAACGTATAAAATATGTTATTGTGTCTTTCTCTTTTTGTGCTACAGATATCAGTTTTGACTCATTATCAGTCAATATTTACTGTTTTTCACAAAAATTTTCACCTTAGAAAACAGTAAATAATAGAATAATTTGAACAATTATTTCCTTCTTCTATTATAGTTTACTTTCATACTATTCTATATACAACATCCTATACAATATAAGATGTCAATTGCATTGTCAACATGTTTCTGTCACAAATAACTTGCATCACTTTCCTTGTGACTGCAGCGTCAATAAATCAAAACTATCACCTTGAAGAATCTGTCTCTATGTTGACGTAACTGTTGTAGCATCCGTTGTCAAGATTCCATCGCAGTTCAGGAAATCGCAGTCGTTTGATGTCGATGGCCCCTGCCCCGCCACCCTACCCTGGCTTCCTTCTACATTTCCTGTAAGTACCAACCTTGTGTTGCACCAACGTCTGGCTTAATTTTTTTAACATAAAGCAGAAATATAGACAATTGAGGTGCACTACCTGAACTAAGATTCCTGGAGATATATTGTACTTTTATGTTAATCTTAAATTAACAATATTACATGATACTATTAAAACTCCCTCCTCAGCTGATTGATGTTTAACTCTCTAGTATGTGAATAGTAATATGTGCAGTCAGTTAAATGTAGTATGTGAATAGTAATATGCGCAGTTAGTTAAATATAGGAGTCCATCATTTTTTTAAGATCATTGAAAGATTTGACTTTGAACATTCAAATGAGTAACTTGCAGAAATGTGAGTAGCATTATGTCATTGTATATAGAGCCATACCACTTTTGTTCCTTTTTTGTTGAATTATGAGTAGATCTGGTCAGAAATAATTTAATAGTTTGTCCGATGATTTGAACTAAATACAAAATTTGCAGTTGTAGTGGATAGTGGATACTGCTAGATGGAGTTCATTTTCACAAAGTGACTCTAAAGTGAGTGAAAAAGTGGGAAAAAACAAATCCAGGAAGGACCATTAATATGAGCTCTCAGAACTATAAAGTTAGAAGTGAACAGTTACAGATATGTATAAGTTGTCTGCGTGAGTGTAACCGATGCATGTCACGTTTCAGAGCCATGCTTGGCAACCCACCAGTGCCTCCTTACGGCATGGACCCGAATGAAGAGGCGGCTGAAGTTGAGAACTATGAGGTAGGCACTTCTCTTTGTTAACATTAATGACTGGTGTGGCGTTCTCAGTAATTTTGTAGGTCTTATTGACATCTATGCAAGTTGATGTTAATTATGTTAATTTATTTGTATATCTTAATAGACTTTGTTTGTACAAACAGTGATTAGCATAAGCTAGAAACTGGCGCGTCAAATAACTTTTTTATTTATAGAGCTGCTTGTAAAAAATAAATGTCATTTTAGAGAATTCTGGGTGGCAAACACATTTAATTAGTTATCTGGGTGGGCAGCAAACACATTTGTTTAGTTATCTGGGTGGGCAACAAACACATTTGTTTAGTTATCTGGGTGGGCAGCATACACATTTGATTAGTTATCTGGGTGGGCAGCAGACACATTTAATTAGTTATCTGGGTGGGCAGCAAACACATTTAATTAGTTATCTGGGTGGGCAGCAAACACATTTAATTAGTTATCTGGGTGGGCAGCAAACACATTTAATTAGTTATCTGGGTGGGCAGCAGGCACATTTGTTTAGTTATCTGGGTGTGGGGGGCAAACACATTTAATTAGTTATCTGGGTGGGCAGCAAACACATTTAATTAGTTATCTGGGTGGGCAGCAAACACATTTGTTTAGTTATCTGGGTGGGCAGCATACACATTTAATTAGTTATCTGGGTGTGGGGGGCAAACACATTTAATTAGTTATCTGGGTGGGCAGCAAACACATTTAATTAGTTATCTGGGTGGGCAGCAAACACATTTGTTTAGTTATCTGGGTGGGCAGCAAACACATTTAATTAGTTATCTGGGTGTGGGGGGCAAACACATTTAATTAGTTATCTGCGTGGGCAGCATACACATTTAATTAGTTATCTGCGTGGGCAGCAAACACATTTAATTAGTTATGTGAATGGGCAGCAAACACATTTAATTAGTTATGTGAGTGGGCAGCAAACACATTTAATTAGTTATGTGGGTGGGCAGCAGTCACATTTAATTAGTTATGTGGGTGGGATGCAGTCACGTTCCCATTCGGTATTATGATATGGTGCACTGTACATTTCTAGTGTGTGCATACCTACTGCATGCATGCATAAAGCTACAACACGACACTAAATTAAAATGATCTCCAAGTTAATAAGAGTTGTGTTGTCTTTCAAATTGTTATGCGTCGTAAGTAATTGAGCTATGTTATAAATTGAATAACTACACAGCAAATATTTAAGTCACCATGTAAATAAAATTACATCACAATGTTATTCTGCACTTTTGACTGGCCCATGGTTCCACTGTATGACAACATCATCACGTGTGTGTACACTTACAGGCGTTGTTGAACCTGGCTGAGCGTCTGGGCGAAGCCAAGCCTTGCGGACTGCTCAAGACCGACATCGACCAGCTACCTTGCTATCGCTTCAATGCCGACGTGCAGCGCTCCAGTCTCGACCAGACGTCCTGCGTCGTCTGCATGTGTGACTTTGAGAGTCGGCAGTTATTACGTGTGTTGCCGTGTAGTCACGAGTTCCATGGAAAGTGTGTCGACAAGTGGCTCAAGGTGTGTTGTCTTAACACGTCTTGCTGAGTTAGTGTGTTGTGTGTATTTCAGGTGCATGTGTGTATAGCTTAATATATAGATTAGTATAAATAATTTGAAATTGCGTAATTTCTAATATTCTGTGCATAGTTATAAATTATTTCATCTTATGCCGAGTTGCTTCCTTCTCAGATTTCTTTAATCAAATGTTACAGTTGTTAGCTCTGTTTAGCAATGCTTTCGTAGCAATGTTTTGTTCGCACAATTTGTTATTATTGGCTGACAGTCGGGGAAGTTACCAGGTACATTCTTTGGAAAAGAATAATTGACAATTTGTGAAATGTCGCATCTTGCGGTAGTTGTAAATCCAAATTAATATTTCTGTCGTTTCTCTTTCCAGACGAATCGTACATGCCCTATATGCCGAGCGGATGCTTCTCAGAAACACAGTCACACGGACTAGTGGGTGTACCCACAATGCACCAGCAGACACGCAGTGTTTCGGTGTTATATGACAGCACCATGCTTTGTCTGTCGGGTGTATGACAAGACGGGATACGCGAAATGCATTTAGACTGTGCTTGTGAATCCTCCGCAGAGACAGCCAAGCACTAGATGGTGCTAGTGTTCACCTGCACTCTCGGAAAATTTCAGTTAAGACCGTGGACGAAAATGTGTGACCCGTGGCATATGACTTCTGTGAAATAGAAGACTTATGTGCATTATACAATGTTTTCATATGCGTGCCTGTGTCGTTGCAATATGTGTCTTGTGTGTGTCATTGTCTACTGCCAGTCTGTCGGCCATTCATACGCTGTGAGCTTCCTTACTACGTCTATGTATCTCAACAGCAGTAAATCAGGTGGTGCATTTTATATTCTTCCAAGAGACCAATGACGTTTGGTTGCGGAAATTTGATTCGGGGGTTAGTTGGTAGTGTCTGATCAAAGTTGTTTTGTCTGGAATATAGGGTAGAGCAACCACACCTGTGCATGGGCTTATCTGATGTAATGTCCACTAGCGGTCACTTTACATGATTGTCTGCTGGCTGGTAGCGGTTGTCACGGCAACCATCGTTTATCCATGTCACCTCATCGTTGTCAAGGCAACCATTATTTATCCTTGCCATCACATCGTCGTCATGGAAGCCACCACTTATCCTTGTCATTTTAAGTATTCCTTGTTTGCAGTTTTTGTTGTGATTCTATCGATTGTCGTGGTGTCCTGCCTGCCTGTTCTTTCGTCATTTGCTTCTATTTTGTTTTGTCGCTATTGGCAACCAGCAGGTTTCACCTAAGGAAGTTTTGTTCTCGTTTCTGTTTACTGTTCTTGTGCTGTTGTTACTACCTCAACGTATGGAGAGTGCTAGATGCTTCCAAATTGCAAGAAGAAGGATTCCACTGTAGTCTTCATCAACTGTGCTGTGTATCCGAATTCCTTCGCACGGATAATGTTTGCTACCATGTCACAGAGTTTTTACTGTTGGGTATTTATAAATATAAAAAATTCTATAATCTAAAAACAATTGGATGGGATTGACACCCACCTGCACCCCTTCTGAAAACTAATTGGAGGCAGTGCAATAAATGGAAAACCAACTATTGCAATATTTCAACCGGGAAAAAGTATTCCTTTTCAACTTTTTTATGATCCAAGTGGACCAGTCACCCACCCATATCCATTGACTTTGTTTGATTATTGGACTTTTTATATTTATGAAACCCTTTAACATATAGAATTATGGAGTAGAATTGTTTCTGGAGCGAGCAGTAAGGTTGAGCTTTCCATAATTGTTATGTCGGCTACCATTTTGTATTTAACCGATCCATCTAACAACATGTCTGCCTCTCTCCATTTGCATACGCCTGCTGCTATATTTGAATCTCCTATGCTGAAGAGGGCTGCCTTTTCGGGTGGTGGATTGTTTGTTCAAATGTTACTGATACTATCATTTGCAGTATCTTGATTGGTATTTTTCTTGTAGCTGCGTGAATATTGTGCTGTACATAAGATTTCTTAGTGGATGCCTGTAATACTATCACAGCCAGATATTGTTGCTGTATGTGATTGTTTCATTACAGAGTCAGCGTACTATTTTCAATGAATAAAGCAGGTTGCTTCATTGTAATCTATTACATGAGGAACCATGTCGGTACTTGTCAGGGCGAGGCCATTACATTTGTACTGACGTAAAGGTGCGTAAACAGTTACACTGTGGAAATGAAATTGTGACTAACAAAACTGTGACAACGCAGTAGAGATGCAATATTTATTCTGCTTTTCTTGCATTTTAATATCTTGGCGTCACCGACATAGTTGGGGCAGTGTAGGGGTCATAGTCGAATTTTGGTTACATTTAAGGGGCCATATATCTGCATGAAATTGCTCGAATTTGTGCAGATGAGTAGCCAATTTAAAATGGCCACCTTGAAATACAATATACCGAGACCAAGGCAGTGTGATTTAAATTTTACAAGTGCTGCATATTGGAACTTTGTTGCATCAAAAACTGATGGCAAATACTCGTAGTGAAAGCTCTACGTATGAGTTGATTATGAAATCCAGGGGCCTGTGTTACAAAGCTTTTGTTAGCTCATCAGATGTAACTTTTTTCTTTTATGAATCCCATTTTGTTCAACTGCATTTGGCTGAATTACTGCTTTCTGTGGCATAAATCCATATTAAAATTTATTTGACTTGATGGAATTTGAGAAACTGCAATATCAACTTACAGAGGGGTTCACTTGTAAGGATAACCAGGCCCCTTCGTCAACTTTGGTTTCAACAGAAATGTTCTAATGTGGTTTAAATAATGCAAACACAGGTAGGTCCCTGTATGCAGGGTTTCTATCAAGTCTCTTAGGCCTAGTATATGTGTATAGCCACACAAAGCTGCTCGGTTTGATTTTGTATAAGTGAATACAAAAAATCACCCGAGGTTGTGAAACACAACAGTGACTTGTGACATGGAAAGAAGTGTCCTCAGATGTTGGCTGCTCATTAAGCGAAGTATATCGGTGATACAGAGCTATGTCAGTGTGTATCAGTGGTACAGAAGTATTGGTTGTACAGAGCTGAGTTACTTATTTGTGAAGAACTTGGACATACCACATGAAATGCCTCAGAAATGCCTCTATCTTACTGTTGCCTTCAGCTGATAATTCTTCAGAAGTTGGATTTGTTAAACATTCTAGTGTTGTCTTTAAATGTTTAAGGCAGCCAGGGTCCGTATTTTCAAAAGTTAGAAGTTTTAAGTCCAATTTTTTCATCATCTATATGTAGGAATTATTAGAAACAAATTGGGACTTCAAATTTGATGCCATGAATATGGGCCCTGGTGGATCAGACAGAGAGCCCTGGAAGAAAAAGTTCAATACAGTCCAGATATAAATGCAGAGGAACTTTTTTATAATAATGAAATTATTGTCGATATTGTATTGTTCTGCAAATAAATTTGATGTTTGTAGTAAAAAATTATGTTGTTCTTTCTTGTAAATGTGTCTACTGTTGAGACTTCAGGATACTGTCTACTGGATGAGAGGACAGGCAACCAATCTTGTGATCATCATAATATTATATACATAAGTATAATTATAATATATACTAATGTATATAATATATACATAAGTATAATTATAATATATACTAATGTATATAATATTATATACATATGTCCCTTCTCGGTTCATTCAATTACTTGTGTCCGGCTAATTGTATATACCGGCTAACTATTTTTTACAAATGTGTATTCAGTGGGGGAACGTTTGTAATTGTCTGATGGATATATATATGGTCTTGCAAAGTGATTTATAAATTAATTGTAGGTGGCCAACTTTTAGGGCTAATATTGGTTGAAGTTGAAGTAGAATTTCTAGAGACAAAGTCTAAATAAAAAAACTTATCGGGCAGCTATCAAGACTGAGTGACATTTTCAGAAATTGTATCCCAAAAACAATATGCTGAAGCCATTGCCTGTTAAACATTGGGGAACATATTTTCTCCAACCCCCTTTCTGATGTAACCAGCCCCCTGAAAGCTAGACATTGTTTAGACTTGCAGCTCTACCAGCATGGTGGAGAATCCATTTCTGCATAGAATTACATTTCTGAAACTGGTGATTTCCTAAGGTTATACAAATACAAATACAAAAAAAACCATATACATTCAAATATGCATTACACAATTATTTAGTAAACAAATTGATAAGTTGAAAATAAGGTAAAAATATAAATACAACATCAATAAGTTAAAAACTAATAATAGCGAATAATTCAATATTGTTAACCGCTATGTTCAAAGGCACATGGTATTCCTGTTTCCCATCTACAACAACAGATTGGAAGTAAGTTTCCGCTGCTACAAATAGACTTACAGTGGATGCACATATTCTCTCTAGTAACTCAATAAAATATACAAGCAAAATTTGACATTCACTTTTCTTAACACTGAGTTGTGTATATTTTTTATTTAACAAGATTGTCATCCAAGACGCCCAGATGGCAAGTGGACAAGGAAGCCTTTGGTTTATAGAGTCCAACATTTTTTCATTCTCTCCTGAGATATATGTCAACTTTGTTTTTAAACATTCACGCTGCTAGCAGTTACACAATCTAGATATTTTGTTCCATTCATTTATTGTCCTCTGTGAGAACGAGTACTTCCTGATATCCAATTTACAACGATCCTTTACTAATGTTACCTCATGTCCTCTAGTTCTACTATCTTTCTTGAGTGAAAAAATATTTCTATCAATATATTCATACCCATTCAATATCTTAAAAAACTTCAATTTAATCTTCTCTTAACCTCCTTGTCTCTAAGGTTATCAAACCACATTCTTTTAGGTGTTCTTCATAACTAGTTTCTCAGTTCTGGAATAATTTTAGTTGCTTTCCTCCACATTTTTCTAATAGCTTCTTTTGACAAGTGTTTCTTTCTAGATCATTTTCCTTGTTTTTCAAGGGAATAAATTGATCAATGATACTCTCAATTTCATATTTTAGAATGTTCCAACATTCAATTGTTGTCTTATTCCTCAGCATGTTATTCCAATGTAGCTTTGCTAAGTATTTTTTTATATCTTTATATTTACCTTTGGGAAGTTTCTCCTGTATTTTCTTATTTTTACTTTCTGATTTTACTTTAATTCCAAAATGTATTTGATTATGATCACTGTTACCCAATGGTTCATGTGTTTTGACATTGTCCACTAATTCATTTTGTGAGGACAAAACTATATCTAATACATTTTCTCCTCTGGTTGGTTCTAGCACGTGTTGAATAAGGAAGCTATCCTGTATTAAAAATATATACTGTTGGTCCACACCCCCTGTACTCTCTAGAGATTTCCATTGTATGCGACCATGGTTAAAATCTCCCATTATGATATTTTTCTTTCTTCCTTTGTAGCGTTTTGTATTTTTGTTTATCCTCTGTTTATTTTTGGACTTCGGCAAACTAATCCAATAGTTAATGTTGAATTTCCTGAAACTATATTGCACTAAACAGCTTCATCACAATCTGCTTCCCTTTCTAATTTTATTTTGTAAGCCTGAATTGATTCTTTAATAAATAAAATAAAACTCCCCCTCCCCTTCTTCCTATTCAATCTCTTCTAAACATTACGTATCCTGTCAGTCCTAATATGTTGGCCCATGATTCGGTTATACCAATTACGTGAAGGTCAATACCTTCTACTAGAATGTTTAATTCGTTTTTCTTATTTAGGGTACCCTGGGGCAGTCCGGCCCCCCAAGGCAAACTTTCAAATTGTACACCATTAAATTATTTTAGCATGTTTTTAATGTATTCACATCATGGAGAGATATGTTTGTTACCCATTGGAAAACTATTTTCAGTAAACAAACAACCTAGCTAAGTTGCATTTAATAAATAGGAAGAGTACCCAAAAAAGCCACCTTGCCCCATTCCTGGGCCAAGACAGTCCTTTGTCTGGAGCAACATGCTCCATAATGCTGCATGGTTTTGCTTATATGAATGAACTACTGCCTGAAATAAAAATGTGTATATATATATATATATATATATATATATATATATATATATATATATATATTATATATATATATATATATATATATATATATATATATATATATATATATATATATATATATATATAAATGGTATGAGGGACCGTCTTACCCCACAGACACAATGTATGTCTTACCACAATGTATACAAAACACAACATGCTACTGCCCATTTTTTTATACTTTTCAACTGATTAATAATATTATCATGTCACCAATTAAGTCAACGATTCACACCGCTATATATAGTGATTTCACCATTTTAATATTAGATCAGTGCATTTATAATAGTGCATATAAAAGTTTAATAACTCGCTGATTTAATTACATCTGCCTCGTGTTGGTGAGATTTCGGGGTGGGCACCACATAGAAATTAGCTCCATTTTACACCAGATTTGGGGACGTTCAGAGTTTTATATTTTGCGTACGTGCTGGGGACTGTCTTACCTCCAGGGCCAGGGGCCATGTTGCCCCAGCCCAAGTGGGTTTTTTGTTAGACAGCTGTTTTTATCCAAAACCAAATGGAGCCTTCGTACATATCTAATTATAATTCTTAGTAACAACAACCTTTTTCAAAATGTGCCAGTTTTAATCTCGTTGATACTGCATACATGACTTAGTCATGTTTGTAATACAATTGGTTTATTATTGTTGATCGCTAGGTGGCAGCACCTTCTCGCGGACTTCGCAGTCCCGTGTTACTGCTAATCACTAGGTGGCATATCGAAGTCTCGATCTGCCATCAGAACGTCCGTGTGTATTCCATGGTGGGCACGGACCACAGTCAGAATCCGTTCGCCATTACAACAATAAAGAGTCCCAAGGAAAAAATTTAATTGTGCAGTTAGGGTTTATTTGTGAGAGCACAAATTGTGTGGATGAGTCAGTGGAAGTTATGTTTTTGTGCACAGTAGCATCTAAGCTTTGAAATGATGGGGTGTCATGCAGGGGTGTCATGCATTGAAGCAATTTATGCGAAAAGTAGGTATGTCATTTTCACGAATTTCACACACCAGGTGTCTTAGTGGGTCTGTATTTTTGTGTGAATTAAAAAAATTGTAGGATAAATTTTCAATGTAGGCGCAAGAACGTTATAATGGTCGTCTATGGGAAAAGTGTCTGTGGTCCGTGCCCATGTGTTATAAACAAAACTCTTCATCTGTCTTCCTGTTTACGTTGTCCAATCGCTGAGCCTTGCATAATTGTTTTGGAGAGATTAGTCGATCTCTTGACCAAACAAACATTGTAGTTTGCGTCTTTTCCTCATTATAGTCAGAAGCAGATCAGCAAGTCCCAAGTCTACCGAGGCCCTACAGCTTTTCCTTCAGTTTTTACAGAATCCAGCGAAATACTGCCTTCGAGCAGCCAACATCTACCGCCAGACCGCAATTTCAATGTTAACAATAAAAAATACTCATTTAAATTCCAAATATATCGCCAAACCATCATTTCACGTAGAAAATGCACCAGAATTAGGTAAGCAGGCCTTGAGACCTAACGTGCCCTTTCAGGATGTTGCCCCGTCAGTGGCAATTTACACAAAAGTACTGTAAGTCGTGTCGCATGGAAACTATTTCTGTAGTCAGTCGAGTGGGACAATAATAGGAAGCTCTGATAATCAAGATGAGTCTTCAATGCGACGATTCTCCTAGATGCGAGGACAAATAATTTAACAAATACTCGGTCGTGTGTATTGATGTTCGACTGATGGTTTTTGTATATATATATATATATATATATATATATATATATATATATATATATATATATATATATATATATATATATATATATATATATATATATATATATGTGTATATATTTTGTGTGTGTGTGTGTGTGTGGTTGTGTGTGTGTGTGTGTGTGTGTGTGTGTGTGTGTGTGTGTGTGTGTGTGTGTGTGTGTGTGTGTGTGTGTGTGTGTGTGTGTGTGTGTGTGTGTGTGTGTGTGTGTGTGTGTGACAAACTCACATATATATATATATATATATATATATATATATATATATATATATATATATATATATATATATATATATATATATATATATATATATATATATATATATATATATATATATATATATATATATATATATATATATATATATATATATATATATATATATATATATATATATATATATATATATATATATATATATATCGTGCTATGAATGATCTAGTTCATTATCTTAGGTACATTCTGTGTGTTGAAACTATTGAAACTGTGGAAGTACCTACTCTCTGAAACATATTGTAGCCATTTTAGCGGAAGTTTCTATCATGGTGTAAAAGGCTCACCCACGGAACAAGGCATGAATTCCGGGAAGTGTTTTAAGTTTGAATCCTATATTCCCAACATTAGCTCAATGATGTTATTGAAATATGCAATTGTATCATATATTCATTAAATATATTCACACTACTAGCATTAACACAGTCATTTGACAGTTTCTTCCATTCAGTTACCCTCTGCGAGAATTAGTACTTTCTTATGTCCAACCTACACTGTTCCTTAACTAATGCTGCTTTGTGTCTTCTGGCTATACTGCCTTCTGTAAGTTTGAAGGACATATTGTTATCAATATCTTCATAAACACTCAATATTAAAAAAAAACT